>JACMZG010001913.1:11554635-11649635 GCA_018340805.1 Microvelia longipes
CTTCTTCCCCCCTTCTCCCTCCCTCTCTTCCCTTCCTCCTTTATCCTTCCTCCTTTCTATACGCTTTCTCTCCCCTCACCCCCCCCTTCCCCCTTCCCCCTCGCCTCTCCCCTCCTCCTCTTCTCTCTCTCCCCTCCTTCCTCCCTCTCACCTTCCCTATGCTCCCCCCTCTAATCTTCTATCCCTCTCCCTTCCCACTGCTTCCCATCTCCCTCTTTTCCTTCCCTTTCCCCCCCCCTCGCTCCTCTTTGCCTCTCCCCCTCTTACTCCACTCCCCTATCCTTCTATATTTGCTCTCTCTTCTTTTGCCTTCTTACCCCCTCCTCCTCATCGCTTCCCTCCTCCCCTCTCCCCCCTCTCCCCTCCCTTCCCCCTCTCCCTCTTCCTCCTTTCCCTTACCTCCTACTACTCCCCTCCTTCTCCTTCCCCTCCCCCATCTCCCTTTTCTCCGCTTCCCTTTCTCCCTTTCTCTCTCCCCTTACCTCTACCCCCTATCCCTCCCCCTCTCCTCCTCCCCCTCCCCCTCCCTCCTCTTACACTTCTCCCTTCTCTCTATCCCCTTAAACTTCTCCCTTCCCCACTTTTCTCACCCCCCCCTTTACTCCTTTTCTCTCCCCTCTCCCCTCTAACTCCCTTTCCTCCCCCCCTTCTCCGCTCCACCCTCCTCCTCCTTTCACCTCCCCTTCTCTCTACTTACGCTCCTCTCCCTCTCCTCTTCTCTTTCCCTCCCCTCCTCTCCCCCCTCCTATTTATTTACCTACCTCTTCCTCTTTCCCTCCCTTCTCCCTCCCTTCCCCCCCCCCCTTATCCCTTCTCCTCCTTTTCTAGGCTTTAACCTTTCCCTTCCTCCCACTTCCCCTTAATCCTCTGCTTTCCCACCCTCCCTCCACTCCCCCCTCCCCTGTCCTCCCCCCCTTTCTCCCTTACCTTCCTCTCCCCTTCCCCTCCCCCTCTCCCTCTCTCTCTCTTTCCGTCCTCTTCTCCGGCTTCCATCTCCCCCTCCCCCTCTCCCCTTCTACTTCTCCTACCCTCCCTCCTTCCTTCTCTTCTCCTTATTTTTCTCCCCGCCCCCCTCCCCCTCTCTACTTCCCTCTTTTCTTTCCCTCCCTCTACTCACTCCCCTCCCCCTACCCCCCTCACCCCTCCTTCCTTCCTTCTCGCCCACCTCTCTCTTTCCACTTTCTCTCCCTTCTTCTTCTCCACACTTTCCTCTCCTTCTCCCCGCCTTCCCTCCCCCCCTTCTCTCTACCTACGTAGTTTTAATTCCCCCCTCTCTTCCCCTCTAACCTCCCTTAAATTCACCCTTTTATCCTCTACTTTCTACTTCATACCCCACCTACCTCCTCCCCTTTCCCCCCCCCCCTTCCCCCCCTCCTCCCTTCTCCTACTCCTCTTTCCTCTCCTCCCCCTCCCTTCTACCTCCTTTCCCCTTTTCTCACTTCTCCCTCTCCCCTTCCTCCCCTCTCCTGCTCTCTCTCCTCCTCCCCCCTCATTCCCCCTCTCCTTCCCTCACCAACCTCCGCCCCTCTCTTAACACGTCTTCCTTTAATATTAATCCACCCTCCCCCTCCTTCCCCTTCTCTTCCCCTCTTCCTTCCCCTCCTTCCCTAGCTTCTTATCTCCCCTCTTCCTCTCCCTTCCCCCTACTTCCTCTCTCCCTTCCCCCCTTCCTTCTTCCTTCTTCCCCTCTCTTTCCCCCCTTTGGCCCTAACTCCTTCCCTCTTTCCTCCCCCCTCCTCTTCTCCCTCCCTCCCTCCCTCCTCCCTTCCTCTCCCTCCCCTCCTCCATTACTTCTCCCTCCCTTCTCCGCTCTTTTCCCTCTCCCCTTCCCCCCTTCCTCCCTCTCTTACACCTAAAAATCGATAGTGTTAAAACCAATTCGAGTACTACATGAGATTTGGCGCATATTACACTCTTAGTCTATAATCATGTGATACCTACCGATTTTGAAAAACATGAATTGTTGACACAATTTAATTGTGCGAAGAGACACCTAGGAGATGTAACAAGCAAAATGCAATGCTACATTGGGACACTGTTCCATCTCGCATTCTTCATTTGATGGCTAACATAAATGTCATGTCACTCTGTTTCGTTACGTCTAACTCATTCGGGCGCTGACAGAGCCTGAACTCACTCTGCCTTAATTCATTCGAGAAATTAATGTGGAAGACGAGCGAGTGCTTTCTGCATGGCAGGCCAAAACATATATCATATGTACTACCGGTTTTGTTAAAACACGAATCATTGACACAATATAATTGTGCGAGAGACACCTACGGAAAGGGAGTACCCGATGTAGCATGTATTTTGCTTGTTACATTTTCTAGGTGTCTCTCGCACCATATATTGTGTAACTTCATTAGTCTATTTGTGACTTGAATCATATCTTGGTTATATAAATTATAATCATATTAAAAAAAAAGTTGTAGGAAATAGTATGATAATTAGTTATGGGTAATAGATGAAATAAAGTTGAGTAAAACAGAACAATGAGAAAAGTAACTAAGTGAGAAGCAAACATTAAAATAAAAAATTTATATACATGTAAGAAAAATTGAGTGAATCAGAAGTAAAGTAGAGTTAATTTTCACCAAGCTGAAACGCTCTTAAGCGCAAGGAATTAATAACAATTTTAAATATTTGTTTGCAGCTATAGATGTGCTGGGATTAAGCATTTGTGGATAGGTAAAAGTAGAATTTAGAGCTTGGGTTAAGCTTTAGTACGCTGTACACTCTAAAAAAGAAATGGGCCAAGCTCTCAGGCTCACGGCTGTTGCAGAGTAGGCATTGATCACGTGGTTTTAGTTTATAAACATCCCTATTAGCAAAAATATACTTTAGCAACATAATTATTAGAAGCTCTAAGTATAGCTATAATGGAAATGATCCCCATAGGGGCACACATCAATATGTATTTAGAAACTTGTTTTAATGGCAAGGGGTATTGGAAGAGGTTAACATAATATGAAGTTGAAAGCTTGCTGTAGTCTTTTTGTTTCAAATAAAATTCGTAATAAAGTAATATCTCTTTGATGTTATTTAGAAAATTATTAGGTTTAATTAGTAGTGAAGACTGGGCATCGATGTGACCCCTTAGACTAACGTATTTTTTGATTTGAGAAGCCCAGTTTTATTTACTGAATTACCTAAACTTTAGTTGTACAATCTAACAAAAGAAATTTTAGGCAACCTATTATCATTCATTTGAAGAACCTTTGCTAGCCGATTCAAGGCAAATTTAATGATGTTATATGACAAAAGAAGAACTCCTACTTCACTTCTCACAAAGTACCCAGCTGTTGTATTTTAAAAAGATGAAGTATCTTTTTAAAATAATGAACCTGCACGGTTTCTATTTCATAACGAAGGGACCGAATTGGGCAACCTTAGAGAAGAGTACTTTTAACAATTAAATCATAAAGGCGTTGCTTAGCTTCCCAGTTTTTTTACACCAGCTAACGATGACCAGCTTATGACTTTACTTGTGGTAATGTTGCCTTTACAGGAAGCACTCTGGACAGCTTTATGAAATAAACCAGAGCTTGAAATAGGCACATCTAAGTAGGAGTATCTATAAGTCATTTCTATGCTTCTATTATTGTAATAAAATTTAAATTTTTTTAGGTTTGTGCAACCTTTATGAAAAATCTACTTTAGTTTCTGCCTTATTATCAACAAGCTTGAATTTTGAGCAGTATTCATAAAGGAGTCAGAAAATCTTATTAAGTTCTATTTGAGACTGTGCAAGTATGATAAGATCATCGGTAAAGAACAAAACAATAATGTTTTTAAGCTTTTTTCGCATTGTTTCTTGAATCTTTTTTTTATTTATTGTATGGTTATTTTGAAAAATAAAAGAATTATTAAAAATAGCCGTTAATATAGGTTAATGATAAGGGTTAATACCCACGCAACCATTAGCCCTCAGAAAGTTTTCAAAGTCAGAGATGAACAAGGGAAATATTATTAAGCTTAAAATTTACCCCGTAATACTCCTTCATTAATTTCGATTACTTTACTTCATACCCCTTACTTTACTATGTAAGGGGTATTAAGCCCTTACTTCACTGTAAAGCCCATACTTCACTGTAAAGCCCTTGCTTTACTGTGAAGCCCCTATACATTATTGTAAAGTCGTTAGTTCTAAATTTCAGTGCAAAGTCCATAATATCCTCTAAAGTCCTAATATTTCTATGGGATGTGTTACTTCACTGTAAATTAACTACTTTGCTCTAATGTAAAAACTACAAATACTAAAATCACCTGGGTAAAAAGTATTCTGGGTTTCCTCTTCCCCCTCTCTCTGCTTGTTTGTTTTTTACTCTCCTGATTCCTTGGAGGTTTCTTTGCTTCCACAGTTGCACACGCTGAAACAAATTATATTCAACATTTTTACACCGTAGGTATATAGGAAAAGTATTGTGTTTGCAAAAAATCCAAAAGCCCGGGTGAAACCGGAATCATCTGTTTCAGACGTTTTAAAGCCTCTTGAGTGGTTTTCACAAAGTTGTCTGTCTGTATGTGTGTGTGTGCCTGTTATCATCGTAGCGCCCAGTGTATTTATGCAAATGAAATGTTGTACAAAAATCAGGAACCCCTGTATTTGTGCTTTTCGGGAAATATTTTTATGACGTCATTACCCGGAATATGACTAAGCAAAAATTTCGAAAATTATAAACGCGGGAAAAGATGCGATGGCATAGAGATTTATCACGCATATGACTGTGTATAAAACTTTAGAATAATACTGATATAGAAGGGCACTACTGATAACACGAAAGCCGGTTCACTGGTGCAACTAAGTAATGCTTCTCAATTTTCTAAAACAGTTGGCAATACTTTCGGTTGTGCGATTATTATGTTCTTATTTTATTAATGATTGATTTATAAAATACTATTAAATATCGGTTGCCATTACAATTCTTTTATGCATTTTTGAATTGTAGTATAAACGTATTTATTAAAATTATATATAAAAAGTAGTTCTCGTCAACTAAATGTAGATTCTTGTATTCTGCCACCCTTTTGCCATCTAAGACCAGTTTTATTAAAATACTCAGCAGGTGTTTTTAAGTTATTATATTTTTCTTTACGATCTTTCTTCATTAATAGTATTTATGAACATATTTAAAATAATGTTTGTTGTCAGGTTGGCAGCTTACTTAGTTGCACCAGTCACGGCTTTCGTGTTATCAGTGGAATTACATTGTGTTTACGGTCTGTGCTCCTTTTATTATAGTTTATTCTAAGGATAAACTAAATATGTGCAAGTTAATATTATTGTTACTGTCGTGATGACAGATATATTTTTATCCGTCACACAATTTTAAATTTTAGTTTAATTTTATAGTTTTAAGCTGTTACTTTAATTCTTATACGGGTACTTATTTACTTGGTTCCCAACATAAAGTTGGGGACCCAAGTAAATATGGGCGATATAGGGCAATTATTTTACTTGGATACGACATATATTTTACTAAATTATATAAAAGAAATTGATTTAACATTCTTAATAGGGGATGTTCAAAGAAAGATTGATAATTAAGTAAATAAGATTATATAGTGCGAAAGTACCCTTGGTTCCCCAACATAAAATGGGGACCCAAGTAAATAAGTGGCAGGAAAATTACAAAATTTTTGTTTCAATAGCAAAACTTGGTAATTTCTTAAAGTTTAACTCTATATTACAATCGAAAGTGAGGGATTTTAATGGAGTTTAAACAGACCTCCTAGTTCCTATACCCAAATCCACTAGATTTTTTTCGGATAAATTGAGGTTGGGAACCAAGTAAATAAGTGCCCTTTTACGTAATTAAGTAATGAAGTTATAAATTGTAATTAAGCAATAAAAAAGTTACAAAAGTTATTAGTATTTCAGTAACTAGAAGCACGCTGCAAGAGTTGGCAGCGACAATTATTATCAGCATTAGTACAATTTTTATTGAATGACTTGAGTACGTTTTTTAAAAAATTGGAATTTAGTACAAGTAAATATCTTTATTTAATAAATAAGTACACAAAGTTTAGTTTTAATACGACAAGAATATGTATAAGTTTTGTTGAAACGTAAAAATTAAGAAGCATTGAGTGTTGTCAGTGCTGTATGGGTAACCGCTGAGAATGATACGGTTGTATTTACTATCTGAAGACAAGCGAAGCAAGTCCGAAGGCATGTTGCAGTAAAATAAATTTTGCAAAATGTATATCTGAGGACGAGAGAAGCGAATCCGAAGCAGGAAGGATGAGCGTAGCGAAGCCGATGTAATGAAAAAAAGTTCAGAGGTACCCCGTACCCGATTTTTTCTTCAATTGAAGTAACACCAGTTGTCCATATACTTGCTGTTGTGCAATATAAATAACTTTCGCAGGCAATCGTTAAACTGGTTCTTAACCTTGCGGTAATAAAACCTTTTTATTAAAATTTAATAAATGTAAAACAAATTTAAATTAAACTTCTTTTAGCCAACTTCCTTTGGCGTATATATATATTAATATATATATATATATATATATTATATATATATATATATATATATATAATATATATACATATACACCTAATTATGTTCCTTCTTTCGCCTTTAAGAGAGTTCTATTCTCTTCTTCATAACCTTCTTTTTTTCTTTTTCTCATAAGCTTATTTTTCGTATAGAAATCGATAAAAACATAAAATAAACCTACCTGTTGCCTTCAAAAGTATTCCCGTCTCTAAAATACATTTTATACATATCTTATTTATAATTCATTAAAAGCTTTACATGTTTAAAAACATAAACCATAATCTAATCGCTTATATGGTAAAATATTTGTTTTTAATATTTATGCGTTTCCTTTTAAGTTCAAAGGTCTATATTTAACAGAAACATTTAGCCGAGACAATGTTTAAAACCAGGTTTTACATGACTCCGACATCTGAACATTAAGATATGAGTTATTATTTATGTATTTTCGTTATATTTATAACTATTGAAATGATCGGGGTTGTTTTTATTTATGACTGATTTAAATTTTATCTGGAATTCGATTACTTTTGTTTTTTAAATTTAGATCTTGATTGATGTTAAAGCCTAGGAAGAGTTATTCACATTTTTACTATTCCTCATTTTTATCGTAGGAAAAGTATTGTGTTGTGAACTTCTATATATATATATAATATATATATATATTTATATATATATATATATATATATATATATATTATATATTATATTTGTGTGTGTGTGTATAAAATAGTTTCACGAAACGTAGTTTTTCTTGGTTGGGAAATTGAAGACACTCCTGAGTTCCCTCCACTACACGAGCTATCTCATAATGAAAATTCGATCAAATTGACTGAATGAAGAATAGTGTAGAGTGGAAAAGTGTACTCCACTTCAAGGACCGAACAAACCTAGTTATAGTAATTAGGGAGAGTTAGGGGCATCCTTTGTAAGTTAACATCGGCATTTCTTGAAGGAAGAAGCAATGCATGTTATTTTAACTATACAGATAAGTAACCCCTTAGAATAATACTATATATAGAAGGAGCACAGGCCGTAAACACAATGTAATTCCAATGATACACGAAAGCCGGTTGACTGGTGCACCTAAGTAATGCTGACAACCCGCCAACTGGCGGAATACAAGATCTACTTTTAGTTGCCAAGGACTACTTATTTATCTAATTTTATAAATACGTTAACTTACAATTTAAATGCTTTAAATATTGTAATGCCCGATATTTATTAGTATTTTTATGAATAATCAATCATTAATTATAAGGAACATAATAATCAGCGACCGGAAGTATTGCCAACTTTTTTTAGAAAATTGTATGTTGTTAGGGTAGCAGCATTACTTAGGTGCACCAGTAAACCCACTTTCGTGATATCAGTAGTGCTCCTTCTATGTATAGTTATTCTAAGAGTAACCCTTTCGATTTGAGTTCGAGCAAATCGAGACCTGAGTACCTGATACCCTAGATATTGAGACGATTTTAAGACGAGCAAAGCTTGTCTAATATTCAGACATACACCGAACCCCATAGTTCTTAAAACCACCCTTTTCATTAATAGATGTATGTGTATAAGAAAGCCGCCTCCGTAGTCAAGGTTTTTAAACTGTTAGTAATCATAGTGTCATTTGGCACAACAGAGGACAAGAATTTTTTAATGAAGTATCGCCAAATTTAGCTTATAATGAGTGAAATTGTTGCCAGTACCACCTGAGGGAACCAACAGTATAAATTCCTCGGCATGCCTTGGGGGATTTATACTGGTTCCTGGATTAAATACCATTGTTCCCTTAGTCACAGGCATCTGGAACCAACTTAAAAACTCAGGGAGCAAAGACTCATTTTTCTCCCCTGGTAAGTTAATAACTATGACTGCTAAAATGACTTGCAGTATTAATGTTAATAAAACAAATGAATTAGTTAACAAAATAATCAAAACGAATAGATATAGTAGAAAGATAATTGTTATTTATGCACCAAGGGAGTAAAGAATGCTATTATTTCCCTGAGCAGTTAGTTGGTTCCCAAGGTGTAAGCCGAGGGAACCAAGTATTTACTCCCGAGGCAAAGCCGAGGAGGGTAATTGCGAGGGAAGATTGCATTTTACTCCCAAGGTGCATACAAGATTTTATCTCCAGACGTTGATTTATTTATAATATTTTTAGGTCGGACCCCCTCATAAATGTTGGGGGTGCTGCCCCCCCCCAAATTAAAAAAAACTTTTATTGTTCCTCAACTTCTTTTGCCTGAAACGGTTTTGAGATAATAAATCTTTTTTTTTTTGGTCGGATCCCCCTTATAAATTTTAGGGTGCCACCCCCAGGGAAAATTAAAAAAATGTTCGGTACCTGTATAATTTAGAGAATACCACCCCTAAAAAATTGGTATATTGGCTCTAATAACCCAATATAGGAAACACTTTTTACTCCCAAGGGTGTAAAAGTGACTTTTCTCCCTTGGGATTAAAGTGCTTCTTTACTCCCTAAAAACTAGTCAATAAACTTTACATAACCCGTGTGAAGAAAAAGTTTTTTATATAGAAGTCCAGTGTAACATTTGGTATAAAATTGTAAAAATCTTTGATTGGATAAAAACCTAATAACCTCACTATTTTGTTGCGTGACAAATCAAACAGCTACTTTACTTAGTCTTATTATTAAAATTTAGCTCACAACGAGCGTATGGTTGCCAGTACTACCTGGGGTAATTACCGCAGAGGTTATCCCTGATGAGCATATTGTCATAAAATACATTACCTTTAAATTAATTCATTCTATTTGGTTAATTTATAAGTTTGATTGATTTTTTAAATAAGGAAACATTTGACAACCAATATAATTGTGCAGAGGACACTTAGGAAATGTTAACAAGCAAATACATTGCAACTCTGGAACTGTTCCATCATTCGACATTGCTCTCATTGATGGCCTCAACATAATGTCAGAGTGTACACTGTAGAGTGTACAGCGTACCAAAGCTTAACCCAAGCTCTAAATTTTACTTTTACTTATCCACAATTATGATCAAATGCTTAATCCCAGCACATCTATAGCTGCAAAAAAATATTTAAAATTGTTATTAATTCCTTGCGCTTAAGAGCGTTTCAGCTTGGTTTTCTTACATGTATATACATTTTTTATTTTAATTGTTTTGCTTCTCACTTAGTTTACTTTTCTCATTGTTTCTTTTTTACTCTAATCTTTACTTTTCATCTATTATCCATACTAATTATCATACTATTATTCCTACTAACTATTTTTTTTAATAATGGTTATAATTTTTTACTAACCAGATTATTTATTCAAGTCACAAATAGACTAATGAAGTTAACACAATATAATTGTGCGAGAGACACCTAGAAAATGTAACAAGCAAAATGCAATGCTTCTGGGTACTCTTTCCTAGGTGTCTCTAGCACAATTATATTGTGCCAACAATTCATGTTTTCCAAAACTCGGTAGTATCAAATGATATATGTTTTGCTTGCCATGCATGATGGCGGTAAGAGAGCACCGCTCGACTCTGGTGAATACTTCACGTTAAATTCTTCGGAATTAATTGAAGGTCAGAGTGAGTTCAGGCTCTGTCGGCGCCCTGATGAGTTAGACGCAACGAAACAAAGTGGGACATGACATTATGTCGAGCTATCAATGATGACGAATGTCAAATGATGGAACAGTTCCCAGATGTTGCATTTTGCTTGTTACATTTCCTAGGTGTCTCTCGCACATTTATATTGTGTCAACTATTCATGTTTTGCAAAGCTCGGTAGTATCAAATGATATAAGGAAATATTTGTATTATTATTTTTTATTGATGGAGCATACTATGTAAGAAATTATTTATTCTCTAATAAATCAAAAGGCAACTAATAAAGTACACTACGATTTTAAAACTCAATGTTTCTTATTATACTGTTTTCACCTTTCAGGAGGTGAAATCTTAAACTACCTCGGGAAAAACAAGTTGTAGCTCACGAGATGTTATTAATAACCTCGGGTTCGCCTTGTGAGTTAATTGAATGGTTTCCTAGGCAAGTCTTGTTAAACCAACTAAATAAAACTTGCGCAAGCCTCGAGATTTAATTATGTTCCCTCCTGATTTGGTTTCAGGAACCAATTTGACTGCCTAGGGAGCAAATACTCGCTTTTCTCCCTTTTAAGGTAATAACTATAACATACCTGTTTCCAATGTATGCTGCTGAGCAAATGCTGTTAAGTTGTGAACATGTTGAGACGTGAACCCGTAAACAGATTCGTTCCAATATTTATTCTCTCGCTGACGCCAATTATTGACATCAATTGTAGTTTCCTCCGACCAGATTCTTTCTTGACTTTGATCCACTATTTCGTTACTCGACGTATTCCATGGATTCACTGAATAATTATTTTTTTCTTTGTCACAGTCAGTCCAATATTCATTCGTCTTTGTTTCATCGTCTTCAATTTTAACGTCAAGATCTTTATAAAATTTATCTTCTTGCCATAACATTCTTATATATACTTAATACTCTATTTGAATGGTTAATGTTTTGAAATTTTAAATTTCTTTCTCTACAGCGGAAGTATTTTGCATGTACAAGAAAAAAATAAATACTTAGTGTAACAACTTGATATTTTTAAATAAAAATGCATCTAACTTAAATATTGTCAAACCTACCAGAAAATATTAATTAAATATATAAGTATCCGAACAATGGTATACAATAACGCTGCTATAATACTTCCTTGCGGTACACCGTCGAAGTTATCAACCGTTTATAACGCCTAGCTTAAAAATCAACCACAATAAAACACAATTTTTATTTAGTGTACTTTTTTTTATAATTTAATAAAAAAGTTTAACAAATCTTATCATCAGTTTAATTGTATTATTGTTAAAAAAATACTAGATTATTAAATTACAAGAAACCAAATACATATGTTTTAAAAATTTAAAAAATCTCGACACTAAGAGAACACATTACTAAAATATTTTAATAAAACGATATTTGATTATTTAAAATTATTAAATTTCACTGACATAATTATTTTTGGCCAAATTTATTATTGTATTAAAAACCGTTTAATTAACAAAATAGTTATTGGACTTTTAAGAATTAAAACCGTTTAAGTTTTAAAATGTAAGATACTTATTCTGTATAAAATGAAGACCACTTTTTAAAATGTATAATAAAAAAGTGGAGTTAGTTAGAGGAGTTAAAACCTTTCCGATGTCCACAGAATACAAATAATTGAAACTCCGCCCTCTTTTAAGATCCCACCCACAGCATACCGAAACAACCCAAATCTGGACCAATCCACAGAATCTAATATTTTTTTTCCTTCAATGAAATAAGAGGGGATTAATGTGTAAAAGGAGAGAAGAAATTAACATATTGTAAACCAAGCAAAGGGGCCATCATCAGTGTTCATTCGTATGAAAAAAATACAATAAGGATCTATCACTTTGAAAAACAATTTATGATATATAATTTTTAATTATCTATTAGCGTATAGTCAATAGAAAAA
The DNA here is from genome assembly GCA_018340805.1 of Microvelia longipes. Classification (NCBI taxonomy): domain Eukaryota; kingdom Metazoa; phylum Arthropoda; class Insecta; order Hemiptera; family Veliidae; genus Microvelia; species Microvelia longipes. Next base: position 11,566,642 of record JACMZG010001913.1, read on the forward strand.
ATACAGCAAATCACGAGTAGGCTATCCTATTGGTTATTTTTGGGGTTCTGAGATGAATAAAAACAGCCCGAAGTCATTACGAAAACCCAATTTACTACAAGCTATAGGTACCATGGTTCAATATTTGATAATATCAAGTTGCTATCGTTTTATTTATTTTATAATTATCATAAGAATATAACTTCTAATGAATTCTGTGTATGAGTAAAGTAGGGGGTAACTTTGACTTTTCGAAGAAATATATCTTTCATAAAATTCTTTAATTGTTTCCCTGAGACAATTTTTCAATAACAAAATTAAAATTTTATGAATTTACCCTCTCCCCCCACTACTTCCAAAATTTTGTACATGTCTACATGCGTGACAAATCTCAAATTGGTCGAAACATATTTCCGCGTTTTATGAATTTTTGAAATATTTGCTGAGTCATTATTTCCGGGTAATGACATGAAATGACATGAACAATGAACATGAAACAATATTTTTCACAACTAAACGTAAGGCTTGATTTTGTTCTAAGTTTCTACTCTCCAGCATAAATACCCTGGGAGCAACGATAATAACCATACACATACTGACAGAAAATATTGTAAAAACTACTTAGGAAATCTTGAGAACCCCAAAAATGAATAATTCCGGTAAAATCACGGTATGGAATTTTTCTGCCAACACAATATTTTTTCTATGTACTTACAGTAAAATAAGGGACCAGATTCCAGGTGTTGCAGCATTTTAATAGTTATCTCTTATCACAATTTAATTTTTTTTTTTATAATTTATCATAATTCATAAATCTGAAGCCAAGATTACTAGATCGTCTGCGTATATCAGGATTTTTATGTTCCATTTTTTAATCCATATGTCACCAGTAAGATAGTCCACTCGGTCATTTATAAACAAGTAAAACAAAAGTGGCGAAAGCAACTATCCCTGTTCAAGTCCAGATTTGCATGCAAAACATTTTGTTAATCATCCACCACTCCACACACCTTCCTCTGTATCTGTGAGTAAGGTTTTAAAAATTGAGATGACTTTAGTGGATAGACCCGCAATAAACAGCTTGAAGAACAATACTAGATAATTTTCTTTATTAGTAGGAGTAATTCTCTTTCTAATTTTATTTAGGAACTTCAAGCAACTATATAATATATATATATATATATATATATATTATATATATATATATATATATATATATGTATATATATATTGCCCCATTATTACTTTCGTTCCAAGTTAGTTTAGGTGGCGCTGGCTTTGCAGAACATTTTATATCGATGACTGTTGATCGCATATCGATCTCGAGCGGCATGTGGTATAAATTAAATGAAAAACTGATTACCTGTTTTCATATTTCCAGTGACGTCACATTAAATTACTTTGTACAATACAAATAATTAAATATATATTCCATTTATAATATTTTCCATAGATAATTAATTAATTATATTTAATTATTTAATTAAATAATTAATTAAATATATTCCATAGATAATAAATTTAACTTATATAATAATTAATTTTACTTAATTTAAGACAAAATAATAAAAAAATAATGTAATATTTACGTGAAATCGTCATTATTCTGAAAATGATTTCCAATGAAACTTAGCACACTGGCAACATGCGTGTCAGTCATTATTGCGGGTATATGACGTCATCAAAATTATTTTCTAGATAGCATGATTACAACTATAGACTGATTTTTGTACATAATATCAACTCTCTAGCATAAATCCACTGGGAGCTACGATGATGATGGACACACACACATACAGACAGATAACTTTGTGGAAACAATTTAAAAGGCATTTAAACACCTGAAACGGAAAATTCCGGTGACATTCCGATTTCGATATAGTGTTTTTTTTTTGCAAACACTATATTTTCCTATATACCTACTAAAAATGATGTCACTAATTTACAGTTATGCTACCAAGCAACCCAAGGAATGATAAGAGCGTTGTATCCTCCCTCTTATTTAAAGTAATAACCTAGTAAGGAAACAAACGCGATTTCTATCAGACATGCCATGTAGTTCATATTTTGTCCACCAAGGAGTTGGCTCAAATTTTCCCATGGACGCAGCAATTTTGTTTTACGCTCGTAAATGTAAAAAAAAACTATTTACGGCACTCGAAATAACTGATTTTAATACGTTGCTTTTTACTTTTTTATTATGAAATGTTTATAATTTGTGTTAACAAAATATATTTTGTCACATCCATCCGAGGTTCAAGTGATTCTTCAAATTATAGGTTTGTTTCAATTACTTAAAACGAGCGACAAATTAAACTTTTATCTTTTGTGAACTGCTCAACTTAAAAAAGAGTTTTATCTACTCCTTGTATTGTAAGTTCTATTTACAGTCTTGTTATCTCACACTGTAAATGTACTTTTACTCCCTAGGGAGGAAAAGTGAAAATGTTGCCAACTTGACAGAATTTTTAGTAACATTTTTAGGAATTTTAGAAAATTTTTAGGATTTTTTTCGGTGTTATGTTGGTACTACGGGTAGAATATACAATATACACACGCTAATGTTTAAATTATAAATATAGTATTACACATTATTCTATTGACAGCGTACAATAAAATAATGTGAAGAGAGTGGCTTTATTCTCTCTTCATCAGAGTAATTGACATGGTAAGAATAAACTAAACTAACACAATAAAAATTAAGGAGCTGAAGAATATATTAATTGTTGTTAGTATTAGTTCTTTAGTCGTAGATAAAATTTAATATACAACAAGGAATGCAAGTTTTCAGCTCTCGTATTATCTCCCTCGTCAAGCCTCGGGAGCCAAAATGTTAGTTAACTCCCTCGGCAAGCCTCGGGAGCTAACTAGTTTATCTTCTCGGCCTCGTGAGCTAATGAAGTTTCCTCCTTCGGCGCTGCCTTAGGACGAAACTTTAACTTGAGCTGTAAAACTTACTTTCATACCTTGTTGCATAAATAACTATTTTTACCTTCAAATATATATTTTTATTAGTAATGTAAGAATAATTAACCTAAAGTTGTTTTTATATAATCATATAGTAATCGTAATTTTAAGTTATATTTAAGGCAATAAACTGTCGTCTATATATTAATTAAAGCTTGAAAAAGCATGTGATTTACCTTTACTATAGTTGCTATTTATCTATAACTAAAATATTGTAACAATTATTTCACAGAATTTAATACCAAACTTTTAAATTCTCACGTATATATTAATCATATATTAATGTTTGAAAACACGATACAAATTAAAACTCACCTTAAATTATCAGTGTTGCCAATAAAATAAAACACAAAAAAGATAAATCTTAGAGAGCTCATTCGCAGTTATTCCATTTTTATATTTTAGAGCCAGCTATCAGCTAATCACAATATCTGAATTTTTTTACATGGGATAGTATAGGAGTTTCCCTACTTGGTTTATATTTTACTTTACTCTAAGTATCTCTTCAGTCTTATACTTCATGAATTATGTTAGTATCTAACATATCTATATGCTCTTTGTCCTTTTTCCGTATAGAATGGCTTCTTACAGACATTTAAAGTATACTATAATCTCACTCCCTCGCTCCCGCTATAAAGTATATCTTCTGTCTCTAATACGAACACTGATCCTGCATCTGGCTATTGTCAAATGTTGAAGAAATATTAAACAGAACTTAAAAGCATAACCGACGTCTTGGAGGCATTTTAATACAAGTCTTGATTTTGTGAGAAAATATTAGTTCGACTAATTATTCCTTTTAAGTATAATATTTCTTTCTTAATTGAAATCAATGACGCACCATTTCATGCAGTGTTATTTTTTAAAAAATAGAGTTTTTTGTTAAAAAAAATAGTTTTGTGTTTGAATCATAACTTTACTGTGGATACCCTTTTTAAATGACACCCAGGAACTTATATAACAAGAGGCCTTCGACCTTTTGTGGGTTAATGACGTCACACATATTTTAAAAAAATGGAGTACAGACAAGGTTTGAACTATTAACAAGGTTGAATTTTTGTACCAAGTTTATTTTCGATTGAATAAAGCGTTCGAAAATTATCGTGTCCCAAAAACTTCTAGGACGAAAAAATCTATACGTACATACATACTATATAAATACATAAATTGAAAGGGAAAGAACTGTGCGTACGTAATAAACTGCGTAGACTTCCACGGTTATTGTCATTAAGATTTAGGTCTTCCGGTGGTGACCGCGTCAATGTAGATGAATCAGTGGAAGCGAAACGTCGGATTCTTCATCTACATTGACGCGGTCACCACCGGAAGGCCTAAATCATCATGTGCGTACGTAAATAATAATAATAATAACTTACAGAAGGTGAAAAATGAGAGTTTGTAGGAGTTAAGAAATTTTTGACGCATTCTCTTCTTCAGATAGATTAGCGGAAGGTTCCCAGGTGATTCATCTGGAATCTCCCGCTACTTATGTATTATAATAAGCTAGTTGTATAAAAACATATTTTAGTTACAAAAGTTTTACAATATTCTTGTTGAACAGATGATTTTTTGAGAAAAATTGACATCCGATACAATTTAGTGGGTTAAACAACAAAACACCCCAAGCTTATTGTCTTGTTATTAACGTTTATATTTTTTTACTATGTTGTTAATGTTAATAACCACCTAAAAATGGTATATAATTTCTTTTTAAGTTACCAATTTTTTGTTTCATAATATCGCGCATGTGTTTATAGTCCTCATATAGGTCAGTCGATGAAGGACACTAAATTATGGTGACGATGAACAAAAAATAAAATAAAATAGCTTGGGACAACTTTAAAAAATTAGGTACGGGGTACCTCGGAACCTCATTACATCGGATTCGCTACGCTCAACATCCCTGCTTCGGACTCGGTTCGCTCGTCCTTATAAAGACAGTTCGCCAAATATATACTGCAACAAGCCTTTGGACTCGTTTCACTCATCTTCAAGTAAATGCATCCTTATCGTTCTCAGCGGTCACCCATACAGCACTGACCACGCTTAATGCTCCTTCATTTTTATGATTCAACAAAAATCATGGATATATTTGTCGTATTGAAACGAAACTTAGTGTGCTTATTAATTAGGTAATAATATACGTTTGTACTAAATTTCAACTCAAATGGACCATTTTCCTTTTTTTCCAATTTTTTAAAAAACATACACATGCCATTAAAAATTGAACCAATGCTGATAATGAGATGAAACTTAGCACAATATGATAGTCTTATACATACTCACATCCCAAATGTCAATCGGATCGCAATTTTCGCTGAGTCGCTATTGCGGTTATTATTGTTTATTTATAGTTATTAGGTGTTAATGACGTCATAAAAAATATTTCCTGAATAGCTCAACTAAAGCGGCAGACTTAATTTTGTACAAAATTTCAACTTTCTAGCATATATACACTGGGCGCTGCAATGATAACAGACACAGACACACATCCAGACAGAAAACTTTGCTAAAACCACTGAGGAGGCCTTAACACGCCTTTAACGGATAATTCCGGTTTCATCCCGGTTTCAGACTTTTTTGCAAACGCAATACTTTTCCTATATACCTACGGTATAAAAATGTAACACACACATAAAGACACACAAGTTTGTGAAAACAACTCGGGAGGCCTTTAAAACACCTAAAACGGGTAATTCCGTTTTCATCCCGTTCTATACCTACGATATAAAAGAGAAAAAGTAAAAATGACTGTCAGGGTTTAAAAATTGGGAGAAAATCCATCAAAAGAAAAATCAAACAAGATGGAATTCAAGTAAACTATATATTTTTACTGTGTTATAATCTTTTCAATTTTTTTATTTTTGCTCTTTTATACAGTAGATGCAAGTATTGTTTTGTCACTAAAAATCCCAGACAGATTGTACCTGAATCCGTTTAGGTGTTTATAAGACGTTCTAACCAGTTTTTACCATGATGTCTTCCTGCATGTGTCTTTGTATCTGTGATTAATAAAGCTCCAATTGAGTTTATGATATTAATGCGTAATTTAGTACCTGTTTATTTGATTAAATTTATAATCAATTGTGTTCAGGTTTTTTCTGATGTTTCAAATTTCAACCAAGTGATTAAATTTTAACTATTAACCTCTCTATGAATAAAATCTCCATGGCTAGATAGTTCAAGTCTTCCAACGTATTAAGATAGGGTACGCCTCCTCTATAGCGATACATCTCTATGATGTAAGGTATCTTCTAAGTATACAAAAAAAGGTCTAAATGTTTTTACTCTATGGAGATTAATAATAACCCCAATATTTTACTCTCTATCCATTATCAAAGAACTTGTAGCCGATGTTTTTAAAAGAGGTTATTGATATGTAATTTTTTAAGATCACTTAACATGTAACAGGTTGTTTATGTTAGGTTTTGTTTAAGAGTTTATTTTACGTTGTTCAAAGAAGATGTAATGTTATATAGTCATGTTTACGATGTAAGAGTGGCAGGTTTACAATACAGCCAACCTCTTTACTTTCTATGCAGTGTTGCAAGCAGATATATTTTTTTTCTTTGTCTAAATGACTTTTATTACTAACTATCTTTTGAATTAAAACCGTTAGCCCATTATTTTTGTAAAATTTCGGTAGAATGTGAATGGACAACCACGGCCGTGTGGCCATATGGTTGTTACCCTGTATAATTTTGTCATATTATTAGTTTTATATTATTTGTTTGCGTATTTAGAATTTATTATTCAAGAACGTGCTTTGATTACATTATGTCAATTGACAAAACCAGAACTAATGCTGAATATACATTTTAAACTTCATATACATGTTAACCATACATCAAATTGCAAGACCATAGACAATTTTTTAAAGGTTAATGTTTTTTTTAACTTTTTGCCAAGTCATTAGTGCGGGTTAATGTCTTCACTCATGATTCATAAACAATATAGTTGAGGACATTAGCAAGGTCGATTATTCTACCAAGTTTCATTTCGATCTGACAAAGCGTTCGACAGTCATCGTGTCTAGGAACAAAATCTCGTACATGTAACCTCAAAGATATTTATATATTCTTCAATATTAAGCCCCTCTCTTAAAATTATCCCATAAGCTAATTTCCTTTTAATGCGCTAAAATAGCCTAAATGAGTTAAAATATACCGGGAGTGAATCCCTTTATAAACATACCAAGAAAAAAAGAACAATTTGAATACAGTTTGTGCTTTCAAGAGTTTTGCCATATGGTTGACAACATAGGGCAAGGTCATGGTTGTCTACAAAAAATAACAGGGGTCATACACCCTGTCCTCCTGGGCCTTAAATTAATATGCTCGTTAAGAGACAGCGATCTCTTTTGCGACTTGGTAAGTTTATGAAGAAATTACTAAAAAAATTAATGGGGTACATTCTTTAAATTTAAGAGTTATTACCAACCAAAATTAAAGTGTTATAACTTTAAAATGGATGCCAAAGAATGTTGGCTATCAGTCTCTAACCTATACAGTATGGATACGCAAACTTTAGAGCGCCCCGTACCCCCATTGCAGATAAATAATTTAATATTAATTATTAAATTTTCAATGAAATAGTGATTCTACTGAGTTTATACGCCCTAAAATTATTTTATCAATTAAAGCGCTTTGAGAAATAAATATTAAAATAATATAATAGTCACAATTAAAAAAAAAAAAACTTATGATCTAAAATGATCGAATAAATTTTTTCTGAATTAGCTGCTACTCTGACATCTAGCACTTCCTTGAAATTTCCGCAAACTCATTATCTTAGAATAATACTATATATAGAAGGAGCCATATATATATAATATATATATATATATATATATATATATATATATATATATATATATATATATATATATGTGTGGTGTGTGTGTTGTGTGTATATATGTGTGCGTGTGTGTGTGTGTGTGTGTTATCATTATAGCTTCTAGTGTATTTATGCTAGAGAGTTGAAACTTTGTGTGAAAATCAGTCTATAGGAGTAATTCTGCTATTAGGAAAATAATTTTATGACGTCATTAACTCTATAATAATGACTCAGCTAAAAATTTCAATATATCATAGAACGCAGAATAATGTTAGGATAAATTTGAGATTTAGCATACATGTAGACATGTATAAGATTAACATATGTGCCAAGTTTAATCTTATTATTAGCATTAGTTTTATTTTTATCGAATGACGTGTTGTAAAAAAATCGAAAAATAATTCAATTAAATTTGATATTTGAGTGTATATACCTTTGCGTAATAAGTACTCCAAGTATCGTTTTTATACGACAAGTATATCCATGGTTTTTGGATATACTTTTATTTGATGGACATAAAAATTAAGCAGTTTTGAGCGTGGTCATTGCTGTGTGGAATACCACTGAGAATAAAACGGACATATTTATTATCTGAGAACGAGTGAAGCGAGTTCGAATTCGTGTTGCAGTTTAAATTTGGCAAATAATTTATTTTGAGGCCAAGCGAAGCGAGTCCGAATTCGTGTTGCAGTTTAAATTTGGCAAACAATTTATTTTGATGCCGAGCGAAGCGAGTCCGAATTCGTGTTGCGTTTAATTTGGCAAATAATTTATTTTGATGCCGAGCGAAGCGAGTCCGAATTCGTGTTGCAGTTTAAATTTGGCAAAAACAATTTATTTTGATGCCGAGCGAAGCGAGTCCGAATTCGTGTTGCAGTTAAATTTGGCAATAATTTATTTTTGAGCGAAGCGAGTCCGAATTCGTGTTGCAGTTTAAATTTGGCAAACAATTTATTTGATGCCGAGCGAAGCGAGTCGAATTCGTGTAGCAGTTTAAATTTGGCAAATAATTTATTTTGATGCCGAGCGAAGCGAGTCGAATTCGTGTTGCAGTTTAAATTTGGCAAACAATTTATTTTGATGCCGAGCGAAGCGAGTCCGAATTCGTGTTGCAGTTTAAATTTGGCAAATAATTTATTTTGATGCCGAGCGAAGCGAGTCCGAATTCGTGTTGCAGTTTAAATTTGGCAAATAATTTATTTTGATGCCGAGCGAAGCGAGTCGAATTCGTGTGCAGGTTTTCAATTTGGCAAACAATTTTTTGATGCCGAGCGAAGCGAGTCCGAATTCGTGTTGCAGTTTAAATTTGGCAAATAATTTATTTTGATGCCGAGCGAAGCGAGTCCGAAGTAGGAAGGAGGAGCGTAGCGAATCCGATGTGATGAGTAAACGTTCTGAGGTACCCCGTACCCTTTATATATTATAAATTATATTAAATTATACATTAAATTAATTATTATTGGGTTAAGTTTCTTTTAAAATATACTTTATTTAGTCTATAATTCGACTTAATAGAGATCAAAGAAGACCGTCAAACAAAACTCGGGTTAATATAAACTAAACCCACTTGACAACTTATAGATTTTATGAAATTTTAAAATAAACTTTATAGCTAATTAAATGAACAAACTAAAATGGAATAAACGAATTAACGTAGAATTGTTATTTTAGCTGGAATTTCGTGAATGAGAACTCAATTCCGAATTTTATAAACTTTTATTTCCTATACTGACAACTAAGCAGTGACACAAAGTAGGTACAGGATCAATCTGATGTTAGTCTCATGTCTAGCTTCAAAAATAAATCCTTGTAATATGCAAAATCGTGTCGCTGATGATTCTTGTGAAAATCATCACCTGTTGCTGATCTCATTACAAGTTACAATAATAAATCATGACGCTGATGACATATGTAAAAATCATCACCTGTTGCTGATGTCATTACAAGTTACAATAATAAATCATGACGCTGATGACATATGTAAAAATCATCACCTGTTGCTGATCACATTTTTAAGTTACAATAATAAATCTTGAAGCTGAATGTCTTTGAAATCATTACCATTGTTGAATATCTTTCAAGTTATAATAACTCTACAAGCTGATTCTCATTTAAAAGTTATCTATAGCTGTAGTTCATCTCATTTCAAGTTACAATAATAATTCACAAAGCTGATATTACAAGTAAAAACCATCACCATTGTTAATTTTATTTTTAACAATAAGTTAAAACAGAATTTATGGTTCTTTAAGCCGTTTTGGGATGTCCCAATAAAGCTAAAAAAGCAACTATGGAATGGTTTCCAAAACTTCAAGTACAGATTTGTAAAAAGGCGGGAGGGAGTCACTTGTGTTTCCATTTTTCACCGCTATATTGGGGGCCCAGCGCTAGTAAAGTGTCAAAGGTAGAAGAAGTTGGAAGTTGTCAATCTTGCCGTATAGGGTTATGTTATCTATGGGTAGGTCCACCGCCGCGCTAGCATCGATCTGAATCCAAGTTAACCCACCATTGAGTCGACAGTCTAACTGTTTATAGTCTCTGCCCCCTACCGTTGTCTTGGTTATCCCTCTGTTTATTTTTCCAAACTTCAATACAGAATAATTGTGAGTAGCTTCCAGTGTTTAAACGAATTAAAGTAAACAAGGACTCGCAAGATGACTACATCTGTTATAAAGCCAGTTAAAAATTTATCAAGGTACGCCTCTTTCCAAATTAGAATACATTATCATCCGCATTTATACTGTAGGTATAAGAAAAGTATTATGTAATTCTGCACTAGTGTATAGTTCCCTGAATAATAGGAACTTCTCAACAAGCTAAGCCATACTATGTTAACAGCTTTCTCCAAAATAATGAGAGTTGCACCACTCAGCTTAGTCAATTATATTTCTTCACAATATAAATGTATGAGAGACGCTTAGAAATGTAACATAAAAGTATTATGCTACGACAAGAAACTAATCCATCATTCAACATTCCTCATTATTAAATATACCAAAAGTAGGCGCCAAAATAATAACACTTTCTCCACTTAGTTTAGGCATTCTATACTTCATTTTTTTTTTGTTTTTAATAACACGTTAGAATCAAATGTTACCATTGTATGATTAAATACGACACAATTGCATCTTTTTATCTGCCACTTATCTCCGTGACGTGAGAGGATTTTGTTCAGGTCATCTCTGGAGAAGCTGCTGCAATAACACAGATTTCTTTTTGACAGGTATGATAGAGAGATGGGTAGAACACTTGCTCAAGTCGAGGCACCGCCAGCTGTTATCGATCTGGCCATGATTAGAGAAGAAGTAGTCAAAGTTGCTCCTAAAGGCATAGTAGGCAACTCGTTTAAAGCATTTTATAAAATTGAGTCTATAGACCGACTAGCATTAGAAAGGTTAAGTAAGTGTATACGATTTAACCTGTGGTTATTCCTAATTATCTGCATCCGTGGCCGTGATCTTTTAGGTCCACAATTTCAGTGGAGGTTTCAGGTCCGAGGTTCGCAGCCTAGGCTATGCTCTAAGATTATATAAATAGAATTTGTATTAAAAATATTTCAACAGGTCTGTTCAGTTTTGTTGAGCATTGTGTTTTTATCCATAATGTCCTACATCCCTGAAAATGTCTACCTCAGTGGAAGCAAAACGTCGGATTCTTCATCTAAATTGACCGGTCACCACCGGAAGACCGAATAAGAAATCATTATTTACATGTCAACAAACCTATATTATATATAATATATATTATATATATTATATATATATATATATATATATATATATATATATATATATATATATATATAATTAAGATTGATGAAGATTGCAGTCCTCATGTAACATGAAATTAGATGACATTGAAATGACCCCTTAAAACCATAAAGTAGATTAAACTAGTAAACCTTATGTGTAACGTGGCACAATCGGAACCTCGGCTATGACTCAGTGGAAGCAAAACGTCGGATTCTTCATCTAAATTGACCCGGTCACCACCGGAAGACCGAATAATAAGAAATCATTATTTACAACATGTCAACAAAACCTTATATATATATATATATATATATATATATATATATATATATATATATATATATATATATATATATATATATATATATATATATATATATATATATATATATATATATATATATATATATAATATATATATATATATATATATATATATATATATATATATATATATAATATATATATATATATATATATATATATATATATATATATATATATATATATATATATATATAATTAATGATGAAGATTGCAGTCCTCATGTAACATGAAATTAGATGACATTGAAATGACCCCTTAAAACCATAAAGTAGATTAAACTAGTAGACCTTATGTGTAACGTGGCACAATCGGAACCTCGGCTATGACTACATATTCATGTACAAAGAGACTAAAACTATAGTTTTAGTCTCTTTGTTTGTACACGAAAAGTCATCTTGTGTCAGATACACTTGGATGACAATTCTTTAATCTTGGCGCAAAAGGATGTACAATTTAGGTATATAGGTGTGTTTAAGTGTGTATAATTATATTATTAATTTAATTTAATATTTTAGTTAAGTATTATTCTATTTAATTATTTTTTAATTATCACTCTTATTAAAATGCTGTTTCAACATGGCGTCCTACAGCATTTAAAAGTAAATGTTATTAATACAAATCTTTAAATAACTTTTGACGTACTAATGGTACAAAAATGGTTTTGTACTCAATATTACTGCCTTTTAAAATGAAGTATTATTGTCAAATAAAAATTTATTATAAATTAAAAAAAATAAGGTTATGTTGACATATTTCAAAATAAAATCCGTTGTTTAAATACACTAATATTACAATGTTAGTTCATATATCTAGGCACATTTTTATCTAATCTATGTCAAATTGTTGATTCCATAACTTTTTAGACGGAAAATTAAAACATTTCTGGCGCGGTGGTCCGCATGCCGGGTGAATTTCCTTTGGAATGCGTGTTTCCGTGCTTAGCAACCCATTTCTTGCTTATGGTTCCGGTTTATGCTTTATAAACTAAACAGTTACTCAATTATCGAGCACAACTCAGAACTCATTTTGTCTGTATTTTTCAAAGGCGCATTATTATTCAGTTGGTTATACAAAAATGAAGTGCCTACTTTGATTATACTAAACGTTAAGTGCATACTTTACAGCCGCGTGAAAAAAAATGTTAAGAGTCTCTTTATACTTCGTTCCTAGTAACTTTTTTATATTGGAGAATATATATCTATTCCGGCATAATAATATATGACCTTAACTAAACCCAATTAAATTTTCCATCAAGCGAATTGTCATGAGAGAGTTAGTGTAAGACTTGACTCTTTTATTAATTTAATTCCAAAGAATTTAATCGAGAGTCCAGAAAATATGCAAATTGTGCAAGATGGTTTTTTTCCATTAAACCCAATATTCTTAGTTATATATTCAATGCTGTCCAGTGCTGTATACTATATTTTATATGTTGACATTTGTTTCATGCTCTATGTTATTGTAAGCTACATATTACGCTATATGCTTATGTTTTATGATAAGCAGTTATATGTTCTATGTTGTGCTATGCTATATATAATAATATATATTACATTTTATATGCTATGCTGTTATTTGTTCCATGCTCTATGTTATTGTAAGCTATATATTATGCAATATGCATATTACATGCTAATTATTATATGTTCTATGTTGCTGTGCATATATATATATTATAATATATATATATATATATAATATATATATATATATATAATATATATATATATATATATATATATATATAATAATATAATATATATATATATATATATTTATAATAATATATATATATATATATATATAATATATATATATATATATATATATATATATATATATATATAATATATATATATATATATATATATATATATTATGTGCTATGTTTTGTGATTATATTTGTTAGTTTTGTGTTAAGAATCTTACTGGTATCTTACTGGTTATCTTTGATTTCAGATATACTTCAAATAGATAATTTATGGATGTTAAAGAAAATTACGACGTTATCATTGGCTAATAATATGATATCGAAAATCGAAAATTTGGAATCATTAATAACATTAAAAGATTTGAACCTCTCGTTCAATAACATTTCTTACATCAATAATCTTGAGGTAAAATTTAATCTAGAACCTATTATTAATAGAATAAAGACGACGCTAAATAACGACAAATTGTCGTTATTTTTGCGAATAATGAATTAACCTGCAATAATGACTCTGAAAAAATTTCGAAAAATCAAAAATACATGGAAAAATGATGCGATCTGATTTAAAATGTAGCACGCAGGTAGCCATGTATAAGATTAACATCACATAATATGTTCGCACAATATGTGCGAAGTTTCATCTCATTATAGTATTAGTTAATTTTTACCGAAATTTGTATACATTTAAAAAAAAATATCAAAAAATAATCTAATTGAGCTGAAATTTGGAACAAGTGTACCCCTTGACGTAATAAATAATTGCACAAAGATTTTTTATAATACAACAAGTCTATTTTTGATTTTTGGTGGATCATAAAAATTAAGCAGCATCGAGCGTGTTCAGTGCCTGGATAAATTATCACTGGGAATGAAATGAATGTATTTCCTATTTGAGAACTAGCGAAGCGTGTCCAAAGACGTATTGCAGCATAAATTTGACGACTTGTATTTCTGAAGACTGTCAGAATCCTCCCAGTCTGAAGCTAAGAGGATGAGCGTAGCGAATTCGATAAAATAAGGAAAAGTTCCGAGGTACCTTGTACCCGATTTTTTCTGTATTGTTCAAAGGAAATGCGCTAAAACCTTATAAGAAACCGACAATAAAAACATCTGAGCATTAAAATAGTGCAAATAATAGTTTGTACTGCCACTAGAGATATACTTATGTATAACTAACAGCATAATTAAACGCATTTCCTTTCAAATATACAGAAAAATGAGTTACGAGTAGTGCTTGATAACTGAATAAATGCTTAGGTTATAAAGCATAAACCGGATCCTTAAGCATGAAATGGATTGCTAAGCACGGAAGCACGCATTCCAAAAGAAATTCGCCCGACATGCGGACCACCGCGCCCTAAATTTTAAGCTTACATCAGGCTAGTACAGGAAGAAACACATATTTTAATGTTTAATATAAATATTATTATCAATTACCATAATCATTTTTTTTTCAGTCATTAGTCAACTTAGAAAGACTGAGTCTTTTTCATAACAAAATAACTGAAGTTAATAATTTGGATAATTTAAAAAATTTGGAGTTACTTAGCCTTGGAGCAAACTTTATTCAAAGTAAAGAATGTGTAAGTTTAACTTATACATGCTTGATATTTTAACACTTAAATAAGAAAAATACACTCACATTTATAAAAAACATAAATACATAAAATCTATATATATATATATATATATATATATATATATATATAATATATATCAATATCACAGATCAAATGATGACCTTAAGAGAAAGGCTATGTCAAATATATATCATTAGTGAGAGACTTTATTTCATTTCAAATTCAGAAAGAATTTACAAAAACTAGAAATAAAAGAAGCGCGCGAAGTAATTATTTTTTTACACACGAACGAAAAAGTAATATTAATTATGTTTTATCACTTTTAGATTCTTTACTTAAGGAAAATGAAAAGTCTAAGGTCAATAAATTTGGACGATAACCCATGCTCTGAAGAGGAAGGGTTCAGAGAGTACGCGGCTGCATTTCTTCCTCAAGTGGTGTATTTTAGCTATACGCTCGTATCTAGCAAGGAAAGACAACATGGAAAACAAATGTTTAAGTAAAGTGTTTTGTCTTATCCCTTAAGTTAAATTTATAGTATTTTCTCATAGTGAAGATATTCTCTGATATAAAGCAATCGTTTCAATTATGAAAGTATAAAATAGTACATTACATAACTAGTGTGGAAAACGGAACTTTACATGCACGTGTGGATTAGCAGCCCGAGTGAAAGAAAGGTTGTAACACCACAAGAGCAATAAACACGTTTTACTCGCGTGCTAAGCACCGAACTTCATTTAATATTCTTAAATTAAAAAAAAAAGATAAAAATTAATTAGTAAACTGCGTAGACTTCCGCGGTTATTGCCATGAAGATTTAGGTCTTCCAGTGGTGACCGCGTCAATGTAGATGAAGAATCCGACGTTTCGCTTCCACTGTGGGAGGCATCTTCAGGGATGTAGGACATTATGGAATGTCCTAGTTATGTCAAAGCTGAACTGTTCAGTTTTGTATAGCATTCCATGATTTCCACAATCCATTCATTCCACCGGAAGATCTCAATCTTCAATTAATTAGTAATTATATGATATTCTTCCTGTAGATTTTGCCAGTATTAAATCGATTGTGGCGTTTTCGGTCCGTGTTAATATTTCAGGCGGACTATTTCCTTCATATCAACTGTCATAACCACAAGTTTTTTTTTAAATAGTTATCTCTGAAAAAATCAAGTTCTTCCAGAAGGACGACAGTCTTATCCGGT
Organism: Microvelia longipes; assembly: GCA_018340805.1. Taxonomy (NCBI): domain Eukaryota; kingdom Metazoa; phylum Arthropoda; class Insecta; order Hemiptera; family Veliidae; genus Microvelia; species Microvelia longipes. The sequence goes on from JACMZG010001913.1 coordinate 11,582,996, forward strand.
AGGACTATTAAGAAATAGTTATGAAAAAAAAGTAGACGAAATCGATGAACCATGTAAAGACGTAATTTCATTCCATACCATGTCGACAGACAGATCAATCGTAAATGATCATCTACAATTTTTATTTTATATCAAGGAATATTCTGCTATAATATATAACCATTAATTTATTAACCTACCTATAAAATTCACATTTAGCGAATTTTCATCATGAAAATGAAACTAATGAGGTTGTTCGGACCCTATCAGCATCCGATTAGTTCTACTTTCAACTACTGATTTTATCCTACATCTGCCTTATTCAACTATAGCGGTATCATATCTCTTATGATCTTTACATACCTGCTATCTCAGATCTTCTAACTTCGTAACTGTAGACTCTGGCGAGGGGAGCGTTTGTGGTCACGCTAAAGGATATTTTTTAACCCTTCGTTAAGTTAAGGCCCGGTCGCAAGTCCGGGGGTCAGAGTATAACTTTTGTTCGTCTACAGCTTGACACAAAGGATCTTGAATATTGGGGATGACTCATTAAGGAACTTTTCTGACCCCATGGAAGTTGTATGAGGTCTTTTTTCATTATAACCCTTGGTTATAATGAAAAAAGGCGCCAAACTCAGGTTATGTAGCAAGGTTTTCGAGTTTGATCTAAACTTTTTTCTGTGCTTCTCGTGATTGTTACATTTGTGATGCTTGTTAAATCATTTGTGTTTATTTCATCTTAAATTTTGGACTATACTTTGCCAATCAGTTAGTGATAATTTAAACGTGTTTTGTTATAACCTTTTCAAGCAATAAACAATGGGAAACCATTGAGAGGTAAGTTTACCTCTAAAATTTAAGACCTGCGCTGTTATAAGAATAGTAAGCATGCGCAGTTTGTACCAAGCATGTGCAGTAGGTTTTTGACGTGTGTTTTGGGTTGAATTCTCTCTATTTTTTGGTTCTCACTTTTTTGAACAGCAAATCGACTTAGTGCGTCATCCCCTTTATTCAAGAGCCTTGCTTGACACCTACCTTTAACTAGTCACCATAGCCTTTATCTTTCCTATTTCAAGAAGTGCTCTTCGGTAGCTGATCATCGTGTATCGTCCTGTGTTTCTTTTTCTATGTGTTTATGTATATTTGTCTTATAAATAATGGCATATATATATATATATATATATATATATATATATATATAATATATATATATATATAATATATATATATATATATATATATATTCTGTGTGTTTGTTTTACAAGATCTACTTTATTGAATGGTGAATGATAGCTCCCGAAGGCTTCATCGGTTTTTATAGGTTTTGTTGTACAAATTATAAGATTCTTAATTAACATCTGTTTTAAGAAATTTTTACTCAATACCTTGTAATTTTAATTGCTTCTAATTGTAACGTTTTAACTTTTATTTATAGAGAAGAATATGATAACTTAATTAAAATCGAAAATGCTGAACAAGAAAGATTAAAATTAGAACAAGATAAGGAGAAGAGGAAACAATTTTTAGCTCTGTCGTACATAGATGAGCTAGAAGGCGAGGAGCTATACGAAGCTTTGTTCAAAGAGGATCCTGATGGCCAAGCATTAATGCTCCTGCAAGAAAAACTAAATGACATTTTTGAAACGTAAGTTAAAAGAGTAACAAAGAGGCAAGAGAAGCTAAGTTCCATATTTGATAGCCTATATAAAATGAGATGGGGAAGCTTAGCTCCATATTTGATAGCCTTTATGAAATGAGATGGGGATACTTACTTCCATATTTTATAGCCTTTATGAAATGAGATGGGGAAGCTTAGTTTCATATTTGATAGCTTGTTTTATAGATAAGATAGGATAGCTAAGCTCCATACACTGTTGCTTTGTTATTTACATTTAATTATATAATATTCGCTTTTTACAGATTGAGAAGCGACATCACGAAATTGAGTTATGAACTGTTTAAAGTTGGTCAAAAAGAGTATAAACGAAGATGTGAAGAGCACGAGGACTTTATGGTAGTGCTTAATGCTGCCAAAGAAACCGGTATGGAGCAGAGTAGGAGGTGAACTTTGCCACCATTAAAGACCAGTCGACTTTTCCTATCCATGTTAGGATTGGGTTACGTCGAGAAAAAAATAAATTTGGAGTTTTATTAATTTTACAACTCTGTGATTTTCAACTACTTTGAATTTTTCTTAAAAGTAAAAATTGATCATTACTTTTATTAGATCTTAAACCCAACTCAAATTTCATTAAATTTTACCAAATGACATTTGTAACATACTTCTCAATGTAATTTTGCGTGGACATAGTTACATTCATAAATATTAAACATACTATAACATGGACACAGTCATAGAGATATATTATTAGAGAAGCCCTATTGGTTGAATTTTAAAACAACGGAAAAGAAACCTAACCACATTCGATTATAAAAATAATCAATTAAAAAGAGCAAAATTACAGTAACTAATAAAGTATAACTTTTAAGATTCAAATCACACAAACAATGTGCGGAAAGCCGACATCAAAGGATATATTATAACCTTAACTCGCTCTTAGTGGAAGTTTTAATGAGGTTACACATAGCCCCTGAGTCTGTTTAAGATGATGCCTGTGTGAGTTGCCCTGACATTAAAAAGATGTTTGAGGTCTTTCAATGTATTAAGGTAGGCTATGCCTCCTCTAGTACCTCTATGGACTCAGTTACATCTACGGTTACATATACTTTAATAGATATAATAAGGGTTAAATCATGTGCCGCCACCCAAACACTCCGGGTTGATTCCAGTCTAGGCCTCGTGGATTTCTATTCGAGAATTATAAATCCTTACAATGATCTTTCAAACGGGTGTTAAGCTGTTGGTATCGAGCAGGCTCGATGTCAGGTACTCGTAAGATATTTCAAACCATATAAGTGAACTAGGATTGAGGCAAGATTTAAGATTCTCAATTTAGCTTATATAGTTTCGACAGCAGGGAAGGTTAGTCAAAATGCTCTCAAAACCATATAAGCTAATAGTGTCCCACTACAAAGTGGGACACTTGTCTCTAATTAAAGCTATTGAAACTAAATTAAGTCCCATCTCTTCTCCAGATTGATTGCAAAATATCTGAAGGATGACTTATAAAGAAGAAATCTATTTTCTATCCAAGGAAGTTAGCCAAAAGGCCCAAAAACGTATGGCTTACTTGCTAGGCGATCTATCCCTTATTACTATCACTAACAGTTATTCCAATAAAAGAACTAAAACTAACTTAGTCTCATTAGTGGTGATAAAATAATACACACATATCATCATTCATGAGTATATTACAGTTTCAATTCTTGAAATTGATATGATATAAGTAATTTTATGATATAACTAAATAATGATTAATGAATCTATTTCAACTCATTTAATATAAATGGCTCAATTTGAGTTCCAGATACCCAAACCTTATTATCGTCTTGTTTTTACTTTCATTCAAGCTTACCGGTGAAAGGAATTATGTCGTTAGGGATTTTATAATTATGTCGCTAGGAATTGTATCTGTTTTTTTTTTTTTTGTATTTTATTTTTTATTATTATTATTATTGTTTTTACATTAACGGTGGATTTTTAATTAGCCTAGGAAATAAAGTCCGAGAGGTAACGCTCTCTTAGACGGTGACTTGGCGGGGATCTTCCTTAACTTCTCCCTTTCAAAATTGGCGAGAACTTAGCGACTCTCTAATTTCTCTAGTAATTTAAGTCTCACTAACCGATGTAATCTCGGAGACGAATTAAAAGACAAACGGCATAAATTAGTCTTCTATTTTTGGAAACCTATTTTGCTTGTCTTTCTATTTTTCAGTTTACTTCGAGAATTTGATGAATTTCAAATCAGTTGTATCAATTACTTAGAAAGCCTGACAAGCCATTTTGATAAAAGACGTAATAAAGGTGTCAGAATGATAAAACTTGCAAGGTTGTGCTCATTTTACGAGGAGTATTATCAGAGGTACTGGCTATCACTTATAGGGAGGGAAATATTCCTCCATGATCAGATAGAGGTAAGACTGAATTAGAAAAACGTTTGCCAGTTATAAACTTTATCAAATTAAGCGGAATCTATTCCCCACTTCTTTCATGGTATCTACCTCATAAACGTAATTTTTTATCGAAAAAAAATCATTAATAATAAAAACGAATTAAAATTAAACTAATCCTGCCTTTCAGGAGTAGGAGATTTAAAATTAAACTAATCCTGCCTTTTATGAGTAGGAGATTTAAAATTATACTAATCCTGATTAAATCATTAGTTGTTTTAACGGAGATTTTGTGGTATAAACTCACCATGATGCTTAATAAAAAAACACACTAGAATTAAAAACAATTAATATATTGTCAACCACAATAGCATAAAAAAAATTATAACTGACGGGTTTCGACTTAACGTCATCATCAGAGCTATTCACAGACTTTATGTTTACAGACATATACTCAGTCTAAAACAGCTCTGATGATGACGTAAACTCGAAACGGTTCAGTTATATTTTTTATACTATTGTGGTTAAATATATATTAATTGTTTTTAATTCTAGTGTGTTTTTTTTATTAAATATCATGGTGAGACTAATATTATCTTTCAGGAGATAGAGATTCAAAATCAAACAAGAACTTCCTTTTTAGGAGTACGACATTAAAAATTAAATTAATCCTAAATTTTAGAGGAAAAGCCTTAAAAAAACTAATACTGTATTTTCGGAGTACGACTTTTAAAATTAAACTAATTAAGAAATTTATCTAAAAGAGAAAGGGCCATAAAAAACAAAATAATCCTATATTTCAATAGTCAGGCTTTTAAACCTAATGAATTTTCTTTTTAAGTGGTGGAACTAAAAAAAGATCAAGATACACTACTTCCCTCCCCTCTACCCCTCTAAGTACCATCTTATTTCTGTACCCTTCACTAACAAGCTTGTTTTTGTACAGGATTTAATCAACCAATTTGATGGTCGGATGGGTGAAATGGTTGGTCAATTTATTGAAAAAAGTTTAGGTTTTTTTACATTGATGAGAGATGCTGAGATGAATTATTTTGAAGCTTTATCTGACAGAACGTTAAAATATTTAGCTCAGGTTACAGCTAAGGAAGGACAAATATCTTCATTTTTACCCACTCAAGTTATACAGGTATAAGTAAACTGTGAAAGCAGTGTTCATCTAACATCATTAGACAGACGAAACATAAAAATCAGTTTTGGACGCACAAGAGACTGGTTTTCATTAAATTAAATTAACTATATTTCACTACTTACACATAGCATATTCAGGTTAAATTAAGCTAATTCATGCACATTCGTCAAATAGTTCCATTAGAAGTTATGTATAGACTCTTCATTGCATAGATTAGCTTCTAAAAAAATTAACTAAAGATTTCTATCCTTTGTGGACTTAAACCAAAACAAGGACCTTACTTGCTGGTTTAATTAGGTGGTAGTTTCGAATGGGATTTAAAACACAGCAATGATTCCTCTATACCAAGCCATGATTTGTTTTACTGCTCAACATTTTACTTCCTTCCCTCCTGTACGGATAGGGAAGCATTGCAGATGCTGCAACACACATTATTCATTACATATCTATGTTTCAGATCCTATGGATCCTAAAATTTAAAACAGTTCTAATTAAAATATATACTCAGTTGTAAATAATTTTCGGGAATTTTCGAAAAAGGATTTCAACTAATTTATAACTTTGAGTGGTTTTAGGACCTAATGAGTGTTTTTAAAACCTCATGAGTGGTTTTAGGACCTCGTGAGTGGTTTTAGGAACTCATGAGTGGTTTTAGGACCTCATGAAAGGTTTTAGGACCTTGTGAGTGGTTTTAAGACCTCATGAATGGTTTTAGGACCTCGTGAGTGGATTTAGGACCTTGTGAGAGGTTTTAGGACCTCATAAATGGTTTTAGGACCTCATGAGTGGTTTTAGAACCTCATGAGTGGTTTTACCCCAGTTATCTGTCCATATGTGTGTCTTTGGCATATTATTAGTATGATCAATTTCACTTTTGGTTGCGTGATATATCTTTGTTGTAGATTTTGCGAGACAAGGAATCAGTAAATAATAGTGTCGGTCAATCGCACGATATTCATTTGCTGGTTATAGATACAACTGAAGATAGGATAGTCAGTTCTATTAACGCATGGTTCAAGGACTTGGTACTGCAGTACTCTCAGTAAGAATTTAGATTTTTATTTCTATCCAATAATCTTACATAAACGGATAAAAAGATAACCGGACAACTGGACGTGGGGAGTTCGTTATTATATTTCATTAGTGCCTATTAAATATCTTTCATTTCGGAGGCCTGCCTTGCGGGTCTGTCCAGCTCGCCGTGGCACTTATTGTACTAACCATTATGGTCCAGTATTCAAAGGGAAAATGCCAGAAATTGTGGTTTAGAGAAAAACAAGTTTAAGCTTTCTTAATTTTTTGTAACTTATTTTATTTTGTTATCAGTTAGATTAAATATCACAAAAGTTGGCAATTAGGCTAGATTTGTTGTGCTATTTCCAAAATTGGTGCTTATTTTTTTATATTGTACTATAAAAAAAAAACGATAGTGGACTACAGTATAAACTAGAGTCTAAACCACTATCGTGTTTTGGACTCCAGTTTATAGAACTGAAATCTCTCTCATACCGTTACATGAGTAAATTATTAGGATGTACTATATTTTGATTTTTTTCCTTCAGATTCTTCTTTATTGCAGAAACGAAACTGAACGGAATCGCAAATGCGTCCTTGAATTAATAAATTACTTAGAAGGTCAGCACTTAGATTTCACTAAGCAGTACAACGCAAATTACAAAGCCTGTAAAGATCTTTATAGTTTTGTCAAGAAATCTTTAAAAGCACGCGTCCGAAATTTCGGTAATGTTGATGAGATTGAAGAAAAACGTCCAACGTTGGCGCTGGACGATGAAAGCGATCAAATGATGCCTTTTAGGCAAAGCGAATTAGCATCGTTACTTGGCGCGAAAATTCAAAATATACCTCTTGAGAAAATTAAACAAAAGCCGAAGAAAGTTCAAATCGTTTTACCAGAAAAGGATGAGAAAATTGAAAAGGTAATAAATAGTTTTTATTATTTTAATAGTATAATTAGTTTTTTTTTTGAATTTGTTAACATTGTCTATGAATTTAACTGAATTGCATACATACCTAGAGGGACGATCCAGTGATATTTTTTTAAGAACCAAGCTTTAAGAGTTGATTCACAGATGGCGCCACTGTTAAGTGCTGCCATCTGTGACTTAATTGTCAAGTTGACTGTCAGAGTGCATTAGTGTAGGTACACTCTTATAGTAAAAGAATGTAGTAGTTTTGGGTAATTAACTGTATGAAATAAGTGCTGTAAAACTGTAAGAAATAAGTGCTGTAAAACTGTAAGAAATAAGTGCTGCAGACAAGAAAAAACTAAGCTTTTTTTCTTAGGCAGCACTAAATCATTATATTTTGTACTTATATTTTAGAAATATATTTCATTTCATTTCATTACCACTTACTGATTAATCTATCACTTATCCAACAACTACAATCAGTGGGCCCAATAGGGGAGGGGATCCTATATTGCTTCCCAAGTAAAGGGATCTAACTTTAACTAAGAGTAGTTTTTAATTACTACAGAAAATATAATTTAATTTTAATTAAAATTATTTATTCTTAAATAAACTTAATTTCATGTGTAATCTCTGGCACCCTTTTGTATAGGGCCCTGATCATGTATGTTAAAGGCCCTATGTGGTCCTACTCTTCCGTTTGGGACAATTAAAGGGCCAGGTATAAAGAATAGAGACCTTAATGGACCTAGATTTAGGTAGCAAAGTAAGAATATTTTAAATACTTAAAACATCAATCTCCAAGGCCCTTGTCTGCTGCTTTAGGACCCTGACCAAGTATGTTATGTGCCATCATTAGCTCTAGTCTTTATATGGGACACTTAAACGTCTAGGTGTAATGAATATAGGGGTCATAAAGATGTAAAATTTAGAATATAATTTTAATTATGTCTAGGTATAATGAATAGGGGTCATAAAGATCTAAAATTTTGAATATATTTTTAATTACATAAAAACCAGAACATCTAAAACCTTTTTACACTGCTTTAGGGCCCTGATCGAGTATACAAGGGCTCTTTTTAGCCCTAGTCTTCTGTATGGGGCCCTTGAAAATCCAGATAAAATAAAAAGGGTCCTTAAATTCCCAGATTCAGGTAACAATAGCAAATTAAGAATAATTTTCTGTACTTGAAATCATTTGTCTGAGGAGATCTTTAGACCCTATCTTTAAGTATTGTTCTGGTGTTATTAATATATTATATAATTATAATGAAAAATATATTATATATTAAATATATTTATATTTATTTATATTATTTATTATTATTTATATTATCTGCCTCCGTAGCCGCGGTCGTATAGTACTGGAGTTCAATACCGGAGGTCCGGGGTTCATAGCCCGGGCTATGCTCTCAGTTTTCTATGAATAGAATTTGTTTTAAAAAAATTTCACGAACTTTAGCTTTACTTTGAGCATAGTAGATGTGATCCACCCGAGGTGGTTCCTGCAGGGCGAATACCCTGAAGGGCCGAAGGGCCCTAAAACGGGCATCATTATTATATATTATAAGCTTAAAAATATTTAATATTTCTTTTTTAAATTTCGTTATTTAGTACTATTACCTATACTTGGTTAATTAGGTTTATTTTTGGCTTAAGGGCCCAAGGAGGATTGCCACCCTCGTTCTCAAGTCCAGTCCGCCCCTGACTAGAATAACCTTACAGTAGACTTATCTTACTTTGGCAATAGTCAGAATTGCGATGATTTACAAATCTAGTTCAAAAACGTTTAGCTGATTTTCTTAGGAAAAAATACGCTGATGATGTGGGTGGTATCAAGGAAGTCACAAATTATCGGGGGAGTATTTCTAATTTACCTGCATTTCATCCTTGAAATATTATAGAAAATATGGTCCCAGACTTTTAAAAATGAACTGGTACGAGTTCATTTACCATTATTTTTAACGAAAATCTATGATAATATTAAAAAATAGCATGGCGAAAAATAATTGCAATATGGTGATAATTATATTACATATAATTAATATGTACACATAAATATTATGGTAATAATATTAATTTAATTTAGTTATCAATTAAATTAATAATACAGTAAGCTCTGATTTTACTTTTTAAAATTACATAAAGTGGCAACAAAATGACCATACTTCCTTAATTTCTCAAACTAGAAATACGATTGCCTCAACAATAATTGATTTTTCAAGCTCTGGGTAGTCGAATTAATGGAGGTAGGCACTAATTTTATGCCGGTGGCTTCATTTGAATTATTTATGCATACGAAATTAACTATCTCGTCTAATTGTATATAATTATTAGTAACGTAAAAGTAAGCTGAGAAAAATGTAAATTCGTGTAGTGGTTCAATTCTATAAGTTCGGTCAGTGTTTCCTTAGTAGCGCAGGATGCATACACTGAAACATTAAATTGCCATAACTGTGCTCCAAATGCGTAAAAAGCTAAGTAAATATAAGTTCAGAAGGCTCCGTATCGTTCCGTCGACAAATCACTTCGTCGACAAATCATTCCATCGACAAATCATAGCGTCGACAAATCATTGCATCGACAAGTTATTTGTCGACGGAGTGATTTGTCGACGGAATGATTTGTCGACGCAACAACTCGTTTCGTTCCGTCGACAAATTTTTCCGTCAACTGTCGACGGAGTGATTTGTCGACGGAATGATTTGTCGACGGAACGACATCACACCGTTCAGAAGACGTGGTGCAGTATATTTAGTGAATTTAATATTCCGTGCAGCGAGTCCGAAGTAGTGAGTACGAGCGTAGCTTATCCGATGTGGCGAGGAAAAGTTCCGAAGTGCCCCGTACCCAATTTTTTTTTATGACTTTTTGGTTTCCCTAACTTTTTATGGATTTTATGTCAGTGGATCTAAAAATGGCTTAACTTGACTTCCTTGGTAGCAAAACTTACTTTCATCCCTCCGTAAGTTATTAACTACGAATTTAAAGTCCTCGTAAGAATGTATAATTTCCATGCTGTCATTTATGAAGTCTCACAAAAAGTACTAAGTATAATTTCAGACTTGTACTACCAAAAAGAAAATTTGCTAAAAATATATATTTATTTTTTTTTTGAGGCAGTACGTAATTGAGCACTTTATTGGACCGTTTTTAGGATGAGAAGCCAATCATTATTGTTATAGGAGGTTATTTAGTACTTTTCACCTCCTAGGACAATAATGAATGTAAAAAAAACTCCTAGGACGTAAAAGTAATTCATATATTGCCGCCATTACTTTAATCTAGCGTGTTCAAAAAACAATCTGTGTTAAACCTTCATGAGATTTTTTTAAAAACGTTCAATTTGTTTCTGTTTTTGTTCGTAGACTAATTTTTTTCGTTTTTAAAAGGTGTTCAAATTGACAATTTTTTGTGTGTTATTTGTAAAAGCTTTTACATTTTGAGTAAAAGTGTGAAGCTATGGATGAATTCAATGACGGACGATAATATGGAGTTAATTGGACGTTTGTTTTTTTTTTTCAATTAAGTATATAGCGCAGTTTAATTAATATGAGTGCTACCTCAAAATAAAATAGGTATGCCATCCGGCTGAGAATGTCTTTAGTCTTAGCAATTTTTCCCGACTGCTTCGCTCGTCGGTAAATCTAATTGCCGTGACAAAAAGACACACTTCTCAGCCTTATGGCATAAATAACTATTATTTCCATATTGTCCTAATTCATGGAGTGATGTCCCTCTAGATTGGAAATTTTCTCTTCCTCTATTATGATACGATTATACATTTTTCTTATTAATATCTGTTGTAGTTTAACGAAGAAGTTGATTTATTTTTATTAGACGATATATTGGGCAAACAATCAGATCTACTTTCCGGGATTGAACGAAATGTTGACAGTCAGGGTACGCCTCTACAAAATATATCTGGTATTAATATTGAAGAAATAAACGAATCTATATCGAATTTATCACACATCAATGAATCAGTGTCGCACATTGCAGGATTGTCCCATCCTTCGTTAACGGACGGTCAATCGACGGGTTTGTCAGATGACTTATCTCTCACTAAACATGATGATTCTGGATCAAATAGACAATCTGCTTCAAAAGAAAAATAGATCAGCGTTGAGGTTATTAAGAAATTATTTTTTCCAAAAAGAAAGAAGAGAAATATTTTCTAAATTTACTGACAAAATGTAGACAAAATTTTGTAAATATACAACTTTTTTCCTTTCCTACCGTGTTATTTATTGTTTTCATACCTAATATACTTTTACATATTATCATTCATCAAGCCCAATTCACCGACCTAGTTTAAAATGGTCCGTATAGATCCGTCGACAAATCAGTTGGTCGACAAACCGATACGTCAACAAAATTGATTTTTAACATCGTCAAAATAGTTTAACTTTGTCGACGGAACAAATCTTTCCCGTTTAAACTGCTTTTTAAGCCAAAACAGTTTCAACTGAGTTAAATACTCGTGAAACTGGTTTAAACTACACTTAAGTAAAATCCGTTTAAACTGCAGTTTGAACAGATATTCACCAGCGTAGTTTTTCACCCGAAACGAGTTTAACTTTATTAGAGATTAACATAAACCTTCAATTTTGGTAGGTTAAACTAATTTTGTTAAACTGGCTCAATGAGTGAATTTATCTTTAATTAAAATGATTATCATTTACTTTCCTTTTAGCTAATATCAATTTAAAAAAAAAAAATCAATCACTTTGCATCACCCTAACTTTGTGATGCAAAGTTAGGGGACTTTTTTTAGGGGTAACCCTAAACATGTCCAAACAAATCCCCCAAAATAAAATTTTAACCATTTAAAAATTCACAAAAAAACAGTTCGTAGACTAGACTAATTATATTATAATAACAACAAATTATTTTAAAATATTTATTTATTTTACACCATGCAATAATAAAATATAAATCAATCCATATTTTTCATTTTATTTTATAAATTAACGCTCTACAAATATAGTTTTTTTAGAAAAATTAACACATACACTATATCTATTATTAAAATCGTATTAAAGGTAATGTTCTAACTTATTCTTAAGTTGTAATGATGCTAATTACTAATTTTCAATAGAAAATTACGCTTTTTAATGTAATATGTGCTGTTTTAACCAACTAATAAAATCAAAGATTAGTATATATATATATATAATATATAATATATATAAATATATAATATATATATATATATATAATATATATATATAATATATGATATTTTATCAAATAAAACAAAATCTTGCTCATATTTTAAAATTACGTACTATACTTACGATGCTACTTTTAATTCCAATCGTAATAGCATTAAATAATAGTTTACACATAAAAGTATTTTATGTGAATATTTAGAGGTATTAATATAATGCAACATGGTGCGAGGACATGACCTGTCAATCAATCAATTTATTTCAATCAGTGTCACCAGAGGTTTTAATGGATCCCCACTGAAACTATCACAATTGAGAGAAGTGTTTTTCATTTTTATTTACTTAAAGGTTGTTTTTGGACCATTAAGGGTAGCATTGTTTGTTGTGCAGTTTTTATGTGTTAAGAGCATAAAATTAAGAATTATATGTTTAAAAAAAATATGCATGTCCAAGGTTGTCTTCTCGCTCCTTATGTGCATAGAGATATTATAAATAGAGAAGCCGTATCGATTTAATTTTGAAACATTGAAAAATTAACCTGAACACCTTTGTACATTATAATTATGGTTTGGTTTTAATTAGATTTGTAACGGTTTACATCTATTATAATTAAATAAACAGTACAAAATTACTTTAATAATAAAACGTTGATAATATAAAACAAATTACAAGCAATGCGCGAAAAACCGTTAACGGTTGATTTATTGTAACCTTTACGCTCAATAATAGGAGATTTTAATGAGGTTATAATTAGAGTCCTAAAAAGTTATTTCAAGTCTTTGAATGTATTTAGATAGGGTATACTCTCTCTAGTTATACATCTTTACAGTAATATCTATAATCACACACAAATATTCTATAATATTTATTTTATAATCATAGAGGTATATTACTAGAGGGAACATACTTTATGTTAATACGATGGAAGAAAACTCAATTCAAGGCTTTGTGTAACCTCCTCTAAGAGTTTGTTAAGGTTAAAATAAATCACTCGGTGTTGGTTTTGCACAGAATGTTTGTATTTTGAATGAAAATTTTGACAAATAAAATACAGCGTTCTATTACGTCAGTAATTACGTTTGTGTACTGTTCATATTCACAAGTGATTATATTATACTTATTAAGTAGTTTATTTAATTTTATCGATAGTCAAAAGTGTGCAAGTTTTTGATGTTTCAAAATTTAACATTAAAATTGAGTCTCATTAATAAAATATATATCCATTTTTATAATAATTATATTTTTGACATGAATATATAATGTTTAGAATCTGATGTTAGGTCATAATCATTGCGTATCAAGCCGTATGACTAAGATATTAAAAATTAATATATATTCACTATTGGTACCATTATAAACAATAATTGTACATTAAGGGTGGCTTTGTGACCACCGACCGTTCAGAGCACTGCGATTATTACGTTCAGAACGTTAAGGATTAAAATTACCCCGCCATTGTACTGACCAGAATTAATCTCGCAAACTCGTTTTGATCACACAACGCGTCAACTGATCACAAAAGACAGTTCTTGTGTGATCAGATAGGTTGCGTTTGTTTTCCTGTTGAGTTAAGCTAACAATATTTGAAGGGACGGAAAGATGAAACACAAAAAAAAAACAAGAATACAAAATTATAATATTCTGACATTTTTATTATTTGAATTTTGATTTTCCCGCTAGGAAATTTTCGTTGTCAACTAAGAGGGGGGGGGGTGATGTAAATTAACTAATCAAGCCTAGGGCTTGTTACTTTCAATCAGCCCTTCCACTAATTTATTCGATTAACAGGCTCCACCCTAGACCAAGCCCTCTGTAACAGATCTGTCCTGTAGAAAATACCTTTTTCCTCTAGAAGAGAGAAAAAAATTAACTTTCCGCCCTTATTTTCAGGGAGTAAAAAACCGTATTACAGCCTGTTTCTGAAAATAAGGGAGAGAACACAAATCAGGGCAGAAAGTACATCACTTTACGCCCTACTGTTTGGCGCAATTGGTTAGACATTTACTTGGAAATTTAAGTATTCAATTAGTACGTTCACACACACTTTAGATCCGCGTATCGTATAGAGTACGATCTCTCAATACGGTAATTTAAGCTGTATAAACCATGCGGAGGGGATCCGATCGCATACGCTAGAACTAGGGAGATGGAATCTAAATGGATCCCCCGATACGCTGTCTTTTTGTGTGTGTACCTTTAGAGACGATCGTATTTAACGGATAACCTTCTCATCGAACTTTTATTTCACTTTATTTCATTCTATATAACCGTTTTTGATCAAATAACTTTTGGAATATTATTTTTTTTAGTGTAACTTTATTATTATGCAAAGAAATCACAATTTAATTAAATATATTTTTAGTTTTAAACTTCCTTATAACCAAAAGTGAAGGTTCACTATACAAGACGCCATGTTTTGGCGGGATCAGTTATCACTCGATCGACTAAACAAATACGCTGCAAGAACCGTGAAGTTAGTTGACCGTACTGCATACGTATTCTATACGATCCGCGGATCTAGAGTGTGTGTGAACGTACTAATTGTTCGAATCCAGCCTGGGAAACATTGTTTTTATCGTTTTACTATAAACCGGGCTATTAATTTATATATTTATCAACACGTTTTTATAATATTTTATTTATTATATATTATAATAATATAATCAATAGCTTAATAACAATAATAACTTAATCAATTAAGTTGAAATTTGTTAAAAGTGTATATATTTATGTAATAAATATGTAAACTAAGTTTCATCGCAATGCGACAACTATATCCTTGATTTTTGTTAGATCATGAAAGTTACGCAGAATTGATCGTGCTTTATGGGTGACCCCTGGGAATGAAGTACATGTATTTAGTACCTGAGGACGATCGAAGCGAGGCTGAAGTAGGGAGGATGAGCGTAGCAAATCCGACGTGACAAGGAAAAGTTCCGAGGTACCCCGTATCCTATTTTTTAGGTTAGTATCGGAAGTAGTACCGTAATTATTGGGGAATGAGCCTTACAAGAAAGCTGTAAAAAATGCCAACAACAAGGCATGCAAATAAAGGGCGATGCACTGCTAACTAAATAGTTTAAATATGTCAAAGAATATTATTCAATTTCCCACCTCTTACTATTTATTTAGGGAACGATCCAATACTAATTAAATAGATAAAAAAATGATGATCTGTATATAGATAAAAAAATAATCCCAAATATTATGAGCTATATTCTCAATAACTTAAATATTACGTTAAGTATATTTCAACAAAAAGAGGTATTTATGGACTGTAAAAATTTAACAAGTGAAAAGGTTTATAAAAGAAGACAGGAGTCCAAATATAGTTGAAAACAACTACCGAGCTTTCAACCAGGGATCCTGGTCATCATCAGGGTAAATACATTTATTAAAACATAAACAACAAGACTATAAACATTAAACTAAATAAACCAACAAATAAACAATATCAAAAAATGTGAAATCAAAAAATCATATTTATTACACAAATTACATCTGGTGGACAGAGTCGGGTTCAATACCGTTTGAGACTTCCAGGATTTTTATGCAAGGGATGAAATTCCTTTATTGTCCGTCCTTCAAAGGCACTTTCAGCAGGAGGTTCCGAGTCTGTGCAATGTCACGTACTCATTAAAAAATCCCAAACCCTAAATGAGCCTGGAATTAGGCAAAATTTAGAACCCTCAATATTAGCTTATATTAAATATATATGTTTTATCTCTTTGTTTCGAAAGCAGGAAAGTTTTATCTGGCAGTAGGGCACGTGCTGTATCTAGTTGAAACTATTTAAACATAAAGTCACAACTCTTATGAGGATTAGATAGAGAAATACCAGTACTAAGACTCATAAGGTAGACACTATCATCTATCTATGGGAATTAGAAAAAGGGTCCAACAACGTGGCCTACTTGCTAGGTGATTTATAACCTCTCCTTAATTACAATCAACTTTGGGAAAAATTCAATGTCAATAGCCAAAGCCTAATTATCAAAAGTTAAAATTAAGATAAAACCCAGTAATAATAAGTAAAATATTATTAATTTTAACAGTTAAAATCCAATATTAATAAGAGTGTGAAAAAATTACTTTTTGGAAAATTCTTTTTTAAATTAGTTTTGTAACTTAGGCATCCTTCATAGAATAAGCGGGTATTTGCAGCTTGTACTGAAGCAAATATATACGATGTAGCGAAACATTTTGACTTCTTTTTGATTTACAATAAACATCAAATTTAAATTTACAAAAACATTACTTCTACAAATTTTAAAACATTAATTACAATATTTTATATAAAGTATTGCTGGCAGTTTTCAAAATCTTACTACTAATTAACTATTTATAAATTATAAGTTGAAAAAAAAAATAATACATTATTATATGTGCAAATTTATGTACTATAACTAACTTAAAGACTACTGTTAAATTTTATTTTGTTTGTTAGAGAAATGTGTATAAGAATACCTATATTATAAGACCCCTCCCTTATATTAGAAGGGACCCAAGATTTAGGGTTTTTTCCAAGCATTTATTCCAAAAATTAAATATTACTCATATCCAGATCACTATTTAAAATTTTAAAAATTGTAATTTTTCACCACTAGATATTTAGATTAGAATTTGAAATAACACTTTTGACTTATAATTTATACATAAAAATTAATATTTTTATTTATTTCTTATTATGAGCATAACGAAGTAGCATAACAAATATTGTTATTTCAAGGTTTTATTTTTCAGAAACCACCAAAAGGTTAATGCTCCAAATAAAGGAATTCCTATTGGATGATCAGCTTTTAATTTCTGTACAATTTTTAAAGGAAACGTGTAAAGGGAACGTAGGAAAAAATGTTTTTACATAACGTAATTTATTTATTTTACAGCGCTTTCGACCTACCTAACATCATCAGTATTTATATAATTATGAAAAATATGATTTAAACAGGCACTAACGATGGCCTCAGTAAATGTATTTTACAGCGCTTTCAACCTACCTTACATCATCAGTATTTATATAATTATGAAAAATATGATTTAAACAAGCACTAACGATGGCCTCAGTAAATGTATTTTACAGCGCTTTTAACGTACCCAACATCATTAGTATTTATATAATTATGAAAAATATGATTTAAACAGGCACTAATGATGGCCTCATGTTAAGTTAATAGCGCTCAGTAAATGTACGTTTTGTAGAGAGATTCTTTTCTTCGTTCTCTCCATAATGAACTCCACTAATGCACATTCTAATTATTATTTCACAAGTAATTGAAAAAGACTTACAGAACGAAAGAATAAAAAGCCTCTCCACAGTAAAAGATTTTATTAAAAGTAAAGCAAAGCGCTTTACAAGAGGTCATCATCAGTGCCTATTAAACAAATAAGACAAAAATGTCAAAACAAAACTTCTTTTGTTCTATTACGATGGACTCCATTTATGCTCATTCTAAAACATTAGTAATAACAGTTTTATTCCATAAAATTCACGTTTCTCTAAAGTAATTGAAAAAAAATAATATAGTAATAACAGAACGAAAGAATAAAAAGTCTCTCCACAGTTTATGATATTTATTTACAATAAAGCAGAGCGCTTTCGACCTAACAAGAGGTCATCTTCAGTGCCTATTAAACAAATAAGACAAAAATAAATTTAAAAACCTTACTTAGAAAGAAAAAATAAATAAATAAAAATACAAAGTATACAAATAAGAACAGAAATGAAGTTAAACATAATAAATAAAATAAATTTACCGTTGAGCAGAGAATAAAAGATAGAATGAATTATTAATTAAACAAAATTAAGATAGAGGTTTGAGCAGGCTTGTAACAAGAAACATACTGGTTAGTTTAGGGTGCGGCGCTCGCAGTAACTCTCTCTCCCCTCTCTCGTTTAAGTTTAAATCGCCAACAGTGTCTTGACTTCTGAATATCTCTAAGTTTTCTAAAAAGTTTAACTTACGACCTTTATCACCGTAATGCAATATGCAAGTTTTATGCGGAGCATTCACGTGGTTGTCAGTGATGAGGTGTAAGTAGAACTTGCTGGAAGCACGTTTAAGATGTTCAGAAAGTCTGGTGCTTAGTTTCCTACCAGTCTGGCCTAAGTACTCAGCTTGGCACTCCCACATTGGACTTTATACACCCCACTACGCGATTCAAGGGATTGGGTCCTTTACATTACTAAGGTAGGTTTTTAAAGTCTTGCGATTGCTGAAGCTTACATTTAAGTTGCTTCTCTTCAACACACTACCTAAACGCTGCGATAAAATGCCAACATAAGGGATTGAGCACCATTGCTTAATATTTTCCGGCTCTGAAGTGTCCTGGTCATGATGACTATTCATGGCTCTAAGCACAAGCCTGGCCTCTTTCTTTCTTATTATTTTATCAACTATTTCACCCTATATCCGTTCGCCCGGGCTATATCGCAAATTATATTGTATTCTTGAGATATGCTTCTTGATCCAGGGGAGGGTTAGTAGACGATGAATAAATGAGTTGAAGGCCGCCATTTTGTGCACCACGGTGATGAGAATCGGCCGGAATCACGTTGTCTGTGGATGTTGGCTTTCTATATACTTCAAAGCTTAGTTGACTTTCTTTCCTGAATATTGAGACATCTAGGTAGTTGAGTTTGCCTCCTTCTTCTACCTCAAGTGTAAAGTTAAGGTAATGTTTACAATTATTTAAATATTCAAGAAAAGCGTCAAGTTTATTAATCGAACCAACCCATACACAAAAATATCGTCTACATACCGCTTCCAGAACTTGATATATTTTCTGAACGGTTATTATGTCATCTATGAACTCTTTGTAAAAGAAGTGCATGAAAACATTCGCACCTAGGGGAGATAAAGGTGCTCCCATAGCCAAGCCTCCTTTACCACTGTAAAAAGCTTCATTGAAACAGAAATAATTTTGACTCAGACACAGCTCCATTATTTCTAAAAGCTCGGCATTAAAAATTTTATCAGTAGAATGTTTACCTAGTAATGCACTGAATAAACGTAGGCAAGTATCCGATGGTATGCATGTAAACAAATTGACGACGTCAAACGATACTAGAATAAACTTATTTTGGTAAGTGGACTGACTTCAAAGTTTCAACAAACTCGCACGTGTTTTTCACAGCGTCAATGGCTTGAAAGTTTGTTGTTTTGTAAAACATCTTATTAGCCCATTTACCAAGCTTTTCGGTTGCAGAAGAACAAAATGGCACAATAGGTTGAATATCCAGTCCTGGTTTGTGTACCTTAATAGCTCCATAGAATCTGGGTGGAATGGGATTCATATGTTTTAAACTATATTTAAAAAACTTTTCAGGAAACAGGGATAAATCTTTCTTAAGTAAGTCGACCTTTTGTTTAAACTCCTCCGTAGGATCCTTGTCAAGCTTTGTGAAACCATTGTCTTCTAGAAACTTAAGGACTTTGTCTTTATAGACATCTTTATCAATGACCACACTGCAGTTACCCTTATCAGCCTTGATAATGATAAGGTTATAGTCATTAAGTTTCCTCTGGATGTTTTTCAGAGTTTTATTTTCTTCCTTTATCCTGGTCTTTTCAGCTCTAGAGACATTGTTATTACTAATGTAGTCATCAATTTTCCTACTGCATTCAGTCTTAATGCTATTATCTATAAATAGTGAGTCTAATGATGAAACCAGGTTAGCGAGATCATAGTAAGATGGCAGAAATTTAGGGCTATACTTCAAGCCTTTGTCTATCATCTTCATTTCTTCATCAGTAAATATATCAGGTTGTATGTTCACAAACTTAGTACGAGAATAGAAATTAAAAGAGTGAGATTGAGAACTCTCGTAAGAAGAAGCAGAATCGCCATGATAAGAAACGGAAGATGTTAAGGGGTTTTCGTTAATGGTTACTGTAGTAGGTAAAGGCTGGTTAGTCCCGTGACTCGATGACGTCATAGTGTTCATAACGTTCAGTGAAACGACATCGTTAGTTACAGAAGGTGAGGTCACTACCACTTCAGGTGTAGTAATAACTTTACTTTATTTATTTTTGTCTTATTTGTTTAATAGGCACTGAAGATGACCTCTTGTTAGGTCGAAAGCGCTCTGCTTTATTGTAAATAAATATCATAAACTGTGGAGAGACTTTTTATTCTTTCGTTCTATTACGATGGACTCCATTTATGCTCATTTTAAAACAACATAGTAATAACAGTTTTTTTCTATTGAATTCACATTTCATGTTAAAAATGTACTGCAATAACAGTTTTTATATCAAATTCACGTTTCATGTTAAAAAAATGTACTACAATAACAGTTTTTTATCTAATTCACAAATCACAAAAGTAATTGAAAAAAAACTTTTAAAAGAGTTTTTTAAAGTAAAACCCCTTAAATTGAAACCACTACTTTTTTTAATCAACGCATAAACTTTTTCATTTTTCCTCTCATAGAAAATTATGCTTGTTATATTTTGTCTCATGTACTAAAATTAATTCGTGTATATTATTATTATTTTTTTATTAAATTATTTCTTTTATAATTCCCCTTCAGCTGACCAGTTATTATCGTAAATTATTTATATTTTTAACTGTGATTTTTAATTATATTTGTGTTTTTTTTGTCATTTTGTTTTTTATTATTTATCTTCTTTTGTACATAAAGATTTTTTTTTTGTAATTCAGGCGGAAGAATCTTCACTTCCATAGGATTCACTGTAAGAATCTGGCTCGTAGATTCTAACTGGTCGTTCTTTTGGACCATCAGGCCAAACCGCCAGCTTGAAGGAATACCTGAAAAAAAAGAGAAAAAAAAGCTTATAGGCATACATACGTATTAGGGATGTGGGGTCTAAAATATAACCAAAATCGTGTTGCAAAAGTGTTCTCAGGGAAATAGAGGGCCTTGCATAGAGATATATTACTAGAGAGGCCCTACTGGTTGATTTTGAAACATCGAAAAAGTAATCTGAACACCTTTGATTATCAATACAATCAGAACAAAAATACAGTAAATTATACAGTAGAAAATTTAAAATATAAATCAAAACATAAACAATGTGCAGGAAGCCTAAAACAATTGATTTCTTATAACCTTAACTTACTCTAAGAAGAGGTTTCATTGAGGTTACACAGAGCCCCTGAGAGTCCCAAAATTATGTTTCAGGACTCTCAATGTATTGAGATAGCCTATGCCCCCTCTAGTATAGTATATCTCTATAGGGCATTGGATAACATTAAAGTTTACAAAGTTACAAAAGTTTAAAATTATTCGAGAAGCCTATATAGTGTGTGTTTTTCACTCTTGCAGTGACGATGTCACTAGTATGACACATTAAAATTATTTAATATTTAATAAATATTATTGTTAGGTTAAAATCAGTTGACACCGTGGGAATATAGTGTTGTGGAACTAATACGGTTGGCCAGATATGAAATTGAGGGCGTGGTTTAACATACAGGACTCACCTCATTGGGTCCCTAATATTATTTTCCTACGCTGTCAACTGATTTTAACCGTGTGTCATAAAACAATTTAATTTAAGTAATATTTGATTTTCCTCACTAACTACCGTTAATATATCGAAAATTATTAGGTACTCACGTATCTTTAACTCTTGGTACTTACGTATCTTTAACTCTTGGTACTTACGTATCTTTAACTCTTGGTACTTACGTATCTTTAACTCATGTACTTACGTATCTTTAATTCTTGGTACTTACGTATCTTTACTCATGTATTACTCTTTAACTCTTGGTACTTACGTATCTTTAACTCTTGGTACTTACGTATCTTTAACTCACATTGGTACTTACGTATCTCATTCGTCCACAAGGTCCCATAACATCAACGATGCATCGGTACCACCAACAGTAACAACGTTTCTATCATTGAACAAAAATCTAGCGGCTGCGATTTGCAAACTGTAAACCTTCTCTTCATTGTATTCTGCTTTTGGACTCAGGCAAGGATACCTAAATTAAACAAAAATACGACCAAGTCAAAGGAGTTAGAGATACTTAATTGGGAAGTGTACTTTAACCAAATAGCTAAGAGGAAACAGATATCGGATGGTTTTTGAATTATAAAATTCATTATAATCATTATAAAAATAAAAAAAAAATCAGTGGTTATTTTTATTTGTAGATAATAGTTATTTATGCACCAAGGGAGTAAAGAATGGTATTATTTCCCTGAGCAGTTAGTTGGTTCCTAAGGCGTAAGCCGAGGGAACCAAAGTAATTAACTCTCGAGGTGAAGCCGAGGTTTACTTGTTTAACTTCCAAGGCAAAGCTGAGGGAGTTATTAACTATTAACTCCCGAGGCTAAGCCAAAATAGGTACTTGCGAAAGGGAAAATAGCATTTAACTCCTAAGGTGCATACAAGGTTTTATCTCCAGACCTTGATTTCATTTTAATACGGTTTGTTTTATTTTATTCTATTTTTTGGGTCTTACCCCCTTATAAATTTTGGGGGTGCTGCCCCTCAACAATTTCCAAACTCCAAACAATTTCTTTTGACCTGAAACGGATTTTGAGTCAATATTTTGTGGGGTGCCACCCCCGGGAAAATTACAAAAATTGATCGGTCACCTGTATAAATTTAGAGCACCCCACTTACCTAAAAAAATGATATAATTGACTCTAATAACCCAATAATAGGAAACACTTTTTATTCCCAAGGGAGAAAAGGTTACTTTTTACTCCCAAGGGAGTGAAAAGTAACCTTTTACTCCCAAGGAAGTGAAAAGTAACTTTTTCTCCCTTGGGAGTGAAAATTGCTTCTATACTCCCTAAAAACTAGTCAATAAACTTTACATTATACACCGTCTGGAGATAAAATAAATTTTGGTTCACACAGTTGTAGAGATTACTAACAATTACTAAACATTGAAGAATCCTAACAAGCATAGAGAATAATCTAAGCTCTTTTAATTATAGTAATTTTTTATAATATTTGTTACAGCATATAATTGGGGTAGTACAGGTTATAGCCGTCTGAAGGTCCAGTTTTAGCGAATTTTCTTTATTAAAAGAAAAAAAATGTACACAATTCTTTTGATGCAAATCGAACAAATTCTCATAATAAGGAGACATTCGGTTATTTATCCTTATGGACTCGAATTATGCAATTACCGCACATAATGATAAAAGGTAAACAAAAAGCCTTCACCCTTTCGATCACATATTTGTTGTCCTTTATCAGTTTGTCATATTACTGATTTATACAAGTGAAATACTGCCACGATATAAGCGAATTTTCAAATTTATTAATCAAAATGAGTGATTTGTTTACATTATGTTATATACGTCAATCAATAACTTTTTAATTAAAAAGTTTCTTTTTGTGGACTTATAAAAAATATATAAATAAAAACAGGTTAATTACACAAAATTCCTTTATTGTTTAATATATAATAACTAAGCTTTCGACTAAAAATTAGTCATCATCAAAATTTAAAAAAAATTTAAATAAAAATACAATTTTACAAACTACTTCATAGCTACAGCTTACCAAACCATACTAAGGTGCAATATGAAGTAGTTTGTAAAATTGTATTTTTATTTTATATTATATATTTTTTTAAACTATGATGATGACTAATTTTTAATCGAAAGCTTAGTTATTATATATTAAACAATAAAGGACTTTTGTGTAATTAACCTGTTTTTATCAATAACTTTTTGTCATTTTTTTTATTTTTTAAAATGTTTGTGGGGTCACTATTGTAGGTTAATGACGTCACAAATATTTAATAAACAAGAAGGTTCAGGACATTAACGAAATTGATTTTTTTAATAAGTTTCACTTTGATTTGAGAAAGCGTTCGAAGGTTATTGTGTACCATAGAAACATATAGAAATAAAAATCTCGTACATTGTACAGACATATACATGTATATTAGAGTCCAAAAAAATCCATCCCTTGCCCCCACTCCTCTGCACCCTAACCTCCTAAGCTCATTGTTTCTTCGAATATTTGGTAAAAGTCTAAAAATTGGGAATATTATCAATGTCCATTACCTGAAAAGTCTGAGATATCCTTCGGAATCTCCAGAAACTAATAAATCATGAGCTGCAGACCTGCTGACTGTGGTTATCAGCGTGGTCATCGGGTAGTACCTGTTATTCCAGACACCTGTAAGCAGACCAAGTATGGAATTAAGACAATATCGCCTTAAGATAAGATAAAACGACCACTAAGTAACTGCACGCTACAATAGTCTTGTCAAACAAACAAAAAATTAAATAAAATTTAAAAATTAAAATTGAAGTACTCTTAACGTTTTAAAATACTTCATTCAAAAGCAAGTTCTTTACTACTTTGCTAAAAGTATCTGAATTCAAAATTCTAATGTTCTTTGGTAGGTGGGTAAACAGTTTTATTCCTAACACGCTGGCTCCCACCTCCGACTACTTTAGTCTATTGATAGTAAGATGAGTTGTGGAGTTTTCAAATAGGAGAAAAAAAGAAAGACGTCACTCCACTTAGTGTATATTTATTGACAGAGCCGACTTTCAAACTTAACAGTTCATCATCAGTGCCTATCAACAAAGTACAAAACGAAATAAATATATAAAAAAAATATATATATATATATATATATAAAGCTGCAAAACGTAATAAATAAAAGCAAATAAATAAATAACATAAATAAATAAATAAAATAAAAAATAAATGAAATAAATAAACAAAATAAAATAAAAATAAATAAAAAAGATAAATAAGCATAAACGTAATAAATAAATAGAGATAAAATATATACCGGTGAAAGCGAAGTAAAGAAGCTAGGAGACAGACGAAATAGATTTGTCCAGAGGCTGGTGTCTGACTGGAGGGTAGCGCACAGCCGCAGCTAAAGCTCCTTGTATCATCGTCACCGCCCCACTTTCACCTCTCTTATTAAGAGCCTTGTCGCCGTTCTCTTTAACGTTTCGGATAATCTCAACGTTTTCCAAAAAATTCATGGTGGTACCTTTCTTTTCCATGTGAAGAAAAGCCACTTCATGTTGGCAGTTCTGATGACTTTCTTCGTGTATGTGCTGGTAAAACCTACTGTTTCTTCTCCGGATGTGCTCACGAATTCTGGTGCGGTAGGCTATACCAGTTTGGCCAACATACATGCTTCCACAACCTCCACATTTCAAAGAGTATATACCATTTTTTTTTCGGTAGGCACCACTTTATCCTTTAGCTGCGGCTGTGCGCTACCCTCTAGTCAGACACCAGCCTCTGGACAAATCTATTCGTCTGTCTCCTAGCTTCTTTACTTCGCTTCACCGGTATATTTTATCTCTATTTATTTATTACGTTTATGCCTATTTATCTTTTTTATTTTTTTTTTTTTTTTTTTTTTTTTTATTTTATTTATTTATTTTTTATTTTATTTACTTAATTATGGTATTTATTTATTTGCTTTTATTTATTACGTTTTGCAGCTTTATATATATATATTTTTTTTTTTATATATTTATTCGTTTTGTACTTTGTTGGTAGGCACTGATGATGAACTGTTAAGTTTGAAAGTCGGCTCTGTCAATAAATATACACTAAGTGGAGTGACATCTTTCTTTTTTTCTCCTACTTTAGTCTATGTTTTGGTATTGCCAAAATGCTTTTGCTTCTAGAAGGATAATTGTGGTAATTTTCATTATTTTTAAATTATCAAGATTTGTTTTAACATAACTTAGCGATTGATAAATGAACAAATTTACAATTGTCATTATCTTATACTTGACGAAGAGTATGAAATCTTATAAAAAGTATTCATTAGTCATGAAAATCATTTAAAAAGTATTAAGTAGTCATACAAATCATATAAAAATACAAAAAGTGTCCATTAGTAATTAAAATCATAAATGAAGTATCAATTAGTCATACAAATTGTACAAAAAGTATCCATTAGACATAAAAATCATATAAAAAGTATCCAGAAGTCATACAAATCATATAAAAAGTATCCAGTAGTCATACAAATCATATAAAAAGTATCCAGTAGTCATTCAAATCATATAAATGTTTCATATAAATCATATCCGATGTTTTACTTCCAATGTGGAAGGCATCTTCAGGTATATAAGATTTAATTAATGAAAACTCAGTTCTCCGCGAAACAGAACTAAGGATTTGGGATATGGGTTGCTCAATTTATAATTTACTTAATTATTTATTATTACAATGATATAATTTGTATCTTTAGTTTAGTGTTACAGAGCACTCTGCAATCCATGATGTCCTACACCCCTCAAGTTGCCTTCCAGAATGGAAGAGAAGCGTTGTATTCATTATCTACTTTGACGCGGTCACCATCGTGCGACCTAACTTTACTCGCCAGAAAGACGATAACCGCGGAAACTTACGTGGAAATTGTTAATTAATTCACCTAAAAATCTGCCGTCTTCTTGGACTTAACTGTGAGGTTGGTTGGACAAAAAGAGTAGAAAAGAAGAAATGCGCTGCGAAGGCAGTGCTTGAAGCGTGGAATATGGGAAGGTTTCAATATTGTTAACACCACAGATCCACTGCAACGATGAGGCAAGTGGAATGTGAGAAGTCGCTAAGTTTTTGCAATTTTGTGGGGGATAAGTTAGGCAGGAGTTCGGCAAATTAACTCCCAAGAGGTAACTGTTAAATCCATTAAACAAAAGACAGACATAAAAGTTTTGTAAGCTTGGGGTAAATTGAAGGCAAGCCAATAATTCATTATAGTGACGATAGCTAAGTAAATGCGTTTCAAATACAAACATACTATTGAATGATTGCATATATTTTTTAGTGTATTTCCTATACACTCTGTTATAATTAAGGAGAAATTATATTTCATACTCACCAGCTACTAAGAACCCTACATTACAGTTGTGAGTGTACCATTTCATATCCTTCATGGCGATGGGACTCTTCTCAGGAGTCAATGTTTTTGCGTCCCCTGAAATTAAATATAATTGGTTAATACTTTTTTTAAGCGTATATTGCAAGACTTTAAGTTAAGTAGTAATTTAAGTGTTTAAGTTAAACTATATAATTAGTCAAACTTAAATTAATCAAACATGCACCCTCCTCCATACTCAAAAAGGTATACTATTACTTCGTTCACACGCGGGGTTTGGCAGGGGGTTGAACTCTCTGATTAAACCCCTAGGGGATTTACCCCCCCCCCCCCTCGGCAGGTGTCGTGTGAACGGAAATGAACACGGGGTTTAACCCTGAAACTCTCTAAACTATAAAAGTAAAAAACTCTAAGTAAAAAAGCAACCCCTTTCGTGTGAACAGTTATAGTGAACCCCAAAGGGGGTACGCGGGGTTCAAACACCGCGTGTGAATGAAGTATATATTAAAAATGTTATAAATAGGATCAAAAATTGAAAGGATATAAGCTGCAACTTGATGCATTCCGCCTTAGTGCCTTTTTGGCGAATGCAGTATAATTCTTATTACTATTGATAGTAATAAGAAATAAAATGTAGTTACATAGAGATAACTATGTAACTATGTTACATAGTAATCTCATTGTATTATTTTAAAAAGAAAAATGTTAATGCTTGATTCCTCTTTTCTTAAAGCGATTTCATACTTAGGGTTTCAAGTCTCTTTGCAGTCGTGTGGAGCTGATCCATTGTTAGAAAGTGACATACATATGCCAGCTAGTTTAAACGCAATTTCAAATTTCAAAAATTTTGACACTAAGGTGTTTTTATGACGTCAAAAATATTCCACTAACAATGCGCTATGTAACCTCTCCTAACATCAAGACTTTATCTTATCTTATAAGATAAGATAAAGACAAAAGATAAACAGCCATATAATGACTTGAAGGAGTTTATAATCAATATACAAATCTTATAAAAACATTACATGCGTAAAGCACAAATAAACCAAAAGTTGTTTTTTGTGTCAAGTTTAAATTCTAGCATGAACGGGATGGGGGCTACGATGTTAACACACATGCAGAAAAAAAATTGGTAAAAACCATTCAAGAAGTCTTTGGAACGTCTGAAACGGGTAATTAAGTAGAAATCTCGGGTAAGATTTATAGAACAAAGAAAATACTTTTTGTTCATTTATACCCGCGGCATAAATAAAGGAAAGTTAAAATGCAAATGTAACTTACAGAATGTGAGATCATATTCAGCAGTAACAGTTTGAAGAAAGTTGCCGTCTGTACTCCAGTCCAGCTGTGTCAGAGATTGGCTTCCCCTCATCTTATTAATTTTCTTGTACGAGTATCCGTCTCTGCTAACGCGGAATAAATATACTGATCCGTTCTGACTTCCAATAGCCAAGGTATCTCCAGCTGCAATATAGGAATTGAAGGTAAATTTGAGAGTCAAAAAACAAAAGGGGGCAAATCTTAATGTATTTAAAAAACTCAGTTTCATGATAGTTTTTCGATTTAATCTGCTAATTTTAACGAACGTCTGCTATTAGGCGTTGAATACTCGCTTCACAGTTGATTTTTTTTTTACTTCCTCACCTGGTTTTTTTCTATTAATAAATTTTTAAAGAAATTTGATTTGAACATTTAGATTTCATTGCTTTATTTTAAAATTCACAGCTTACAATCAAGGCCTAAATTAAGCTCCTGTTTAATTCCGCTGTAGCCTCTTAAACATAATTCAATATTTAATACTTCGCTGTGGAATGTTTTTAATAAAAACCATAAATTCCGTCTTTTCCACAAGATTTTTACTTTATTAAGGCAGAACCGGCTTTCAGCTTACGCCATCATCAGTGCCTAACATAGCAATACAAACATATTATAACAAGATACATCCAAGATTGGATGTATCTTGTTATAATATGTTTGTATTGCTATGTTAGGCACTGATGATGGCGTAAGCTGAAAGCCGGTTCTGCCTTAATAAAGTAAAAATCTTGTGGAAAAGACGGAATTGATGGTTTTCTTAAACATAGGTTACACATAAGTTTACCTGGATTATAAGCGAGACACGAAAGTGCAGAACCACATACTCTTACAGTAGCTATCATAGCTCCTGATTCAGCATTGAGTACAACCATGTGACCGTCTGTAGAACCTGCAGCCAGCGCAGAACCAAACGGATGAAAACTCAGTGATA
Organism: Microvelia longipes; assembly: GCA_018340805.1. Taxonomy (NCBI): domain Eukaryota; kingdom Metazoa; phylum Arthropoda; class Insecta; order Hemiptera; family Veliidae; genus Microvelia; species Microvelia longipes. Next base: position 11,612,294 of record JACMZG010001913.1, read on the forward strand.
TGCACTCGTGTGTAACCTGAACAAATGTAATTTTTAGCGAATTTTCATTATGAAAATGTTTATTATTGGTATCAGTCTTCATTTGGGGAGTAATATTTTTTTAAGGACATGTGAAAGGATACAAATATTTTAATTTTCCGTTTGTATCGTCTCATTTGGTGTTCTTTAATAGTTATTTATGCACCAAGTGAGTAAAGAATGCTATTATTTCCCTGAAAGTTGGTTCCTAATTCTAAAGCCGTGGTACATATGTAAATACTTAGGCTTTACCTCCGGATATAGAACAATTGTCCTGTCAAAGGTAATTATTCCACGAGAAAAATGTAGTTTTACTTTCGAGGTGCACATAATATTTAATGTCTTGACGTTGACTAATTATTGATATATTCTTATTTTCATCCATTTTTTAAAATTTTTTGTTTTGTTCCGGCAGTATCCCTCATACAATTTTTGGAAATGCCGACCCCAAAAAAGCAAAAATTTGTTTAAACAACTTCAATTGACATTGTCCATTTGAGTAATATCCATCCTTATAAATAATAAAGGAGGGACCCAAATTAAATTTTAAAAAATAATCAGTCCCCTCCCCCTTACAAATTTATGCCGTTCCCAAAAAATGTAACATACCTCCTGTTTTAAAATTTGGGGGGCTCAAATTCAATTTTTAGAAAACATTTTTTACTTTCTAAAATCCAGTTATACGTTTACGTTATTTACCGCCTGGAGATAAAAAATTAAATTCCTCTTGTATACATAGAGATAGATATTATTCCTACAGATTGGGGATCAGTTGAATTTCGAAACATCGAATCAGTAATGCGAACACTTTCCATTATTAATATGATCAAATAAACTGTACAACATCACCGTACACGGTAACTTAAGCCGATCCTGCAAAGAGGGGGGGGGGGTAAAAATCACTTAAATGGAAATATCTCCGGTTCTCGGCAGAATATCAAAATTCTAAGACGGTACTTCACTTCTAATTTTTATTCTGCACATTTTAAGACTCATTTCAACCTTCTGGAGCAAAAAACAGTGGTGCAATTTGAGAACTAAAATTTTTAAAGTAGTTCTCAAATTGCGCCACTGTTTTTTGCTCCAGAAGGTTGAAATGAGTCTTAAAATGTGCAGAATAAAAATTAGAAGTGAAGTACCGTCTTAGAATTTTGATATTTTGCTTAGAACCAGAGATATTTCCGTTTAATTGATTTTTACCCCCACTCTTTGCGGGATCCCCTTAAGCCGACAACAATTGATTCAAAGTAACCATATCACACTCTTGGAGGTTAAAGTCACGTTACACTGACTCTGAATGTATGTCACCTTTGGTCTTAAGTAATCATGTTATTCTTAGGACAAGCGAAGCGACTCAGAAGTGATATTACTTCAAGCTTTGAATGTTCAAAACTGTTTGAGGACGAGCGAAGCGAGTCCGAATTTTCGAGAAAAAAAAATCCCTTAACTTCTTACTAAGACTTCAGAAATTTGCCTCAGTTTTTTGTAGTTATAATAATAATAGTATCTATAATTATAACCATGCCCGTTTAAAGCATTACGGCTCATCATTTATAAAACCTGCGGAAAACACTTTTGATGGTAGTGGCAACCACCACGCTCTGTGCAATCTTAAGTTTTAATCTATTTATTCTACAATCAATACATGCAGGAGCTTTTATTAAGAATTACTTTTTTTTCTAAAAATGAAATTTGTTGTAATTTACACGTATAGGCAACCCCATCCGGGGACGCACTGTATAAACTGATAGCATAACCTGGGAATATAGATACAGACGCTTTAACCACAGAAAAATATTTCATTTGTACAATATAAGCCATTTTGTATAAACAAAATTAAAATATCTCAAAAGAACCAGTTCCACCATACATAACATTAAGCATGGTTTAAAAAGCTTAATATATGTATAATCAAAAATAACATAAATTATCGATATTCAAATTAGTCTCTAGTCTATTTATTTATTTATTCGTTTGAGGTTACTTTATTAAAAAGTTTCACAATATATGATGGATTGAGCTGTGGAGTGCTATGATAAGAAGAAATAAAACTAAACAAGTTTTCGTCTCTCCACTTATTATAAAGGGGAGAGACCCTTACTAAAACAAAGCCGACTTTCAACCGTTAACGATCATCATCAGTACCTAAAAGTCGGCTTTGTTTTAGTAATTATAATAAGTGGAGAGACGAAAACTTGTTTAGTTTTATCTCTTCTTTTCACAATACAGTATTTGCATTTTTCCAAAAAAAAATTGTTTTCGCTCATAAAATGATTAAATGTAAAAATATATTAAGCTGTAAAAAATATTTGATTTAATTTTAAATAGTAGAAATAAGCATTTAAAGAAGAGGAGAGGGGGAATGGATGAGAGAGTGGGGTGAAAACGGAACGTTCTAAAGGATGGGTCGTTTTATGTACAGATGGGAGTTTTAGTTAGAAATATCGTAAGGTCAACAGTTGCTGAAACAAAACAATTCCGAGATCCAGGTAATCAATGCCTAAGGAACGTGATGACTACAGCTGTCAGTATCATCTTGTTGACAGTATAGAATAAACTCTTATAGTGAATAAATAAAAAATAAATAAATGGTTTATTTACACTAATATAAAACATTTTATCTACTCACGACAGCAAAATTAGCCATTACTAGACTGTTTTTAAGCTGCAAAATGTCATTTTACCTACACTGTCAAACAATACGGAAAATATTTCAAAACAGTACGCAAAATGTTTTGGTAATGAAAAAAAGTACTAGGGAGTTATGGCTCATTTAAATAACATGGGAAACAAGTCCAAACTCCCTAGGCGGGAAAATGAATGAGCGGAGGTTATTATTTTACAAATTATTGCGTGAATTTCGGTATTGTTTTATTTTGTAAACTATGATTTATTCTAGCTTGTTTCTAGTATGTAACTTTCTTTATTGTTACTTAAAATTACGATATTATTATTAAATGTTTAACATTTAACATTTGTTTATCTAATAATATATAATGTTTTAGAAACAAATTGGCAACACTGATAATTTTGGCATTAAATTAAATTATTTACCAGCTGTTTATGAATCGACAGATTTTTAATGTTTAAGTCGTCAGATTTTGTATTTCATGTTGTTACATTTAGTTTAAGTATAAAAAGTTACAAAAATAGAACGTTATCAAAAACTAAATCTGTAAACTAAAGTTAAGTTGAGTGAGAACAACAGTGAAGTGAATAAAGATACAAACATTGTTGACATTGACGAGTTATTGGACCACACTCCACCTGATATTGTCAGCGTTGCATCTACTTCAAAGCAGTCTTTACTGCCTGTAAAATCTCGCAGCAAGTATTTAAAATAATCTCTTGTGTATTTTTTCTGCCGTTAGTAGATAATATAGTATATGCTACTATGCAGCAAAGGAAACATTGCAGACTCGTGCTATTAATTACCTGCCTCGGCTTACGCCTCTGCAGGTAATTCGCCATTTGCCAGCCTCGGCTTCGCCTCGTCTGTCAAATGGGTTAATTACCTGCCTCGGCTTACGCCTCTGCAGGTAATTTCCATAGCCTTCCCTCGCCTTCGGCTCGGGGGCAAATTTATAAAACTCGTCTGCAAAATTCCATTTTGCTGCCTAGTAGCATAATATACTATTTTGAGCAGAATAATACAATAAAAAGTGTAAAATAGGATGGACTCTAAGTGATCTTAGTTCTTCCGTTCATTCTTTATAATATATAAATACTACATGGCGGTATTCTTACGTCCATCTTTTATAAGAATATTGTACTACATGGCGGTATTCTTACGACTGACTTCAGACAAGCAGTCGTGGCCGTATTCCATCCAAATGATGGAAAACATGTTTAAATATATTTTTCGATTTTTTTGCTCTATCATCAAAAGTATTTTCATTATAATATTTTACAAGGTGTTCTTTTATAAGACGTACTTAAACATAATGCAATAAAAAAAATTGTGCAAATACTCTAATGTCAAAATTTTGCCATGAAATGAAAAAAAAAGAAAACTTGATTATAAATTATTACACAGACTGCTTAAACACAGCATAACTTGAATAACAAACTTAATAGAAAAAAACGTAACATTGCATAAAACACTAAATATTTAGGGTGAGAATATAATATAAAATATAAAAGTAATGTTAATGAGTTTATTATGTTAATAATATAATAATGTTAATGAGTATTATGTTAATAATAATAATGTTAATATTATGTAATAATGAGTTTATTATGTTAATAATATAATAATTAATGAGTTTATTATGTTAATAATATAATAATGTTAATGAGTTTATTATGTTAATAATATAATAATGTTAATGAGTTTATTATGTTAATAATATAATAATGTTAATGAGTTTTTAGCTGATAACTTTTTAAAGTATTTAAAGTTTTTAAAAGTTTTTAAAACTTTTTAAAGTTTTAATGATTTTTTTTAAAAAAATTGTGTATTAAGTAGTAATAAATAGTTCAGCAGCAAATCAAAAGTAATATAACTTGAGTTTATATCTGCTGCCACTGCCAAAGCATCTTGAGGATGCATTACATTAATACATATACAGTATAAATTAATTAACCTAAACTAACCTGGACTTGCCATACTAGTTTATGAGATTTCCACAGAGCGATGTTCTTATCATGGCCAGCCGTAGCAAACAGTTCATCGTCAGGATGTACGGCAAGGCCCCATAGTTGTCGTCCATGACCAAATACCACCTAGGCAAAAACATATTATTATGTGAGATGATACGTTATTCAGATTTGCATGTAAATCCACAGCCAGTTAAATTATTAGAGTTAAATCTTGAAAACACCAGAGCCTAAATGATTTAACTTTAACGTTGTAACTGGACATGAGATCAACAACAGGTGGAAATTTAACAGCTTTCATGATGTAACGCCACAACGACGTAACTGGACATGACATTAAAAACAGATAATGATATTAAAAGCAAAATCCACAGCCTACATGATTTAACGTTGTAACGGGATATAAAATCAACAAAATGAGATGATTGTACAAGTAATAGTCACAACCTTTATGATTTAAAGTCGATATATAAGGTCGTGAATATACTAGAGGAGAGATGTAAGATCAACACTAGAAGAAAGGTGATCGGTGATAAATCACTCAGAGAGTAAATCATTGGGCAATTTTTACTAATTCCCTTGGATATAAGGTAGTAATTTACTAAGGGTCCAAGCAAAGGCATTTAATATATAATCAAGATAAGAGTCATAATTTGAATATAGATTTCTATAGCTTTCACTAGAAACAACGCATACCCCACTTTTACGAGTACTTGATATCGCAAAGGCTCAGAACCATTAACGTTCTTTATCTAACAGAGCTATCCCATTAAACTACCGGGAACCCACCAAATGCTGATGAAAATTTAACGATTGTCTGTTATTACTGGTTCCAAGATACAATTTAGATTGCAAACCCTGGGCAAACACTAAGCAAGACAGGGTTTTGTGAAACCATCTTACAAGTAAATTCATTTCACTCCTACGTAATTCAGTTAGAAGTACCTGATTAAAACGTCTTTGAAGAGACCCTTCAAGTATATTGTTTCTCGTTGTTCCTACGTATATATTGCCGTCGTTTCTTCCAGGTCTTTGAGGGTATATACTTCTAACGCCACCAGATTGTTCAGGAAGTTTTGTTTCCGTAATTTTCTTATAGTTTTGCAGAGAATCCCATGCAACTATTTTACGATCCTTCTCTCCTCCTGATAATAATGTCCCTTCTGATAGCATTATCAAACTACTAATTCCTTTGTTGTGAGCCTGAAAACGAACATGTTAAAGATGTACAAACGTAAAGCAAGATATAGAGAAAGCTCAGATCGATATAAATTTTAGGAATAATCGCGTAATATAAATGAAAAATTTTAGCGAACAAATTCACCGGATCTTTGATATGCAACTCTGCCATAATCGACTTATGCGATTTTTCACCCAAATGTTTTGTAATATCTTAACATTTTATTTCTAGGTCTAAAATAAGAGCTTAAAGACTATTTTGTAAAATCTTAAATAATAAAATTGACACACTCTTATATACTTTTGGAATTAAGAAATGTTCTGCAGGGTTTGCAGAAACAAATCCCTTATTCCGATCAAAGAAACAATGCATATTTTGTCAATAGAGTATTAAATGCACTTTGTTAATTGTATTTAGTATGCTATGCATAATGAATGCATTGATAGTAAAGCCATTTGCAGTACCAATGTGGTGTATACAAATTTTATGCAAAACCAAAAATGATGTAATGATATTTACTTCAAATTCCATTCGAACAAAATATGCTCCTTCTGCGTCCACAGAATAAATTGTGATAAATCCATCACCATCTGCTGTCACTACATCACCGTCTTGCTCGAACTGAAGGCATGTTATATGTGTTCGGCTTGGCTAAAAATAATAAATTAGAAGATTTAGAAGATTTTTGTATGGAATTCGTTGATCTTTTGTGAATGGAAGAACTTTTAATCTGCGTTAACAGGTCAACTATATTTTTTGTTATTGACAGGTAAGTGCCTCAAGAAAAAGTTCTGGGGCCTATATTGTTTCTTATTTATAAATAATTCCTGACGTTTCCTGAAAAGAGCTTTTCATTTCTTGCAAGAAAATTTTATACGCAGATGATACCAATGTCATTAGTAAATCTTCAGAGATTCTGCAGGAGAGAATTGATTTGATCTCCTTAGCTATTTCTGAATAGTTTCAAATGAATACATTCCTAAGTTCTAAATATAAACAAACGTGTGCTGTTGTCAATTAGTATAATATAGTTCTCCCATCTCTACTGTCAAGGAGACCAAATTTCTTGATCTACTGATTGTCAATTAGTACATAAAGAAATTTAGTCACTAAGTATACTTATCAATACCAAATTAATTTAAAACCCACTACGATATTAAATATCACTTTTTTGTATATGCAAAGTCTGCTTTCAGCAATAGAATGTTCTTCACATAAAAGAAAAAAATAGTCCATATTAAATAAAATCGTCTTAATGAATGCTAAATACTATAATGATAAAAAGTTAAGTATATACTAATAAATATTCTACGCATTTGTTGTCAATGTAAGGGTAGATTACTTATTATTGCATAAAATAAAAGTATCATTTTCTCATGAAGATTTGCTAAAAGTAAATTACTCAAACAATCTAATTAATTCACCCAACCAAACTCTCAACAAGTAATTTTCATGACTCGCAACTTTTTTAATATTATTGCAGGATTTGTATTCAAAATACTAAATTGAAATTTAAAATTTATTATTTTAGTTTTTAAACAACATATTATTATTAATTATTCCTTTAAGGACTAGAAAAAATAGAAGTTGTTGACAGCTCTAAAAGCAAGAATTTTTTTTATTTAGGATGACAATTCTTAAGCCGTGCATTATGATTGCTTGGTGCTTGGTAAGTTCCTTGTCTATTCTGACAAATGAGAAGTAGTTAAAAGTTTAGTCATGATCCGTCAATTAGGTTCTGAGCTGTAATCTTTCTTAGCTTGGAAAAGTTTAGTTAAGATGTACCAATTAGATTCCGATCTTTAAGCATCTAAAACTTATATTTTTACACTTATCCCACACATTGTTATATGTGAAGGAATTTCGTTTAGACATATTGTGGTCTATATCACCTATTAAGTGTAGAATTTAGTTAAGATCCATCAATTAGATTCCAATCTGTAAGCACTTAACATTTAGTGTTGCACTAAACCCATATTATTTTCGAACAGGTCCCGATAAGACTGTTGACAACTGAAAGGTGACTACTCAGACCTATGAGCATTTTAAGTTTAAAGTTTAGTCAAGATCTATCTAGCTATAGATGCTGAGCTGTAAGCACTAAAAAATAATTTACACTAACCCACAACTGTCATTTTGGCACTGATCAAGACCTGACATAGTTTATGACTTAAATTACGATATTACTATATAAAGTTTATTTTGTTTTAATTATTCAGCCAACATTGTGGTCATCTTCAGAACATTAACTAACATTACATTAAACTAGATAGATATTGTATCTATAAAATATACTTAAGCAAACTAGATATTGTATCTCATTAATTTATTACTTTACTGTGACGTAGCTTTTTAAGTTTTTTAGCAATTTAGAACCTTTTTATGTACATTTAATGTTTTTAAGTAGTTTGTGATAGTTTTATGTAAAGTTTGTTATTGTTTCTGAAAATGGCCACAATGTTGGCTGAATATAATTAAACAAAATAAATTTTGTAACATACAGACTTAAAGCCTACATTTATCCAGTAATTTAAGATGGAATTCTATAAGCTAAGACGTGCAACTAACGAAAGTACCTGGCTTATGACTCCTTCTGATTATTCCCATTATATGATTAGTCCCAAGTTTTAACTTTGGTCTAGATCCATTGAGTAGATATCAAATTATAAGTAACCAAAATTTTTATCTTATATATATATATATATATATATATATATATATATAATATATATATATATATATATATATATATATATATAGATAGATAGATAGATAGATAGATAGATAAATAGATAACTCACCGGTTTAATAATGTCTGTTCGTTCAAAGAAGCCGTCTTTTCTTCTAGTCCAGAAAGTAAGATGGCCCTTGCCGTGAGTAATCAGTAAATTATCATCAAGGGGATGGAATGACGCTCCTGTTAGCTCCTCCTGCATGGTCTGAAACATTTGTCTATATGTTAACAACGGCTCTATATGCTAGTTTTATAATTAAACTCAAGCTCACCTTTATACTTGGTATAAAGATTGATATGAGAGTTTGCTAAATTAAACAAAAAGAGGAAATCAACAAGTAATAACATAATTCAAGTAATTACGTAACCAGGGAGCTTAAAAAGTGCTTAACTCAAGACATACCCCTGAGAGCCCCAAAAAGATGTTTTAGGTCTTTCAATGTGTTGAGATTATGCCTCCTCTAGTATATATCTCTATGACCTAAACTATGTTTTTGAAACGATACGTTAGATTCATGTTATTAATTAAGTTATTAATATAAAAAAAGATTGAAAGTGCATATTTTAAGTCAAAATACCATTAAATTAAAACAAAAATAAATTATTGATAAACAATGACGGATATGGGTGTGCAGTGAAATAATGTATATCAATCATATGCTCAACTTGGTTCGCGTTGCGCTTGAGCGTTAGGATTGAAAAGTTATGGTTCCGACAGCCCTTTTGCTGGGAAACAGCTTTGATTTGGTACACATTGTGTAAGTTAAATTCACTTACAGCTACTTTTCCTAAAAGGTGTCCCCACTGCCACTGCCAAACTGACAAAATTCTTTCTCTTCCTCCGTCAACAGCCAGAACATAACTACCTCCATTCTGAAAACCAAAACACCACACTTTATTTGAAAGTGTAAAAAATCGTTTACGGGGTACCTAGGAAATACGGTTACGGGTACCTAGGAAACCATCACCTAGGAAATATCGTTACGGGTACCTAGGGGCGGGTACCTAGGAAATATCGGTACGGGTACCTAGGAAATATGGTTACGGGGTACCTAGGAAATATCGGTTACCGGGTACCTAGGAAATATCGGTTACGGGGTACCTAGGAAATATCGGTTACGGGGTACCTAGGAAATATCGGTTACGGGGTACCTAGGAAATATCGGTTACGGGTACCTAGGAAAAATCGGTTACGGGGTACCTAGGAAATATCGGTTACGGGTACCTAGGAATATAGGTACCTAGGGGTTACGGGGTACCTAGGAAATATCGGTTACGGGGTACTAGGAAATATCGTTACGGGTACCTAGGAAATATCGGTTACGGGTACCTAGGAAAATCGGTACCCGGTTACGGGGTACCTAGGAAAATATCGGTTACGGGTACCTAGGCGGGTACCCGGTTACGGTACTAGGAAATATCGGTTACGGGGTACTAGGAAATATCGGTTACCTATATCGGTTACGGGGTACCTACCGAAAAATCGGTTACGGGGAACCTAGGAAATATCGGTTATCTACTACGGGTACCTAGGAAATATCGGTTACGGGGTACCTAGGAAAAATCGGTTACGGGGTACCTAGGAAATATAGGTTACGGGTACCTAGGAATAACGTGGTACCTTACGGGGTACCTAGGAAATATCGGTTACGGGGTACCTAGGAAAAATCCTTAACACATTACATTCGCTACGCACATCCTAAGTACTTCGTACCAGCTTCGCTTTTACTTACAATATAAAAATCACCAAATTTATACTGCTACATGTCTTTGGACTGGCTTCGTTCGTCTTTAGACAGTAAATACATTAGTGGTCACCCATCCAGGCACTGGCCTCGCTCTATGCTTTTTAACCTTTATGAGCCAATAAGAAACGCTGATATACTTGTCGCATTCAAACGAAATTTCAACTAAATTTAATGATTTTCCGATTATTTACAATTTAAAAGAAGCGTATAAACATCATTCCTTTAAAATTGAACTAATGCTAATATGAGATTAAACTTAACACATTCTTATATATGTTTACATGTGTTCCAAATCTCTAATCGATCCAATCATTTTCCCCGTGTTATGACTTTTTGGTGAATTTCAGTCATTCATAAATTCCAGCTGATGAATGCAGCCGGAATTTATAAAAAATATTTTGCGGATAGCACAATGAGACTTAAAGGTTGATTTTTATACCATGTTTCAACTCTCTGTTCAAATATCCTAGGAGCTACGATGATGAGACACTGACATATACACACAGCCACATATACAGGCAATTTAGTGAAAACCACCCACGAGGTTTTAAAACACCTAAAATGGATAATTTAGGTAATATTCCAGTTTTGAATTTTAATCTACGAATTAAATAAGAAATTTAATTATTTTTTAATATTTTACATCTTAAAAAACATTAGGTTTTAAGGAAATATGGTGTCTAACTTGTTTTTCAACTACTATATAGCATGACTCATTCTTATATAATTCACTATATATTTGACATATAAAATGAGTCTACATATCGCACACATGTAATACATCAAATACCTTAAAATATAAAGATACTTGTAAAGATTTGTTTGTGAAAAAAGGTCATAACTAGTCTTGTCTTTATACTTGATAATAATTATGAACTTGTTTGTAATTAATCAATTAAGTTATCACGTTAATTCTAGAAAAAGTGATGTATAAACTTGAAAGCTTTTTTGCATAGAAGTACAATTTTGTTGAAAAAGTTTTTACAGACAATACTGTCATCACTATATAGAAAATAAATCCACTAAGGTATTAAACAGTAATTGCTATCATCAGCATCATGTATAAATAAAGAAACAGGTAATCACCAATTGAGAGAATGCGACTGCTGAAACTCCGACTTCAAATTCACCCATACCAAATACATAAAGAGTTAAAAGCGTTTCCGTCGACCATATCCTTATATGAGCTTGCGTTTTTCTATTTCTTCCACCGCGTTGACCTGAGGCTACCATTTCTCTACTTGGGTGTACTTCCATACTAAAACAGAAATCATATGAAGTGTAAAGTAGAAGGATAAAATTCAATTCTGTTCCACATAAAAGTCTTTGATGTGGCGTTCAAAGTAGGTGTATGACTGTATAGAAGCAAGTTTGGGCTTGAATTATTTCGTCTATTGTCATACAAATAAAATTCTATTTCATGCTCTAATTATAGGCATTTACTATAATTTAACATAATAATACAGCCAAAACTTTTTGTTTACCAGATGTAACACGGGAGTTAAAAGTGGTTAGAGATGATATATGATGCAGTAAAAGGCAATTAGAGTTGTTTATTGATAGACAGATGATCGTTAATTTGATTAATTAATCGGTAACAGGTGATCGTAATTCATACGCATTTAAAACGTTACGGTTCTTGCGCCGTATTTGTTTAGTCGATCAAGTGAGATTACGTGATTACTGATACCGCCAAAACATCACGTATTTTATGGTAAAGGTTCACTTGGGTTATAAGAAAGTTTAAAACAAAAAATATATTAAATTAAATTGTGCTTTCTTTCCACAACAATAAAGTTACACTAAAAAATATACATTTCAAAAGTTATTTGATGAAAAAAGGTAATATTTAAGAGAAATAAAAGTTCGACAAGAAAGTTATCCCTTAAATAAGATCGCCTCTGAAGGTGCACCCAGCATATCGGGGGATCGATCTAGATTTTATCTCCCTAGATCTAGCGTATCGGACTGGATTCCCTCCGCATGGTTCTTACAGCGTATGTAACCGTATTTTGATATCGTACTTAATACGATCCGCGGATTTGGAATACTGTGTTAACGTACTAAGAAACAGTATACAAGAGATGGTTAGAAGGACAAGGTTTAAAGGCGGTTATATCTTAAATGGTAACTCTAAAATGTCACATCAGAATAAGTTTATTAAAAAGTATCTTGTTTTAGTAACTTTAACAAGGAACTCTACTTGTGTACCCAAGGTAAATTAAATTATTGAGGAGGGCTCATGAGGGGTCTCAGAGGTCGTAATTTCCATCGGCACTCGGGAGTATGAATTCTCCTGGAGACTCAGTGCGTATACTGTGACTGTGTATACTGTACACAGTGTAACTGGCAGTGTATACTGTCAAAATTTCAGGTCTCCAGCCTTCGTCACAGCCTCAGGAGAATGTGGGCGTGTCCTAATTCTCTGGGCTTTAATTTTCCTACTGAAATGATCCCTCCTCTATTTATGAATTGATATTCATAAATGGTTAAATGGAGTAAATAGCGTTTTCTAAAAATGGGGATTAATCCATTTAATCTTAAAAACGTGTGGTTTCCGTTTTTTAGGTAGTGGTATGCCCTAAAATTTTAAGGGGTATAGAAAGAATTTCAGGGCGGTACTTCTAACAACTTTCAAGAGGACCTGGTGGCACACTAGATCCACATAAGAGATCTTAGTGCCTTGGATATAATTTCCACAAGGAAAAAAAGGCACCTAACTAAAATATAATATAGACAATATATCTGTCAACACATTATAATATCTCTTTTCTTTTATCGCTTGTTTTATAAATAACTGTTATATAATATCATTACTAATTGCCTATTATAACTTTACTAATTGACTATTATAACTTTACTTATAATTTTACTAATTTACTTTTATATTGACTATTATAACTTTCCTAATTGACTATTTTAATGACTATTATAATTTTACTGATTGACTATTATAATGACTATTATAACTTTACTAATTGACTATTATATTAGTATAATATTAACCATTGTATATCCTCGGTATGACCAGTATAATGCCTCTGCTGCTCTTCATCTCTGTCGTATAGAACAGCTACAGCTGCAACGTAGTAAAGTAATTCCCCCGTTGGAAGCACCCATAAGTTTCTCTTACTATCCACACCTCTGTAACCATATCTGCATTTAGAAGTAAGAGTTAAGGAAAACATATACGTAAAAATAATGCGTAAAAGAAGAGAAACGGTACGTTAAAAATACGAAGAAAAACAATACGTAAAAATAATGCGTAAAAGAAGAAAAACGGTACGTTAAAAATTCGAAGAAAAACAATACGTACAAATTATGAATACCGAATACTACAGAAAACACTCATATCAACGCAAATGCATATCTATTGGAAGATCCTGATTTGAGTAACTAAGTAAGACAGTGGGTAATTACTGAATAGTTTGAAATTTGGTGTCAAGCCAAAAGCTAGGATTTGCTACAAAAATTAACTGCTAAGGCTAAGCCAATTTACAATTTTTTTAAAGCAGTTAATTTACACTTTGACTCCTCAGGCGCAACCGAGGAATGCAAATAGCTTGTATACATATTAGTCATTTTTCCTTTCCTGCCTATTTGCATACAATATTTTATTTGATCACACTTAGAGGGCACGGCCCTCAAAAATTATATTTTTTGCTTCATACTACTTCAAACCTGTGAAATGTATTTTCAGCCAAAACAGTTTTTTTGGTCGGACATCCCAAAATTTAAAAATTAGTGGGCTCTAAAATACTGGAGAAATTATTCAAAACTACTGTAATTTATTGGCCCCGAAATTAAGGGTACCCGACTCCAAATAACTGATAAACTAATAAAAAAAAAATTAAAAGTACTAATTAAAAGTACGTAATTAAAAGGATACACCCAGTTTAACAGAAGTCTTTTGTCTGGCGGTGAGTTATCATGCGGCGGGTGGTGAAGAGGTGGATAAAACGTCCTTCTTATCCCTCTAATTGTAACTCGTATTGGTTCTTCTTTTAAAACTTCAAGTAATGTGTAATCTGAAACGAAAATAAACGAAATTAAAGAGGTTGAAAGACATTAGGAAAAAGAGATTAAGTTTTAGAATCTTGCTATAAGTTATAAGCTAATACATGAAATAACCTATAAGAAGGTTATATCATGTCCCTAATGCAATAAGGAAATAATAAAAGCAAGTGTACAAATCATTACTATAATTGGTTTAGTTGATAATGGCATGATTTCTAATGATTGAGACTAGTGAGGGCGAAAGAATGGGGCCAGGTACCAGAGCTAGCTTCGACACAATTTTAGGGGGAATTGGTCGAGCCAGCTTTGATGGCCCGAGGCTAAGCTACAACGGAAGTTAAGTAAAATAATGTCCGACAGAGAGAGAGGGGGGCGGTTAAACAACATATGGAAATACCATACTATAATTTGCGAAACAAGATTGAATCCAGATCAAGACTGGCGCTTCCCCGATCTCCAAGTAGGAGGGGGGAGTCAGAGTCGCGAGACAGGACCCCCCCCCCCCACTTCGTCACATGATGCAAAGAATGTAATTAATGGAACAAGTAAAATATTTGTGCTTACCATTGGCAGTAGTTCTAATTTCAGGTTGTTCCATATAAAGAGCTCTTGGTCTACTTTTTGACCTAGCTCTTCGTCTAACTGGTACGTGACCGTTGGTAAGAGGCTCAACTAAAACAGGTCCCGCTATTGCTCCTCTTGACCGGCTTCTTCTTACAGGTGACATTGGTCCTGAACCTAAATAAAATGTATCTACGTCGGCTAATTCGTTACGTAATTGGCTAAATGATCGTACCTAAAACAGATAATAATAAATTCTCTTGAGCGCAGTTATATAACATGTTGATAAGTAGTAGAAATGAATCCTTTTAAATGCCAATCTAGAGCCATACAAAAATCTGCATGGGCCTAGATTTTTGATTTCTAACATTTTAGGAAAAAGTGCTGGCTTAGAATGAGTTGCTAGCCTACGTGAATTGTTACAACATATGAACTCCATCTACCCATCAATAAGTTTACGATAGAAAAGAGGATAATAGATCACTGCCTTTTCTAGATATGCTTGTGATTAAGAAAGAAAATGATAACTAGGACACCGCAAACCGCACGGGTCTATCGCAAACCTACGCATACGGACAGATATCTTCACGCGAACTCCCATCATCATCCAGAACAGAGGATGGCTCTTGTCTCTCTCCATGGTCTCAAGAGACTTTAAAATTAGTGAAAAAGAATCCTGAGAACAGGAGATCAGCCACCGATTACGTCATTCAATGAAAACCCCCCATTTGTCAGCTCATCAGCCGAACAGGACGCTCCTTCGTTCACGAACTTTAAGTGGATTACATCACACTGGACATTTGAACCCTAATATCCCTTGTCATGTCTATAATGTTCGTCCTCAAAGACAACGTTAGAGACAGGAATAAATAGGGCAATCTCGTCTCCAATCTTCAGTTCAATTTTGTAGAGTATTGTGTTTTTCCTTAAAGATGCCTCCCACTGTGGAAGGGAAACTTTATCTACATTTACGTGGTCACCACTGAAAGCTCTAAATCTTTATAACAACCACGGGAACTTACACAGTTTGTTATATATAAATATGTGTGGGTAAGAAGTAGTGTAAGAGTTTCTACCTTGCGCATGGCGAACGATAACTTTCGAACACTTTCTCAAATTTAAAGCAAACTTGTATGTTGTTTGGCGAGATGTTGTGAAAGTTACCGGCTAAAAGCCGCATTCATAACCTTTGAGGGGGCAGAGGTGGAGTGGACAGTTTTATTGACGTGAGAAGGTATAATAAGCTCCTTCTCATTTATTAAAACTTCTTGCTCTAGACGCCCTGAACGGCCTGAACCCAACTGCTTAAAAACCAACAAGATCGATGAATTCCGTGCTAATTTAAATATAAACTACTCCAAGTTTTAGATTAAAATTTAAGATGAATTACCTCTTGACCGGAAACTGTGATCATTTTTCTTGCTCCGTTCATTTTAAGAACTTGACCTAAATCTTCGACAACTTCTTCAAAAGGTTGTGTTGTTCTCAAATTTAGTAACACTCGGCACTGTAAAAAAATATTGTTAAATACTAAGAAAATAAAAGATTTTTATTAATGTACATTTATTATGTTTCAAATTGCATCTTAATGTAGTCTTGCTTTCTTCGTTGATTCGAAATAATAAGTTACAAACGAAACAATCTCAAAAAAGGTATGGGGTAACTCGGAACTTTTCCTCACCAAATTGACGCTTTGTTCATCCTCACCAATTAGAATTCGCTTCGCTCGTACTCAGACAATAAATACATTCGTCTTTCCAGATGTCACCCATCTAAATACTCACCTTGTTCGATGCTGCTAACTTAAATGATCCAACATGAATCATTTAGGTTGAAAAGAAATTTAGTATATTTATGTATTAGGTAAATCTGTACTTTTGTACCGAATTTCGACGCTTCGTTCGGCCTCAGATATTAAATACATCCGTTTCATTTCTATTGGTGAAACGGACCTCCTTCCTAATCAGTGGATATATTTGTCCTATTGTAACGAAACATCCATACACACTCACACACACATCGTATATTATATATATTATATATATATATATAATATATATTATATATATATATATATATATATAGTACATCCTTTCCTTCTATATTTTTAACCATCTGTAAGTTATTTTAATTGTTGTTTATAATCTTATGATTTGTTTTTCTATTTCCTTATTGTTTGTTTTTAATAATATAATATATATATATATATATATTATATGTATATGTATGGTGTGTGTGTGTGTGTGTGTGTGTGTGTGTGTGTGTGTATGTGTATAAGCCATTTATTTGCATAAACAAATAACAATACAATTAAACATTCACTGCAAAACGTATTTTTTCGTGCTTGCGGACCTCTTAAACGGATTTTGGGCACACTCCCGCGTCAAGCTCTAGCCATGACACCTATTCCATTAGTGATTTTTCTTTAAGTTAATTTGCTAAAAAGGACGGGTAGTACAACCTTAATAACAATAATTTAGTTAGTTAAAAATAAACCTTCATATAAAACTGTGCTTCCAAGTTTTAACTAAGTATGTGTTATTTTATACCATTGACCCTTAATTGAAACTAGCAGCCGACACGAAAGCGCTTAAATTCCTATTTGCGTTTTAAAAATAAAGACTTTCTGCATCACGCCAAAGGAGTTAATATTAATTTATGAATGCTAGAGTTTTTAATTTTAGAGAAAATTTACATATGGATTTATGTAGCATAGATTTTGCTTTGGTCACAGAGGGAGAGAGTGCCTCTTATTTAACTCTAGTCAGTTTGCTAATAATTTGGAATTTCTTTACATTTGTAGAACTTAAACAAATCATTGCGCCGAAGCTGAGCTTGGTATCGATAACTTGGAACGCCATATATCGATACCGGGATTTTAAGCCTGGCTAGGACAGGTATTTGTTATGTGATTTTTTCAAGATAGAAAGCTAATTAGATTGGGGTTGTGGAGAGGGTAGATTTTTGTTTCTGGACGTTTCTATAATAATAATAATAATGCCCGTTTAGAGCCTTGCGGCGTATCAGGGATAACCCCTGCGGGAACATTATCGGGTGGTAATAGCAACCGTTACGCTCAAAGTTTATTCAAAAGTTGGCAATAATTTATCTAAACAATAATCTTCTATAAACTAAGAGTGTAACCTGGGATGCGAACCCCAGATCTCCGTGGAATCAAAGGTCAGTATAAAGACTATCGCTCTAACGACCTCGGCCACGGACGTTTCTATAGGACATGATAACATTCGAACGATTTCTCAAATCAATATAAAACTTTTTGCAAAAATCTACCTTGTTAATGTCCCAAACCCACAATAATGACACCAAAAACATTTTAAAAATTTACAAGCCTTTTTATGTTCAAATCAGGCTGGAATGTGAAGGGGCCGATGTGCGAAGTGCCAAAGCCGCAGAGTGGCCAAGATGCCGGTGGCCCCTTCTTTTAGCTCACAAGATACAAAGAGTATGTTTATAGCAAGGATCAGTAATTAAGAGAATGACGCGGAAAGGGAACTTTGCGGACTTTATAAACGTATTGTAACACAGAGAAATAAAAACAAACTTACCTTCCTCAGTAAGGTTATAGCAAAAGGCTCGAAACGCTTATCATAATACAAAAAAAAATCGGGTACGGGGTACCTCGGAACTTTTCCTCATCAAATCAGATTCGCTACGCTCATCCTGTGTAGCGTAGCTCATTCCTGCCTCGGACTCGCATTGCTCGTCCTAAAAATATGCAATTCGCCAAATTTAAACTCCAGCATGTCTTCAGACTCTCTTCGCTTGTCCTCAGATGGTAAATGTATCCGTTTCATTCTCAGCGGTCACCCATACAGCACGGACCATGCTCAATAGTGCTTAACTTTTATGATCCAACAAAGACCATAGATATACTTGTCATATTAAGACGAAACTTCGTGTTTGTATTTGTAACGTAAAGGTATAATATAAAAAAAATAAAATGCCTGTTTTAGGGCCTTTCGGCCCATCAGGGTATTCACCCTGCGGGAACCACCTCAGTTAGGTGGTATCTACTACACTCTAAGTTAATTAAAGTTGGCGAAATCTTCTTAATAAAAATACCATTCTTAAAATCTTAGAGCATAGCCCGGGCTGCGAACGCCGGACCTCCGGTACCGAAATCGGACGCCTTTACGATCACGGCCACGGAAGCAGACTAATATACTTACTTATATACTTACTTATACTAAAGGTATAATATATTTGTGCTAAATTTCAACTGAATTTTTTCCATTTTTTAAAAAAACGTACACAAATCATTTGATAACAATTAAACTAATGGTGATAATGAAATGAAACTTAGCACATAAGTTAGTATTGTACAAGCGTGCCACCGTCTCAATTTGATCGCATCATTTTTTCACGTTTTATGATTTTTCTAAATTTTTGCTGAGTCATTATTGCAAGTTAATGACATCATAAAATAATTATTTTCCGAATAGCACAACCATACTCATACTCATTTTCGTAGAAATATTTAACTCTCTAGCATAATACACTAGGAGCTACAATGATAACACAGACACACACATACACATACAGACCTAAGACTTTTTAAAAACCACTTACGAGGCATAAACACCTGAAACGAATAATTCCGGTGATATCCCGGTTTCGGAATTTTTTCAAACACAATACTTTTCCTATATACCTACGGTATAAATGAGGAAAGGTAAAAACGTTTAGAACGAGTTAGGTACATTACTTTTTACTTTTAGCGTTTAACCTACAGTAAGAAAGCATCTGCCGGAAGGTAAGTTTGACTTAAATTCTAAGCCCTACGCAGTTAATTTAGAGATTGCAAGCATGCGCATTTTGTACAAGACTGTTGTTTTTGACATGTGTTTTGTGATGGATTCTTCTCTATTTTCTTATCCTTAACGGGGCCACTATGTCATATGGCAACACGACTCGGCACGTCATCCCGCTCATTAAAGATCTTTGATTTAAAGCCATAATCTATTTATTTATACTAGGAATATAAGCAAAAATTTTTGTTCGTTAGACAAATTACTATCAACAGTTTGTTGTGCGTCCAATATCAAGTCTACGTACTTTCATATTGACCCAATGATATGTAGGGGTGAGTTTGTGTCTTGCCTCTTGGACACGCAAACACAACATTATAGTAAAATGTAAGACACGATTTCTTTTCTTAATAATTATTGATCAAGTTAAATTTTAACTATTTATCTAGAACCGTATATAAAATAAGTTATTAAGATTTTAAATTAATCTTTTTAAGATATTAAGTATCTCAGAACATGTACGGTTGTACACTGCTTAAGATAATAAGTATCTCAGAACATGTAAGCTTGTACACTGCTTAAGATATTACGTATCTCAGAACATGTACGCTTGTACACTGCTTAAGACATTACGTATCTCAGAACACGTACGCTTGTACACTTCTTCATGCGATTAATTAAAGCAAATCAGAAAAGGACATTTTTATCGGTTTAGTATGAAGATACTAAATTATTAGTTTGTGTTTCTGCACTTGTACTAATATATTTCCTATGTCAGCTTCGGCTTAAGAGATGTTAATAGTATTTCCCTCGGCATAACATTGGGCTCTAAGTTAAATGATTCTGGCGGGGTGGTAATCAACCCGGGCGAATTCCTTTTGGAATTCTTGCTTTCTTAAGCATCGATCTAGTTCTTCAATAAATAAATAATCTTTTTTTTTCTTTATAAATTTCCGAGCAGAATTCAATTGAAAATTGTCAATTTAAATATAAAAGTAAATAATAGACCACTAAATAAATTAAATTCCTGCCTTGTTAAATAAATAACTATTACTGCCCCAATATTATGTGACAAGTTGTATCAAAACTCTTTTATTGCCTACATTAGTTTTTAAAATGTATATTTTTTTATTTAATGTATTTATCAAATAAATATACATATTTTTATGCTTTTACAAAATTAATAATATAAAAATCAACAAACAAATAATTAAAATATAGGTTAAAAAAATACAGTGTTAACACGTTGTCCACTTTCTAATTTTAGGTCATAATTATTTGTTTAAATTTTCCGTTGCTGTGCCCGTAGCTTTAAAATTTCTGGGTCTATTTTACAGAGTAATCATTGTTTTCACTTTAAGTTGTTGTATTCAATCATCAAGAAAGCGTGTCTGTCCGTTCCCTAGTGTAAATATTTGCTACCGGCCTTTTTCGAATGTCGTTGATGGGATTTTAATAAAATGTTAATTAAATTTAGGGTAAGGTCTCATAAATTGCTAAGCATAATATATAAATAAATCTTATAGATTATTTATAAATATAAATAAATCTATATTACTTATTGTAAGTTTGGGCTATAATTATTTTAATATTAACTTGCATTTGTTTTGAATTGTTTTTTGCCTTGTTTGGTATGTATGTTTTTATTTCTGTTATTTTTTTTTTTTTTGGAATTGGTTTATAGTTTTGTTTAGTTCTTATTAGATTCACTGAGGATGCCAAGCATCGCTTGTGCGAAAGCTTTGATGAAATAAATTAAACTAACAAAACTCGGACTGCTGTCTTCATTATTTTTTTCCTAATTAAATAAATCTTGATAGGGTGGTTCAGAATGGCGTATGTGTTACAAATAGTGTTTGGTGAGCCTTTATATGTTATGTATTTTCTAAATGAGCTCGCCAATTATGTATATAATGTGCTCTTTTTAGGATTTTTTTCAATTTTTTTTTAAAATGGCTTTTTGTGATATTAGTATTCTTTTTTATTTATTTATTAATTAATTAATTTATTTATTTATTTTATTTTTGCTCATACTAAAAATTTTGTAAGTAGTTATCCAAAAGTATGCAGAATCTATTTGTAGGGGTCAAATAGATTATTTTCCTATCTACCTACGGTATTAATGAGGAAAAATAAGAAGAATAGTAATATAAAAATAAAAACCCTAATCAATTATAAGTATGTTCAATTTATACTTTTTAGTGCAACAATAATTTATTTAGACTTAAAACTACAAAGAAGAATTTAATCAATCAAAAGAAGACTTTTTTTTAAAATAAACAATTATCTTAAAAAACTACAATTATGTTAAGAAATATCAAAAAACTATATACATAATTGTATATTCATATATATTTACATATACACATACACCTACATATTTATTAATTATTAGACATTGATGACGATAATAATCAATACAAAAAAGCCACTCCAAAAAGTTAATTTAATAAAATTTAAAGCCGACTTTCAACCTAAACCGTCATCATCATACCTTAATTACGTATGATGGCTGGTCGAGCTAACTTATGCGCACACGATAAAGCAAGCATTGATGATGACCGTTTAGGTTGAAAGCCGGTTTTGAATTTTATTAAATTAATTTTGTGGGGAGGCTTTTTTCGTATTGATTATTATAATACACTCCACCTGTGCTTTACCTTAATAACGATTGATGACGATCTTTATTAGATTGAAAGAAATTTAATTTAATCTTTGTAAATAAATAAATTTAAAAGGAGGGAATTCTTATTCATCTTTGTATTTTAAACCAGTGCTATAATACGACACACGGCTAAAATCAATTGACAGCCCGCCAAAATCTCAATGCTTTCAACCCTCTTTTTTTAATAAAAAAATCCCTTCTTTTATGTAACAATAGTTATTTATGCCATAAGGCTGAGAAGTATGTCTTTATGTCACGGCAATTAGATTTACCGACGAGCGAAGCGAGTCGGGAAAAATTGCCAAGACATAAAGACATTCTCAGCCGGATGTCATTGAAGTCATGACATTGAAGAATACGTCAATGTCCAAGTGTCAAATATAGGCACTCAGATCATATTACAACTTCGCCTTATTGGATGAATTGAACAGATTGGAATGAAACGAAACGAAATCAAACACATCAATATGCACAATGAGGGAAATAAAAGCGACGCGAGGTTACAAATATTTACAACCAGTGTTGCCTTTTTATGATTTTATGTACAAAAAAGGTATTTTTTATACCGAGGTTGGCATGAGGTGGAGGGGGAAGAGCGGGGTCGGTCTGAACCAATAGAATTCTTTCCCTCACAGATTTTTGGCGCGCTGTCAATTGATTTTAGCCGTGTGTCGTACTATAGTGTTACTAATAATAAGAAATATTGCTGATAAATAGAATACCTGGACTGTATGGTCGTGATTATTGATGATCCTGATGACGCGTCCCGATGATGGCTTACCGGATGATTTAATCGGTTCAATCTCACCATCCACCAAACTTTGTTTCCTACTAAGTGGTGGTTTTCCAACGGCTGGAACCCAGCTGTTATTACCGCCATACCATATTCCACCATTCTTCTTTCCATAGCTAGCATTCTGCAACACAGGTCGAAGAATTATTAACTCATCCTCAATCAGTAAAAGGGTATGGGTAAAAGTTCTTATTTCTTTCAAACGATCGATTTTTTCTATGAGAATATATACTATATATACTATAATAGCACTATATTGGCAGGCACTACAGTAGTGCTATTAAGTCGATAACCTCATAACACCTATAATTGTCTTTGTTTATTTTATGACATTATAGACCAAGAGCCCAGGGGTGTTTTGTTAAAAAAGTGTAATGGCTGGAAACGGGTTTAATTTTTTGTAAATACCTTCCTGAACAAGGATCTGCAATTCTGCCGACTCGTATCGGATGGGCGTCCCAGGCAGAACGCACTTTACAGGTCAAATTTACCACCCAAGGTAACAAACAGTGTAATGGCTGGAACAGGTCTCAATTTTTCGTTAATACCTTCCTGAACAAGGATCTGCAATTCTGCCGACTCGTATCGGATGGGTGTCCCAGGCAGAACCTTTGACCCCTAAAGTGCGTTCTGCCTGGGACACCCATCTGATACGAGTCGGCAGAATTGCAGATCCCTGTTCAGGAAGGTATTTACGAAAAATTAAGACCGGTTCCAGCCATTACACTTTTTATTAACAAAACACCCCTGGGCTCTTGGTGTATTAGAAAATGTAAACGAATTTCTGGCGCGAATGTCCGTAAGCAGGGGGGAAATTTTTTTTAATTGCGCGCTATTTATCAATCCAGCAGTAGCATCACAACTATTTATTTATCTTTCGAATTTTTCAAAGAAAATGCAAATATTTATCCCATAGATTATACAATGTACGGCACAAAATTATTTGCACTTATTTAAAGGCTCCAAGTGTATGCTAAAATTTAGCCTTATAATACCAATATAGAAGAAGCATACAAAATGTAACAAAAAAATGTACAAAAAATTTTTTTTTTGTAATTGTACAAAAAAATGTACAATTACAAAATGTAATTCTACTAATAACACGAAAGCCGGTTGGCTGGTGGTCTTAAGTAGGGGTACCACCCTAACAACAAAACATTATTTTAAATATGTGTCATAAATATCCATTAATGAAGAAAGATCGTAAAGAACAAATATAATAACTTAAAAACACCTGCTGAGTATTTAATAAAACCGGTATTAGATGGCAAAAGGATAGCGGGATACAAGAATCTACATTTAGTTGACGAGGACTACTTTTAATATAATTTTAATTAAAAACGTTAAACTACGATTTAAAATGCTTAAAATGTTGAAATGCACCGATATTTATATTAGTACTTTATGAATGATCAACCATTAATTAATAATAGAACATAATAATTCAGCAACCGGAAGTATTGCCAACTTTTTTATAAGAATATTGTATATCGTTAGGGTGGCAGCATTATTTAAGACCACCAGTGAACCGACTTTCGTGTTATCATTAGTGCTCCTTCTATATATAGTTTTATTCTAAGAATTTAGCACATTTTTTAAAAAAATTCGACAAAATTAAATAACAAGTTGTGACGCTACTGCTCTGGTTATAAAGCAGATACCAGAAACTTAAGTGAGAACTTGATTAATAAAAAGCTTGCGACTCAAAGAAAATTACCTCGGCTTGCGAACCTCTGCGCCAGAATTATCTTAAAGTTATAAACTTATATACTGTAAATATGTCGATAAAAACTATTGCCGGTATCAAGATTTGAACCAAGGAGGCTTTGAGTGGCTTTATCGACTTGGGCCGGTTTTGTTCGATTTAGTACCTCAAAAATCATTGAAAAGAAAACCCCAAAGTTTGTTATTTACCGGCCATAATTTTAAGTCACTTTGAATAGTGGTGCTTACTCCAGCACCACTATTCAAAGTGACCCAGAAAACATAATTTCATAATTAGTGTCCATTGGTTTAATTATATTCCATAGGTTCTTAATTATAATTTAGTGTTATTAAGGTCAATATACTACTTACTAATACAGGTTTCAAGACAATTAGAGATTTTATGTTTTAATCAATTTAATAAAGGTCAATCGTGATAGCCTTGTCCAAACGCGAAACTACATGGATTTTCCATAGGTGATTCAAGGTGGGGCTAGAGAAGCATAGAACCCCCCCCCCTGATTAGAAATTAGTCCCCTCCCAAAAAAACATTTTCCTATTAGCTAATAAAATTAAATTTAACTTAAAAAATATTAATAATAATAAAGAATAAAAAAGTTAGTTAAACGATTCGTACACAGTAACAGCGCAATTTTGTTATATATGTTTAAATATACAGGGTGTTTCATATGTCCACCAAAGAAGAAGGTCATAGTACTCCTCAACAAAAAAATGTCTGAAAACAAAAAATGTTCTATAATATAAACCCCTATCTCCTACCGTTTTCCCACAAGGTCAAATTAAATATTTAAAAAAAAATGTTTGACCCCACATTATTAGCGTTTAAACTGTTCAAGGTAGAAAGGTGAAATTGGTCTCGTTGGAAAGCTAAGTAAATTTCCTATAGAACAAATAGTTAACTATGTCAAATATGTTAGAACTACTGCCCAAAAATTTGCATGAAAATTATTTTTTGCAAAAATTAAATTTTATGGAATTTTTATGGTAAGGCATTAGAGGAAGTAAGAGATGAGCAAAAGTTTAGCCAAGAACGGAAAAAACTTCTCTCATTATTGCCCTTTAAGCAAATTCAAATATTTTTATACATTGAATAGTCAAAAATATAAGCTATTGTTGCTAGAAGTTGCGAACACTGATAATTTTTGTCGTATAAAAGTGGAAATAATGTGTTATTTAAGCAAAATATTTTTTTTTAAAGTGAACTAATAATAAGATTTTATGATGTGAGGTCAAACATTTTTTAAAAATATTAAATTTGACCTTGTTGGAAAACGGTTGGAGATCAGGGATTATATTATAGGGCATTTTTTGTTCCCTTTGAAAGAGTACTATCACCCTTCTTCGGTGGACACATGATATGAAACACCCTGTATATAAATATACTTTCTGAATAAATTATAAATTAATTCATTTTTTAAATTTTCTTTGGTTTGTTAAACAAGCAATGGTTAATTACCTTTCAAAATAATCTATTAACCTACATTGATTTAATTAAAAAGTTAATTAGGAAGAGAAGTTATATTCATAAAGTAATAGAGACAAGTTAATTACATTAGATTCAAAAATACAGTATTATATACACAATATATATATATATATATATATATTATATATATATATATATATATATATATATATATATATATAATCCTAATGTGGATTCTAGGTTAATTAATGAAGATTTCAGAAATCCTTTAGAAATTTTATTTATGTAAACATTAATAACAGACGTTTCGCATGGCGAAGCCAGGCATCTTCAGTGTAAACAATAAAACAAAACAAACAACCAACACCAAAGAATTTAGTAAAGCATACCAAAACCAAAAGAACATCACAAAAACTGTACCACAGTTTAAACAAATAAATTTGAAATAAAAGGAAAAACACAATAGCAAGTTAAAAAACTAAAGGTTAGAAGTAAGTAAATTTCTAAAGGACGGAAGTCTTCATTAATTAACATAAAATTTAATTCTTATCAGTCCAATAACTATTTTGTTAATTATGCTCAATGTGGATTTTTATAGGAAAAAAACAGATAAATTTGCTAGATCATTCTCGTTTATCTGTCACTACTAACTTATACTACCGCACATAAGTTAACATTAACTTTATGGTGATCTTCAAGTGGATAATTAAGAGGTCTTTTTCAACATCTAGCTTTAAAGGTTTGTCAAAATTACAAATTTTGGGTAAAAATAAGAAAAACATCAAAAGAAAACATGAATGTAATTTATGACGTGGCGCAAAGAAATTACATGATTTTTACAACGTTTTCCAAGGTTTCTATTTTTAGTATTCGATTTTTATGCTAGGATTTTAGCTATTTTACCAAAACCGAGTTATTAGATGCAAATCAGGGAATTTCAAGCCAATGACTTTTCCAACTTTCATAGAGGTATATAACTTAGATATAGTATAAGTTTGTAATCTTAGGGTAACTTCAACAGTATTAGCCGTTGAAAGAACTTAATAAATATAATTAAAGTATATAACAATACTTTATAAGTATAAAATTTAATAACATATGTCTCTTATTAATGAATATAACTCGAATAAAGTATGTTTGTAACTTTAGGATAATTTGCTGTGAAAATAGTTATTTATGAACCGAGGGAGTAAAGAATCCTATTATTTCCTTGAACAGTTGGTTTCTAAGGCGTAAGCCGAGGGAACTAAAAGTATTTTAGTTATGACTATTAACTCCCGAGGCGAAGTTGAGGCAGGTAATTGCGAGGGGGAAAATAGCATTTTACTCCCAAGGTGCATACAAGATTTTATCTCCAGACGTTGATTTTATTTTAACATGTTTGGTTGTATTTTATTAAAAATTGTTTGGGTCGGACCCACTTATAAATTTAAGGGGTAATAAAAAAAAATGTTTTCTTGTTACAAACAACTTCTTTTGACCTGAAACGGATTTTGAGTTAGTAAAACTTTTTTTTTGCTTGGGCCCCCCTTATAAATTTTAGAGGTGCTGCCCTGGGAAAATTACAAAAATTTATCAGTCACCTGTGTACATTTAGAGAATACCACTCCCCTAAGAAATTGATATAAGTGGCTCTGATAACCCAATAATAGGTAACACTTTTTTTTATCACTAAGTCATTATTCCCGGTTAATGACGTCATAAAACACTCACAATATCAGGTTGAGTCGGTCTTATAATTTGACAATCCTAAGAATATTTTTATGTTAATTTTCACCATTATTTTGATTTATTATATTTTATAGAATACTTAGTTTACCTTGTTTAAATTTGTAGTGATTTTTACAACGTTTTACTTTATTTAAACAAAATTAAATAAATAAATAAGAGGCAAAACAAACAAACATAATTTGACGATTCATAAACAGCTGATTATATAAAAAAAAATAAAATGAAATATAATAAAATTATATTTATTAGGTATTTTATAAAAATGTTTAATACTAAAAAATACTAATGCGTCGTATTTTAAGTTAAAATGTATAGAAAATATTATTATAAACAATACTCATGTTTAATAGACGAAAAACACGGAAATTAACTCAATAACTTGCAACATAATAACCTCAACTCATTCATTTCTCCTCCTAGGGTGTTTTAACTTTTTCACCATTAAATTTAAATGTACCATAACTCCCTAGGAAGTAGAGTATTACCCATTTAGTAATTACAATAACTAATTTTGCAACTGTAAGTAGATAATAGTTATTTATGCCATAAGGCTGAGAAGTGTGTCTTTATGTCACGGCAATTAGATTTACCGACGAGCGAAGCGAGTCGGGAAAAATTGCCAAGACATAAAGACATTCTCAGCCGGATGACATACACTACTTTTTTTTGAGGTAGCACTCATTAAATAAACTGCACTAAATACTTAATTGAAAAAAAAAACAAAAGTCCAATTAACTCCATATTATCGTCGTCATTGAATTTATCCATAGCTTCACACTTTTACTCAAAAATGTAAAAGCTTTACAAACAAACACACAAAAATTGTCAATTAGAACTAGAACACCTTTTAAAAACAAAAAAAAATAGCCTACGAACAAAAACAGAAACAAAATTAACGTTTTTAAAGAAATCTCATGAAGGTTTTACACAGATTGTTTTTTGAACACGCTACATTACAGTAATGGCGGCAATATATGAATTACTTTTACGTCCTAGGAGTTTTTTTACATTCATTATTGTCCTCGGTGGTGAAAAGTACTAAATAACCTCCTATAACAATAATGATTGGCTTCTCATCCTAAAAACGGTCCAATAAAGTGCTCAATTACGTACTACCTCAAAAAAAAGTATCTTATGTAGTCTCTTTTAAAAGTATATGACACTTTTAAACCAGAAAGGCCTTTATAAGCATAATTGTACATAAAGGGTGTCATCAAACAAAAATAGCATATTGACACAAAAATCAATTTTTTAAAATTAATTTTAAATATTTTTTAAATTGACTTTGGACCAGGGGGGGGGGTTAACTTAAATGAGGAAAAGTTTGGGTTCGATTATCGCAAGCTGCTAGAAATCAGCGCTGCGGCGGACCTGTGTGGATTACGTCTTATTAAATTTAAAATATGGGCGACATAGACCCATTTCTACTCACACACACTGATATCATTATAAAATTATAACTACTCAAAACTTTTTAAAAACGCCTTAAATAGAGAATTCTTATGCGGTCACGGTTTTGAATTTTTAACACAATAATTTTCCTATACACCTACTATATCAGGAGAGGAAAAGTAAAAATTAATTAACACAATTATTTATAAATAATTGAAACAAGACCCCGAACACATTAGCTCATTTTTCCTAAGAAAATTCTCGAAAAACCTTTACGAATTATTTTTTATTACTAATATATTTTCATGTATTATATTTATTATTCTTAAGTAATAAAAAGAAAAATTAATAATTCATCTCGATATATTATCATGTTAGTTGCGTGCAGCATGGAGAAAAAGTGTTTTCTTTTTTACACTTGGAAATTTACCGCAGGAAATCTGAAGGTTTTAGAGATTTGATTATAGATATCAGAAACTTGGTTGTGTAATAAGATGTTAAATATTTTTTACTAGTTAGAATGAGTGTATATTTCATAGATGACAAAGCAATGATAAAATATTCCTCTAATGCACAAATTTTATAATTTTGTCAAAGATATTTTAATTTTCCTCATTTATAACTTAGCAATAAGGTTAGAAGTCCGGGGTTCGCAGCCCGGAATATGCTCTTAGTTTATATGAATGGTATATGTAAAAAAATAGATTTCGTCTACTATAATATAATCTTTTGAGCAAAGCAGATGCAACCCTTCTCAGTTGGGCTAAAAGGTTTTAAAAGCGCCTATTTATTTACATTTTTGAAAAAATGTTTGAAAAAATAAAATGTTTTGGAAAAATATTTGAAAAAATATTTTGTTGGAACTAAAACCTAAAACCAAGATATCAATGAATCATCCATATCAATTGATTTTTAAACTACCTGAAAGTTTTTTTGATAAAAAGCTTTCTTTCTGTCAGTGCGAGATGTTTGTGTATCCGTCTGTCTGTCTGTCTGTGTGTGTGTGTGTGTGTGTGTGTGTGTGTCTGTGTGTGTGTGTCTGTGTGTGTGTGTGTGTGTGTCTGTGCGTGTTTGCGTCTGTTACTATTGTAGATCACAGTGTGTTTATGTTAGAAACATTAAACTTGTCACAAAAATCAATCGTAATGTCTTTTAAATAAATAACAATAAAAAAATATTAATTAAGTCACAATGATTGTCCAATTAAAATTTTAGCGATTTATATCCAGCCCATGATCTGAAACTGTGTTTTTATAAATTACTAGAACACTACAGTTTTAAATTTTAGCCAGAATTTAAACCAAGGGGATATATATATATAGCCAGAATTTAAACCAAGGGGAATTTCGCCTAGAATTCAACTACGTACCCTAAAAAGTCAACATTATTTTCTGCGTTGACTTTATAGGGTGGATAATGTGTTATCTTGTGAACACACAAAGATATATATATATATTATATATAATATATATATATTTATATATATATATATATATAGCCATATATAGCCATAATTATAGCCATATAAATTTGATCATTACCAAAAATGATCCTGGTTGTCCTAATTCAATCCGAATAATTCATCTTATTGATGTACAATTATACCTGATCATATCCTAAAATAAAATATAAAGTTCCAATATCTTTATGATTAGTTGAAAATATTCATTATTCAATTTTTAATTAAATCCTATAAAATTGTATTTATATTTTTAACTTGAAGGTTAATAGTTTAATTAAACTTAAGGGTTTATATTATATTTATTATTATTGTTACTGGTAGTATAAAGTTAATAATTATTTTTATTAAATTTAAGTTTTTTTATTATTAAAAATGTTATATTTTATTATAGTATTATTTGATATAATAATAGGAGTTACTATTCGTAAATAATAAAACAAAGTAATTATTGATGAAAATATTAAAATTATTAATTCAATGTTTATATTAATAATTAATTATTGATTGAATTACAATTCACTTAGGTAAGAATCCGATAAATGGGGTAAACCCCCAATCTTAAAAATAGAAATTATATTTATTTTATCTATTTTTTTTTAAATTTAAATTTAATTGATTTAATATTGTTATTGAGTTTTTTTCTATATATTTTACTAATATATAAATAATTGTTCTGTAAATAATTCAATATTTAATTTCATATTTCATTATCAAATTTTATGCAGATAATTATTCAACCTATATGATTAACTGATGAAAAAGCTATAATTTTTTTAATAAAAGTTTGATTTAGTCCTCCAATTGCACCTGTTATTGCTCTTAATATAGCTATAATAATTATAAATTTATTATTATTTAAATTAGATAAAATAAATATTGGTGCTAATTTTTGTCAAGTATTAATATAAAACATTATTTCATTTAATTTTATTTATTAAATTAATAAATCATATATGTATTGGGCTGCCCTATTTTTATAAATAGTGCTATTGATATAATAGTTGTTGTTTTTTCTCTTATAAATATTTCAGTTCTTATCATTGATGGGTTTATAATAATAGTAAAAATTAATACAACTGATCTTATTCTTTGAATAAGGAAATATATTATTATTCTTTCTGATGAGTTAATATTTTTTTTTTCTTTAATTATAGTAATAAATGATATTATATTAATTTCTAATCCTATTCATATACTAAATCAGTTTGTTGAACTTAGAATTATTAATGTACTTATAATTAATGTAATAATTGATAAATTTTTTGTTGAGTTTTTAATTATTAAAAAGAAGAATTTTATTCTATTTTCAGGGTATGAACCTAAAAGCTTAAACTTAGCTTATCTTTTTATATTTTGGTGTAATAGATGCACATTGAGTTTTGATCTCAAAAGATTAGGTTTAATTCTAAAAAATATAATAAGAGTAATATATTACATTATCTATTCTATCAAAATAGCCCTTTAATCAGGCATCTTATTTTTTAATATTTTTAAAAATATTGGAACTATTTATTTGATAAAGTGTCTGAAAATAGGTTGTAAATTGTAAATTTATATATGAATTTAAATATTCCTTTGTCAGGTTTTATAGTCAATAAATGATATTTAGACTGCAATTCTAAAGTAGTATTCTTACTAAAACCTAATATTTATTATTGTTCCAATATTTTTATTTCATTAAAAATTACACATTTTTAAATTTTTAAATTTTTAAATTTTAAATTCCACCAACAAAAAAGAAAGGGGGGAACCAATACTATAATATATATAACTCTTAAAGTAAAATAAAGACATATATGTAATAAGTAGGTGAGTAGGTAAAGGTGAAATAAAGGTTAACATAAAGAAAGAATTGAGAGAAGATAATATCTATGGGTGAAAGTGCATGGGTAAATAAGCAACGTGGAATTGACTATAAGGGTTCTAGTTAAGGTAACATATATATATAACTATTTATAATTAGTTAAAGTCCTATATACAGTTAATAGAGGCAAGGAGTAAACATTGATATAAGATATTATATATAAGACCAATAATGGAGTATGGAAGACCAATATGGGTATGGAAGACCAATAATGGAGTATGGAAGACCAATAATGGAGTATGGAAGACCAATATGGAGTATGGAAGACCAATAATGGAGTATGGAAGACCAATAATGGAGTATGGAAGACAATGGAGTATGGAAGAGTATAAGACGGAGGGGGGGGGGGGGTTATATTTATTTTGTTCCAGTATTTTAATTTTTTAAATTTATTAAATTAAAGTTTGATTCTTGCTTTTTTATTTAAATTTTAAATTATTTATATGTAAGTTTTTCTTTTTATTCTAAATGATTCTTTATCAGTATTTAATTTTGGTTTATTATTGAAAGATAAAATCAGAATTTTAATTTTTGATTGACAAAAATTGTGCCAGCCGTCGCGGTTATACAATTAATCAGATTAAATATTTTTGGTAAAATATTTATTCTTTAAATTTAATATAATTAAATATTTTTAGGTGAAATTTTTATTTTTTATAATTTTATTGGTTGATGATTTTATATATGAAAATTATTAATAAACTAGGATTAGATACCTATTATTTTAATTGTAAATTTTTACTTTAATATTAATAGTTATGTTCTTTAAATTAAAAGAATTTGGCGGTTATTTAATCTTTCTAGAGGAACCTGTCCTGTAATTGATAATCCACGATTGATTTTACTTTAATTATAACTTATATATCGCTGTCATTGAATGTTTTATTAGATTATTTTCTTAAATTTTTATGAATTTAATGTTAGGTCAAGATGTAGTAATATTAAAGTAGAGATGGGTTACTTTTTTTATATAAATGGATTAATTATTGAAATTTAATTATGAAATTGGATTTAGGTGTAATTTTTTATTAATATAAATTTTGATTTTAGTTCTAAATAATGTACACATCGCCCGTCACTCCCATTTTAAGTTGGGATAAGTCGTAACAAAGTAGATCTACCGGAAGGTGGATCTGGTTAGATCAAGTTAATTCATTTAGTGAATTTATTATTTACATTAATAAAACTGTTGTGCAATTCAATATAACTTGAATAAATAATTTTATTATTATTATTATTGATTTATTTTTAATAAAAAATTTTTTCTTTTAGTATTTTTATTGAAAAAATATTTTTTATTTAGTTTATTTTACTGTGAAGGTTTATATAATATAAAGTATTTTTTATTTATTGGTACCTTTTTGCATCAGGGCATTATATATATATATATAATATATTTTATATATATTAATATATACTATATATATACTATAATATATATATATATATATATATTATATAATATATATATATATATATATATATAATATTAGCTATTATAAAACAAATTACAATGCCATTATACATTAAACACATTATACATTAAACATTAACATTTAATGCCATTAAACATTCATGAAATTTTGTGATACGCATTTTTCGAGCTTGGGGACCTCTTAAACGGATTTTGTCCATGACATCCATGACACCTATTCCATTAGTGATTTTTCTTTAAGTTTATTTGCTAAAATGGATGGGTAGTACAATCATAAAGAATTTAGTTAGTTAAAAATAAACCTTTTTATAAAATATAAATAAATCAGCTACATTACCTGATCATCAAAATAAGGCAATGAAATTGCAATAAATGAAGTATCGGTGGAATCGAACGCAGTCCCGTCCATTGAAATTGATCGGTCCAACATTAATAACTGATTCGCTTTTAACAAAACGTTTTTAATAAAAGTTTTACTTTACGACATTGCTAATTAATCAATAATTAAAAAATATAACATAAAGTTACTTATTTATATATTTATTAGTCAATTCAAAGAAAAAAATTAATTAAAAAAGTACAATTAATAAATTCAAAATAATTTTTTTACTTTTATATATAATACTTATAGCTTAAATTTAATTTATTATAAATACATTATTTACAGCTATTTACAGTTATGCTTTTTTGTTATTATTAATTATATATTTTAGATTATGGACAGAGAGTAATAGAAATTAATGCAAATACGATTAAAAGCGATGTTAATAAATCTGAAATTTTCATTTCGAAATTAGTTAATAATTATTTACTTTAAATTGCCCGCGTTCCTACTTCTGTAAAGTACGATCCTATGTTGAGCGGAATTTTATTGGCAGTGTTGCCAATCTGAGTTTGGACTAAAACTAAAGTAAGAGATTTTTTGTGCGGTTTGTTTTTTCAATGTTAATCATCAGTTTATGAGAATCCGCCTACTTTAGGGGAGGGGAACTGGTGTGAGAAATGACCTCGGTAGAGGGCGCCCTTAGCAAGGTCAGGAAAATCGTATACGGGAAACAACCTTCCACGGTGTTATGAATATTCTTGAAATTCGAAGAGGGTTTTTTTGATGTTTTAACATTCAATGCCGCCGCCTTTGAGGGTTAATATATTCAAAAATGAAATTCTTAACCCACCAACTCCGCCTTCATAACCAACTACCACCCCCACCCGTACCCAGTCCCTGTGAAAGTTAGTTTCCGTGTTAATAAAACTTTTAACAAAAGTATTGTAGCATTTTTAAAGAAATAAACTCGCGTCCTCACTTCGTAATCAATATTTGTTATTTTATTAGTATTGAACTGAATTATAAAGGAATGAAAATAAAAATAGCTGTAAAAATGTTTAACAAAAACATCGACTTTAAAAAATTGGAACTACTACCAATAAGAGAGTTACCTATATTAGTTAAACGACTTCATAACTTTATTTTAACTTATTAAAAAATAGCTGTAAACTTAGTTACTAAATAAAATGTTTATTTATTTATTTATTAAGTAACTTCTTAAGTAGAAACGTTTTTAGAAGTAAAATATGCCAAACTAAAACTAAAACAACTGCCAATATGAATGGGACCACCATTAGTAGGACGTATTTATAATTTCGCTTATATCGTGGCAGAATGCCACTTAAATAAACCAGTAATATGTCGAACTCATACAGTACAACAACCATGTGGCTTGGGTGGCAAAGATGCCAAAGGCATCTTATTTGAATAATTTCACCTTATTAAAAAATTAGCTGTAAACATCTTAAGTAGAAACATCTTGAGGAGTAACTTCTACTTAAACAAAATTAGACCATTGCCAATATAGGAGGAACAACGAATACGTCTTAGTAATTTTATTTGAGCTTATTTTTTTAGTCACAACACTTTCTTAAAATTTTCACTGTCGCCTCTTTTTTCCACTATAAACGACTTGGTTAATAAACTAACACTTCCACAGGTTCCACTGCAGCAGTTTTGTAGAAAAACGTATCCGCTGCACCGATTGCATTGGATGAACTAACAAATAGATTTGGATATTTTAAAAAATGTGCAGCTTTGTTCAACGTAAGACAATTTTTAAATCAAATGAAAAACGTAGAAGAGTAAAAATTCGTCACATTGATAAGTGTTTGGTCGGATGTTTTTTGGATTAGAAATTTGTTTGATAGATGAGTGTCAGGTCAGAAGTTTTTTGGATTAGAAATTTGTTTGATAGATAAGTGTCAGGTCAGAAGTTTTTGGATTAGAAATTTGTTTGATAGATAAGTGTCAGGTCAAAAGTTTTTGGATTGAAATTTGGTTGATAGAATAAGTGTCTGGTCAGAAGTGGCAGAATTGTTTTTGGGATGAGAAATTTGTTTGATAGATAAGTGTCAGGTCAGAAGTTTTTTGGATTAGAAATTTGTTTGATAGATAAGTGTCTGGTCAGAAGTTTTTTTGGATTAGAAATTTGTTTGATGGATAAGTGTCTGGTCAGAAGGTTTTTTGGATTAGAAATTCTGTTTGATTAGATAAGTGTCAGGTCAGAAGTTGTTTTTTTGGATTAGAAATTTGTTTGATGAGGATATAAGTGTCTGGTCAGAAGTTTTGGATTAGAAATTTGTTTGATGGATAAGTGTCTGGTCAGAAGTTTTGGATTAGAAATTTGTCTTGATAGAATAAGTGTCTGGGTCAGAAGCTTTTTTGGAATTAGAAATCTTGTATTGGTGGTATAGTGTCATTGGTCAGAAGTTTTTTGGATTAGAAATTTGTTTGATAGATAAGTGTCAGGTCCAGAAGTTCTTTTTGGTTGGATAGGAAATTTGTTTGATGGATAAGTGGTCTGTCAGAAGTTTTTTGGATTAAGAAATTTGTATTTGATTGGATAAGTTGTCTGGTCAGTAGTTTGGATTAGAAATTTGTTTGACGGATAAGGTGTCTGGTCAGAAGTTTTGGATTTAGAAATTTGTTTGATGGATAAGTGGTCTGGTCAGAAGGTGGTTTTGGATTAGAATTTGTATTGATAGATAAGGGTTCTTGGTCAGAAGTTTTGATTAGAATTTGTTTGATGGAAGTGATAGGTCAGAAGGTTTTTTGGATTAGAAATTTGTTTGATAGATAAGGTGTCAGGTCAGAGATTTTTTGGATTAGAAATTTTGTTTTGATAGCATAAGTGTCAGGTCAGAAGTTTTTTGGATTAGAAATTTGTTTGAATGG
>JACMZG010001913.1:11650635-11686464 GCA_018340805.1 Microvelia longipes
TACTTGGGTGAAAATGCATGGTAGATAAGCAACGTGGAATTGACTATAGGGTCCTAGTTAAGATAACTATAATTATAAATATTTATAGTTAGATAAGTCCTATACAGTTAATAGAGGCAAGTAGTACATTGATAAGTATTATATATAAGACAATAATGGATATGGGAGACCTATGGTATGGAGACCAATAATGGGTTATTAGACATTAATGTTAAGTATGGATACATAATGGGTATGGAAGACCATATGGAGTATATTAGACAATAGGAGTTTTGGGGAGAATAATGGGAGTATGGAAGACATAATGGGTATTGGAAGACCGGAGGGGATTTATATTTTGGTTCCCAGTATTTTAATTTGTTATAAATTTATTAATAAGTTTGATTCCTTGCTTTTTATTTAATTATTAATTTTTAATGTAGTTTTCTTTTTTATTCTAAATGATTCTTTATCGTATTTAATTTTGGTTTATTATTGAGGTAAATCAGATTTAATTTTTTGAATTGACAATAGTTGGGCCAGCCGTTCGCCGTTATACATTTTAATCAGATTTAAATATTTTTGGTAAAATTATTAATTCTCATTTATTTAATTAATATTTTTAGAGGTGAATTTTTA
Source organism: Microvelia longipes (assembly GCA_018340805.1). Classification (NCBI taxonomy): domain Eukaryota; kingdom Metazoa; phylum Arthropoda; class Insecta; order Hemiptera; family Veliidae; genus Microvelia; species Microvelia longipes. Next base: position 11,651,254 of record JACMZG010001913.1, read on the forward strand.
TTTTTATATTTTATTGTTGATGATTTTATATATGAAAGTTATTAATAAACTAGGATTAAGTTACCCTATTATTTTATTGATAATTTGTTCTTTATTTATAGTTATGTTCTTTAAATTAAGAATTTGGCGGTTATGTTAATCTTTCTAGAGGACTGTCTGTATATTGATAGTCCACGATTAATTTATCTTTAATTTACTTATATATGCGCTTCATTGACTGTTTTATTAGATTATTTTCTTAATTTTTATGATTTATGTTAGGTTCAAGATGTGGATATTTAAGTAGAGATGGTTACTTATTTTATTAATGATATTATTGATTTAATTTTGAAATTGGATTTAGGTGTAATTTTTTATATATAAAAATTTTTGTTTTAGTTCTAAATGAATGTAAACATCGCCGTCATCCATTTTTACTTGGGTAGTTTGTCAGTAGTCTCCGGAGGTGGATCTGGTTAATCAAGTAATTATTTAGTGGAATGATTATTTACTTAATTAAACTGTTGTGCAAATTCAATAAACTTGAAAAATAATTTTATTGATTATTATATTGATTTATTTTTATAAAAAAATTTTTCTTTTGTTTTTTATTGAAAATATTTTTATTGATAGTTTATTTTACTGTGAAGGTTTTTATAATATAAGTATAAGTATTTTTTATTTATTGTACTTTTGATCAGGTTTATTATTTATAAAATTATTTCTTATTTTCGAAATTTTAAGATCTAATTATAATGATTTTTTTTGTGATAAAAAATGTTTTAATTTTTAATTTAGGAAGTTTATATTTTCATTTTAAAATTTATCTAGTTTATTAATTAATGATTTAATTATATTTATTTTAGTTTAATTATTTTATTATTAAAATTTTTAATAAATATTTTTGGGGATAAGTCGAATTTATTTTTAAAACATTTAATATAAGATTATTTATGGATTGGCAATTTTCATTATTATTTGTTTTATTATTTTCCTTATTTTTGATTTTTATTGTTAATTTTTATTAATTTTATTTACATTATTTTTGTTTTTAAAGAATGATAAATTTAGTAATTTTTTAATTTATATAGTAATTCGGCAAATTATTTCACCCTGTTAAACAAAACAATGGTCTTTTGTTTTTTATTTAAGTCGTGCACATGTGATTTTTTAGAATTAAAAGGCTGCGGGTATTTAATGTACTAAGGTAGAAGTAATTTTGTCTTTAATTGAGGCTAGTATGATGGCTTTAATGAAAATTAAAACTTTCTTTATTTAATTTATTGATTTATTTTTAAGTTAAAAGCTTAATTTTTTATATGGACGAGAGGACTTTAGAAGGTTTTTATTTTATTAAAAATTTTTTTGTTTTTAATATATTTTTTTGAATAAAATTTTAGTGGGAGAGTGACAGTAAATTTATTAATTTTTATTATTTATTTCATTAATTTTTTATTGTCCAAAATTTTGATTATAGATTAACTACTTAGGTAAAAGGTAATTTTTTTGGAAGAGTTTATATCCCCGATTGAAAAAGTTTGGACCTCGATGTTGATTAGAATTAGATTTGGGTGATAGCATTTCAATTTTTTGGTTGTTCGACATTAATTCTTAATGATTTGAGTTCAGACCGGGTTGGAGGTCGGTTTATCTTAATTCTATAGATTTAGTCGGAAAGGACATTTATATTAATAAATTATATTTTTTTGATTAAAATTAACTATTTGGAGTTGTGCCCGGAAAATTTAGATTTATATAATGTATATATTTTACAGATAGTATTTATATATTTTTTTTTTTTATATTAATTTGTTTTTAATTTCTGTGTTTTGTAACTTTTAGAACGAAGATTTTAGGTTACATTCAGCTTCGTAAAGGGTCCAATAGGTTGGTTTTATAGGTTTTACACTTTTAGTGATGGTTTTTAATTATTTTTTAAGAAATTATCTTTTATGTAAATTTTATATTTATTATTTTTTCTGTTTTATATTAATTTATTTTTCTTTTGATTCTTTTTCTTATATTATTAATGTATATATTTTATTTATCTTTTCTTTTTTTTTTATGTTGTATGAATTGGTGTTTATGGAGTTTTATGTGGTTGGTCGTTCAATTCATTATTATTTTAGGTTCTTTGTTCTATGCTCAATATTTCTTTATGAAGTAAGAATATCTATTTTATTTGTTTTATTTTTTTGTTTATGATTTTAATTTTTGAGTTTTTATTTTCAAAAAAATATTGATTTATTTTTTTTTCTTTTCCTTTATTTTTTTGTTGATTAACATCTTTTTTGCTGAAGTTAATCGCTTCCTTTTGATTTTGTGAGGAGAGTTGAATTTTTCTGGCTTTTAATGTTGTAGAAGAGGTGGTTTTGCTTTATTTTTTTATCTGATATGCAATATTATTTTTATAGTTTATTGACTGTATTTTTTTTTTAGGTTGTAATTATATTCTTTTTCTTTTTTTTCAAGTTGGTTTTATTATTTTTTTTTATTGAGTTCGTGGAACTTTACTCGTTTGCGTTATGATAAATAATATATTTAACTTGAAGGTTTTTTTACTATTCTTTAAATTTTTATTTTTTTTTGGTTTAATTTTATTTATGTTGAATTTTTGTAGTTCATTAATATAGGTTAGTTAATAAGTTGATAGGATTTACTTTATCTTATATTTCAAAATATTGCTTATCTAAAGCTTAATCAATATTCAGTTAGTTTATCTAATTTTTTATTATTGGATATAATAAAGTATAAAAATATATTTGTAATATTTGTCTTGTAATAAAGGTTTTTGCAGGTCGGGTCCAATTTCTGTTATAGAATACTAAGTTAGAAAGATCAAATAATATTGTTAATTGGATAATATATTTTTTGAAATTTTTTTCTTGTTTTGGAATAATATTTATATTAAATAGTAAACTATTGCTAATACTCCTATTTTTAGGAATAGATCGTAAATTGCTATGCGAATAAATAAATATTCATTCTGTTGAATGTGTACAGGTGTTTATGGATTTGTGGATAAATTTTTCCGGTACTATATTCGTGGTTCTATGTTTTTATAATAAATAAATATAATGTTTAATTCTATTAATCTTAATTGAAAATATGGGTGAATGGTATTTTCTAATTTTCTATTAATTACTGTAGGTTATTAGACGTGTTTGTGTAGATATAAATGGATTATGTTAATGCGGCAATATAAGAGTATTGGAATGTAAAGTGAGATGTGTTAATGTTGCATTATCATTGAAAATCCACTACAATCATTTTTCATTTCATTTCCTAATAAGGATTGGTGTATTAATTAAGTATTTACAGTAGCTCTCAAAATGATATTTGACTCATGGTAATAATAACCTAAATGCTGTTCTTATTGCGTATATATTAACCCAACTTCTGTTAAAAATATTTATATGATATTATTATTCCTCGTCCAACATGTAAATATACAAATAAAAAATGTGATGCTCCGTTTGCATGTATATTACGTATAATCTCCTTATTTACATCTCGACAATATGTACTACTCTTCGATGCATTATATCTGCGGTGTAAGTGATGGCTAAAAAAATTCCGTATAATTTGATATTAAATATATAGTAATGATCCAAATTTATCAAATGAATTGATGAGGGTGATGGTAAATCATTAAGTGAATTAATAATTTTATTAGTGGTGTGTTTTTCGAATTGGTTTTTCATAATTTTTTTATTCGTATGTGGTCCTTCAATACATTTGTATAATTACATAAATTATAGTTAGTTTAAATATAGCTAGTATTATGATTTTTTCTATAGCTTATTAAGAATTTTGTGATTTTCTAGATTTTATATTTAGTTATTTGTCAGAATTATTTTTAAATATTTTATATCTGCTTAACTAGAGATAATAACTTTTATTGAAATTTTAATTTCATTTGAAGCAATTGTTGTTATATAAATTACTTATTCCCTATATACTAAATAGAATATTGATATCAAGAAATATTAATTAATATTTGTATTGCAATTAAATTGTTGTAGATTAAAAATATCTTTCTTAATGGTGGTTTATTATTATAATAGTTATGTAATAATTAGTAAATTTAATAAATTTTTTCGCAAATTTTAATATTAATTTGATAATTTTGGGGATTAGAGATGGATTATTTCCTTGCTGAAGTTGTTAGTAATTATATCATGATTTACCAGATCATTTTTTTTTTTAACTATGTTAAATTATTTTATATTTTTTTTTATTATTATATTATTTTTTACTGGTTTATTTATTTTTGTTCTATACGTAAACATTTATTATTAACTTTATTAGTTTGGAATATTTGGTCATTGTAATTTTTTTTTATTTTTATTTTTTTATATTAAGATACTTGATATAATTTTATTATGTTTTTTTAACTTTTTCTGTTTGTGAAGGAGTTTTAGGATTATCATTTTGGTATCTATATTCGTTGTTTGGTATGATTATTTTGTGATTTAGGTAGATATTATGATAAAAATTTATTTTGTTATTTTTTGTACCGTTATTATTTAATATTGGAGTTTTATTAGATCTTTTTTCTTGTTTTTTTTTATTATTATAGTTGTATTTAATTTTTTTTTTTAGTTCTTTAAGTATAGATTATATTAGATGTTTTCAGGTTCTTATATTTTTTAACTATTTGAATTAGTTTATTTAACTTTTCTAGAATATTATTTAATTTGAATTTTTAATATTTTTGTTTTGGTTATTTTAATATATTTTTTTATTATTCTTCGTTTCTACTAAAATTTATTCTTTATATTTTTTGAATTCTAGATGAGTCCTACTCTTTTATTATTTTTGGTTGAGGTATCCGGCTGACTTTGTGCTGTTCTGTATTTATTTTTTTATATTTGGTTTCTTTCTTGTTACTTTTTTTATTTATAATTTTTGAACTTTTTTTTTAAATTATAATTACTTTATTGATTTTTTTGTACTTTATCAATAATTATAGCCTGTTTTTAGATGCTATATTTTTTTCATTTTTGTCAGGCTCTGTAGAGCTCCTTTTGGTTCAATTTGGTGTTTCTTTTAATTATGGGTTATGGTTTAATGCGAGTTTTTGGTATATTAATGGTTCTTTTATTAAATATATGTATTTATTGTTTAGATATTTGGTTAATAATTATTGGTTTTTGTATATTTCAGTGAGATATAAAATCTTTATGCTTATTCTTCTGTTGACAATGGCTTTGTAATCTGTGGTATTTTTACTAAAATTATTTAGGTATTTAGGTTTCTTTAATTTTATTATTGGTCATGGTTTATGTTCTTCAGGTTTATTTTGTTTGGCTAATATTATTTTGAACGTTTGGTTAGACGAGTTTTTATTTTAATAGGGTTTATTAACTTTATACTTCCTTTCGTTTTTTTGATTTTTATAGTGCTAATATATGGTAGACTCTTCTTTAATTTTTTAGGTGAAATTCTTATTATTATAGTTTAATAAGATGATCAAGTTTAGTTTATATTTTTTTTTTTGGTTCTTTTTAAGATGTTTTATAGAATTTATTATTTCTAATATCAACATGGTTTATTATTTAATGGGTTAAAAAGTTTTTTTTCTATTAATGTTCGTGAATTTATATTATTGTTTTTTCATTGATTACCATTAAATTTTTTAATTATAAAAATTGATATTTTTATATGTTGATTATAATTTGAATAGTTTAAAGAATATAATTTTGTGGGTTAGGGTATTATTATATTTCAAATCTTGAAAAATATTTTTTTATTTATTAGTCCTTTTTTTATTTTTTTCGGTTTTTTATAATTTTATTTGGTTTATTTTTTTTTATAATAATAGCATTTATCTTTTGGATTGGGAATATTTTTTCTATTAAATAGAATGTTATAACATTACATTTATTTTTGATTGAATGTCATTTTTTTGTGGTTGTGTTTTTTTTATTTCATCTATAGTTGTTTTTTATAGTCATAGTATATAATAGTGATATAAATAAATTCGATTTTTATATTTGTTTTGATATTTATTTTTCAATGTTTATATTAATTATGAGACTTAATTAGTATTTTAATTGGTTGGGGTTTGGTTTAGTTTCATATTGTTTAGTAATTTTTTCCAAAACTATAAATTCATAGTGTGGTATATTACTTTTTAACTAACCGTATTGGTGATGTTGCTTTTTTTATCTATTGCTTGATAATAACTTTGGTAGTTGATTTTTTATATTATTTTAAATTTACTTGAAGTTGAGGATTTTATTTAACTTTTTTATTAATTTTAGCTGCTTTTACTAAAAGGCTCAAATTCCTTTTTCTTCTTGGTTGCAGCAGCAATGGCGCCCCACTCCTGTTTCTTTTTAGTTATTCTTCAATTTGGTTATGCAGGGGTTTATTTATTAATTCGTTTTAGAGATTTATTATTATATATAATTGTTCTTTTTTTTTTTTTTCTTTAATAACTATATTTATATTGGTCTTGGGGCTAATTTTGAATTTGATTTAAAAAAAATTATTGCTCTTTCAACTTTTAAGTCAACTTGGTTTAATAATAAGATTCTTTTTTTAGGTTTTTTTATTTTTTTCATTTATTAACTCATGCTTTTTTAAGCTTTATTATTTTTTATGTGCTGGCTTGATAATTCATGTTATAATGATAATCAAGATATTCGTTATATGGTGGTTTAGTATCAATTACCTTTAACTGTAACTTGTTTTTGTATTTCAAATTTATCTTTATGTGGCTTTCCTTATTGTCTGGTTTTTTTAAGGATTTAATTTAGATTAATAAGATTTATAATTTAATTTTTTATTTATTATTATATATCTGTTTGGTTTAACTGTTTCTTATACGGTTCGTTAATTATTATGTTTTAGTTGTTGGAACAATTCTTATTCATCAAAGATATTTTGAAATAAATTTTAATACTTCATAATTTTTTTGTTTTATTTATTATAAGAGGGTATTTTAAGATGATTAATTTTTATTACTCCTGTTTTTTTTATTCCCTTTTTTTATAAAAATTATATCTTTAATTATAATTTTTTTGGATTTTTGATTGGTTTAGAACTATCAATTTTTATTATAATATTATTCTTATTTTTTATAATAATTTTTAATCTTAGGGTAGTATGTGTTTAACCTTCATTTTCTACTTATTTTATAAGAATTCATTTTTAAATTATTCTTTACTATAAATAAAACTTAGAGTAGGGTGGGGGGAATTAATTTTCTCAAAATTATTTTTCTTTTAACGTAATTTTGAGGAAAATTGACCCAGTTCTTTATTATAATAATATAAAATTTACATAATTACTTTTTTTCTTTTTATTTTCTTTTTCATATTTTACTATTTAAGTAGCTTAAATTTAAGCATAATATTGAAGATATTAGGATAAGTTTTTTTTAAATATTTATAGAATAAATTAATTCATTTCCTCAATGAAAATAAGGTATTTTTTTTAAATTATATAAATAAGAGAAAAACGGATTTGAACGCTTTTAAAAGATAGTTAGAGCTTCTTTTATACAACATTCCTTTTAACTAGATTTTTAAAATCAATATTTTCATTAACAGTGAAACCTCTCCTTTGGTTTTAGTTAAAAGTATGGAGTTATTATCTATTTTTAGGTCGAAACTAAATGTAATTTTTACTTCTTTACTTTATTTAAGGATAACCATTATTGGTAATTTTTAATTGCAAATTAAATGTTATTAATTTAACTATAACCTTATTTAATCACTTCATTTTAATATACCATTTTTCATTCATGGTAAAGTCCAATAATCAAATAATAATAAATCTAGATGTTACATAAATCATATTTTTATGTTTACTCTTTGAATTACACTAATAGTTGGTAAAATAATTACAATTTCTACGTCAAAAATTAAAAAAATTATAGCAATTAGAAGAATTGCATAGAAATGGTATTCGTGCTGATCTTTTTGGGTCAATCCACATTCAAATGGAGTTATTTTTTCGGTTATTTTTATCTTTTTTGATAACATTATATATTGCTATTATTAAAATAATGAAAATTAATATATTAATTGTTATTGTTATTATTGTTGAAATATTATTTTTTCTTAATAAAGACCTTTTGATTGGAAGTCAATATACTTTTTATACTAAAAAAATAACTACCTCATCAGTAAATAGAAATATATAAAAATAATAACTACGTCAACAAAATGTCATATCATGCTGCTGCTTCAAATCCAAAATGATGTTTTCTTGAAAAATGAAATTTTTATAGTTCGTATTAAACAAATCATTAAAAATGATGTTCCAATAATTACGTGAATACATGAAATCCTGTTGCTATAAAAAGCAAGACCCATAAACAGAGTCTCTGATAGTAAATGGGGATTCAATATATTCATAAGCTTGTAAAATTGTGAAGTAATTCCTAATATTACTGTTAAAAAATAATCCTTTTACTGTTTGTCTGTGATTATATTTATAATTCTGTGGTGTGCTCATGTAATTGTGATACCTGAACATAATAAAATTGTTGTATTAAGTAATGGAATATCTATAGGGTTAAATGTTTGGATTCCCTTAGGAGGTCAAATTATCCCAATTTCTACATTTGGTGCTAATATATGGAAAATCCTCAGAAGAATGATAAAAAGAAATACTTCTGAAATAATAATAAAATTATTCCTCATTTTAATCCATTAGTTACTTTGATAGTGTGTTTACCTTGAAATGTTCCTTCACGTACAATATCTCGTCATCATTGAATTATTGTTAATAATAAAATTATAATTCCTAATATTATTAGGGTTGGGTTTTTTATATGGAATATAACTATTCCTGATGTTATAGTTATTGCTCCAATTGATCCAGTTAGTGGTCATGGTCTTGGGTCTACTAAGTGAAATGGGTGATTTTGTTTTTGCATAATTAACTTCTCTCGATAAAGTGTTGTTAAAATTGAAATACATAAGCCTGAATGATTGCTACTGCTGTTTCAAATAATATTAATATAATTTGTACTGTTATTAATATTATAATAATTATATTTCTGGCGGATGTTGTATTACCTAATAATGATATTAATAAATGTCCTGCAATTATATTTGCTGTTAATCGTACAGCTAACGATCCCGGTCGAATTAAATTTCTAATTGTTTCAATGCATACTATAAAAGGTATGAGAATTCCTGGGGTTCCATCTGGAATCAAATGTCTAAATATTCTTTGTGTCTTATTAATTCATCCAAATAGTATTATTGATAATCATATAGGTAATGATAATGCCAATGAAAATACAAGGTGTCTTGATCTTGTAAAAATATATGGTAATAATCCTATTATATTATTAATAATAATGAATATAAATGTTGATAATATTATTAATCTTAGACCATTGTTTTTTACTAATAAATTTTTGAATTCGTTATGTAATCTTATTATTGTTATATAAATTATTATTGAGTGCCGGGATTTAATTAATCAAAATGGGTAAGGTAATAATATTAAAATAATAAATGTTCTTATTCAATTTAAAGAATAAAATATTGATGTCGATGGATCAAAAGTTGAAAATAAGTTAGTTATCATTTTCACATAATTTTATTAAATATTTTTTTTTCTCTTGTTTTAATTGTTAAATAATTTTTGTTAAAATAAATTATTATGTTAATAATAATTATTATAATAATAAATATTATTATTAAAGTAAATCATCATATAGGAGATATTTGAGGTATAGAAAAATATTAAAACTTAATTTTTTAAACTTGACAAGTTTATGTTTTTTATAAACTAATTTTTCCATTAAGAGTATTCGTTAATTACTATAAACTGGTTTAAGAGACCATTGCTTTACTTTCAGCCACTTAATGAATTTTTTTAATCATTCAATAAATTTTTTAGTGTTAACACTTTCTAATGTAATTGGTATAAATCTATGATTTGCTCCACAAATTTCTGAGCATTGTCCGTATATAATTCCTGGTCGATTGATATACATTGATCCTTGATTTAAACGTCCTGGAATAGCATCAATTTTAATTCCTAAACATGGAATTGTTCACGAGTGTAAAACGTCAGTTGCTGTAACTAAAATTCGAACTTGATTATTTATAGGTAATATAATGTGATTGTCAGTTTCTAATAGTCGAAATTCATTATTTATAATTTCTTGTGTTGGTTTCATATATGAATCAAATTCAATATTTTTAAAATCCGAATATTCATATCTTCAATATCATTGGTGTCCAATTGCTTTGATTGTAATAGTTGGATTTTTAATTTCGTCTATAATATAAATTTTTAATGATGGTAATGCAATTAAAATTAGAATTACAGCTGGTACTATAGTTCAAATAACTTCAATTATTTGATTTTCTATTAAATCGATTAATATTTTATTAAAAAGTATTTTTGTTATAATTCATGCGATTATCACAGTAATCATTAATAAAATAATTATGGTATTATCATGAAAAAATGTAAGTTGTTCTATTAAGGGTGAATTAGCGTCTTGAAAGTTAATTTGCGATCAATTTGTAATTTCTAATAAAAGATAATTCTTTAAATGAATCTTAAATTCATTGCATATTTCTGCCATATTAGAAGTTGTAACTAATAGGTATTTCGTTATAAGAATGTTCAGATGGTGGATAGTTTTGTAATCATTCAATACTTGAATTTAAATTTATAATAAATATAACCTTTCGTTTAGAAATCATACTTTCTCATAAAATGAAAATAAATATTATTGTTCCTATAATAGAAATTGTTGATCCGATTGAAGAAATAATATTTCATGATATATATATATCTGGGTAGTCCGAATATCGTCGTGGTATACCTCTAAGTCCTAGAAAGTGTTGAGGGAAAAATGTCATATTTACTCCAATAAATATAGTAATAAATTGTGTTTTTAATCACTTTGGATTTATTGTTATTCCTGTAAATATTGGATATCATTGGATAAATCCAGCCATAATGGCAAATACGGCCCCCATTGATAATACATAATGAAAGTGAGCTACTACATAATATGTATCATGTAATACAATATCAATTGATGAATTTGCTAAAACAATTCCGGTTAGTCCACCAATTGTAAATAAGAATACAAAACCTAAAGTTCAAATTGTAGATGGGGAGTAATTAATTATTGAACCATGAATTGTTGCAAGTCAACTAAAAATTTTAATTCCTGTTGGAATTGCAATAATTATTGTTGCTGATGTAAAATATGCTCGTGTATCTACATCCATACCAACTGTAAATATGTGGTGGGCTCAGACAATAAATCCTAATAACCCAATTGCTAATATGGCATAGATTATACCTGTTGATCCAAAAGCATTACTTTTACCTCTTTCTTGTCTAATAATGTGCGAAATAATTCCGAATCCAGGTAAAATTAAAATATAAACTTCAGGATGTCCAAAGAATCAAAATAGATGTTGATATAAAATTGGATCACCCCCACCTGCAGGATCAAAAAATGAGGTGTTTAAATTACGATCAGTTAATAATATAGTAATAGCTCCTGCTAATACTGGTAATGATAATAGTAATAATAAAGCTGTAATTCCTACTGATCAAACAAATAGTGGAATTTTTTCTCTAGTTATTCCTGTTGTTCGTATATTAATAATAGTTGAAATAAAGTTAACTGCTCCTAAAATTGATGAAACACCTGCTAAATGTAGTGAAAAAATTGTTAAATCTACTGATGCTCCATTATGACTAATGTTACTAGATAAAGGCGGATAAACTGTCCATCCAGTACCTGCACCTGCATCTACTATTCTTCCTACTAATAAAAGTGTTAATGATGGGGGTAATAATCAGAATCTTATATTATTTATTCGTGGAAATGCTATATCTGGTGCACCAATTATTAATGGTACTAATCAATTACCAAATCCTCCAATTATAATTGGTATAAATAAAAAAAATTATAATAAATGCATGTGCTGTAACAATCACATTATAAATTTGATCATTACCAATAAATGATCCTGGTTGTCCTAATTCAATTCGAATAATTCATCTTATTGATATGCCAATTATACCTGATCATATCCCTAAAATAAAATAAAGTTCCAATATCTTTATGATTAGTTGAAAATATTCATTTATTCAATTTTTTAATTAAATCCTATAAAATTGTATTTATATTTTTAACTTTGAAGGTTAATAGTTTAATTAAACTTAAGGGTTTATATTATATTTATTATTATTGTTACAGGTAATATAAAGTTAATAATTATTTTTATTAAATTTAAGTTTTTTTGATTATTAAAAATGTTATACTTTATTATAGTATTATTTGATATAATAATAGGAGTTACTATTCGTAAATAGTAAAACAAAGTAATTATTGATGAAAATATTAAAATTATTAATTCAATGTTTATATTATAATTAATTATTGATTGAATCACAATTCATTTAGGTAAGAATCCGATAAATGGGGGTAAACCCCCTAATCTTAAAAATAAGAAAATTATATTTATTTTATCTATTTTATTCTTTAAATTTAAATTTAATTGATTTAATATTGTTATTGAGTTTTTTTCTATATATTTTACTAATATATAAATAATTGTTCTGTAAATAATTCAATATTTAATTCATATTTCATTATCAAATTTTATGCAGATAATTATTCAACCTATATGATTAACTGATGAAAAAGCTATAATTTTTTTAATAAAAGTTTGATTTAGTCCCCCAATTGCACCTGTTATTGCTCTTAATATAGCTATAATCATAATTATAAATTTATTATTATTTAAATTAGATAAAATAAATATGGGTGCTAATTTTTGTCAAGTTATTAATATAAAACAATTATTTCATTTAATTTTATTTATTAAATTAATAAATCATATATGTATTGGGGCTGCCCCTATTTTTATAAATAGTGCTATTGATATAATTACTGTTGTTTTTTCTCTTATAAATATTTCAGTTCTTATTATTAATGGATTTATAATAATAGTAAAAATTAATACAATTGATCTTATTCTTTGAATAAGGAAATATATTATTATTCTTTCTGATGAGTTAATATTTTTTTTTTCTTTAATTATAGTAATAAATGATATTATATTAATTCTAATCCTATTCATATACTAAATCAGTTTGTTGAACTTAGAATTATTAATGTACTTATAATTAATGTAATAATTGATAAATTTTTGTTGAGTTTTTAATTATTAAAAAGAAGAATTTTATTCTATTTTCAGGGTATGAACCTAAAAGCTTAAACTTAGCTTATCTTTTTATATTTTGGTGTAATAGATGCACATTGAGTTTTGATCTCAAAAGATTAGTTTAATTCTAAAAAATATAATAAGAGTAATATAATTACATTATCTATTCTATCAAAATAGCCCTTTAATCAGGCATCTTATTTTTTAATATTTTAAAAATATTGGAACTATTTATTTGATAAAGTGTCTGAAAATAGGTTGTAAATTGTAAATTTATATATGAATTTAAATATTCCTTTGTCAGGTTTTATAGTCAATAAATGATATTAGACTGCAATTCTAAAGTAGTATTCTTACTAAAACCTAATATTTATTATTGTTCCAATATTTTTATTTCATTAAAAATTACACATTTTTAAATTTTTAAATTCTTAAATTCTTAAATTTCCACCAAACAAAAGAAAGGGGGGAACCAATACTATAATATATATAACTCTTAAAGAAAAGTAAAGACATATATGTATATAAGTAGGTGAGTAGGTAAAGGTCAAATAAAGGTTAACATAGAGAAAGAATTGAGAGAGATAATATCTATGGGTGAAACTGCATGGTAGATAAGCAACGTGGAATTGACTATAAGGGTCCTAGTTAAGATAACATATATATATAACTATTTATAGTTAGATAAAGTCCTATATACAGTTAATAGAGGCAAGTAGTAACATTGATATAAGATATTATATATAAGACCAATAATGGAGTATGGAAGACCAATAATGGAGTATGGAAGACCAATAATGGAGTATATAAGACCAATAATGGAGTATGGAAGACCAATAATGGAGGAAGTAAGACCAAGAGTATGGAAGACCAATAATGGAGTATGGAAGACCAATAATGGAGTATATAAGACCAATAACGGAGAATGGAGTATGGAAGACCAATAATGAGAAGACCCGGAGGGGCATATATTTATTTTGTTCCAGTATTTTAATTTGTTTAAATTTATTAAATTAAAGTTTGATTCTTGCTTTTTTATTTAAATTTTAAATTATTTTATATGTAAGTTTTTCTTTTTATTCTAAATGATTCTTTATCAGTATTTAATTTTGGTTTATTATTGAAAGATAAAATCAGAATTTTAATTTTTGATTGACAAAAATTGTGCCAGCCGTCGCGGTTATACAATTAATCAGATTAAATATTTTTGGTAAAATATTAATTCTTTAAATTTTAATATAATTAAATATTTTTAGGTGAAATTTTTATTTTTTATAATTTTATTGGTTGATGATTTTATATATGAAAATTATTAATAAACTAGGATTAGATACCCTATTATTTTAATTGTAAATTTTTACTTTAATATTAATAGTTATGTTCTTTAAATTAAAAGAATTGGCGGTTATTTAATCTTTCTAGAGGAACCTGTCCTGTAATTGATAATCCACGATTGATTTTACTTTAATTATAACTTATATATCGCTGTCATTGAATGTTTTATTAGATTATTTTCTTAAATTTTTATGAATTTAATGTTAGGTCAAGATGTAGTAATATTAAAGTAGAGATGGGTTACTTTTTTATATAAATGGATTAATTATTGAAATTTAATTAAATTGGATTTAGGTGTAATTTTTTATTAATATAAATTTTGATTTTAGTTCTAAATAATGTACACATCGCCCGTCACTCCCATTTTAAGTTGGGATAAGTCGTAACAAAGTAGATCTACCGGAAGGTGGATCTGGTTAGATCAAGTTAATTCATTTAGTGAATTTATTATTTACATTAATAAAACTGTTGTGCAATTCAATATAACTTGAATAAATAATTTTATTATTATTATTATTGATTTATTTTTAATAAAAAAAATTTTCTTTTAGTATTTTTATTGAAAAAATATTTTTTATTGATAGTTTATTTTACTGTGAAGGTTTATTTATATATAATATAAAGTATTTTTTATTTATTGTACCTTTTGCATCAGGGTTTATTAATTTAATAAAATTATTTTATTTTCTCGAAATTTTAAGATCTAAATTATAATGATTTTTTTTGTGATAAAAAAATTTTTAATTTTAATTTAGAAGTTATATACTTTTCATTTAAAATTATATCTAGTTTATTAATAATTGAATTTAATTCATATTTATTTAGTTTTAATTTAATTTTATTATTAAAATTTTTTAAATAAATATTTTTGGGGATAAGCTCAATTTTATTTTTAAAACATTAATTATATAAGATTTTATTTAGGATTGGAAATTTTCATTATATTTTGTTATAATTATTTTTCTTTATTTATGATTTTTATTTGTTTAATTTTTTATTAATATTTATTAAATACTTTTTTGTTTTTATAAATAATGATAAAATTAGTAATTTTTATAATTTAAATATAGTAATTCGGCAAAATTAATTTTCACCTGTTTAACAAAAACATGGTCTTTTGTTTTTTATTTAAGATCAGGCCTGCCCATTGATTTTTAAGAATTAAAAGGCTGCGGTATTTTAACTGTACTAGGTAGCATAATCATTTGTCTTTTAATTGAAGGCTAGTATGAATGGTTTAATGAAAAATTAACTTTCTTTATTTAATTTAATTGAATTTAATTTTTAAGTTAAAAAGCTTAAATTTTTATATAGGACGAGAAGACCCTTTAGAAGTTTACTTTTTTTATTAAAAAATTTTTTTTGTTTTTAAATATATTCTTTTTGAATAAAAAGTTTTGTTGGGGTGACAGTAAAATTTAATTAACTTTTTATTATTTATTTCATTAATATATGTTTTATTGATCCAAAATTTTTGATTATAAGATTAACTTACCTTAGGGATAACAGCGTAATTTTTTTGGAGAGTTCATATCGATGAAAAAGTTTGCGACCTCGATGTTGAATTAAGATTAGATTTGGGTGTAGAATTTCAATTTTCTTGGTCTGTTCGACCATTAAATTCTTACATGATTTGAGTTCAGACCGGCGTGAGCCAGGTCGGTTTCTATCCTTAATTTATATAATTTAGTACGAAAGGACCATTTTATAATTAAATTATAATTTTTTGATTAAAATTAACTATCTTGGCAGATTAGTGCTGTAAATTTAGAATTTATATATGTAATATATTTTACAGATAGTAATTTATATTTATTTTATTTTTATATTAATTATAGTTTTAATTTCTGTTGCTTTTGTAACTCTTTTAGAACGAAAGATTTTAGGTTACATTCAGCTTCGTAAAGGTCCCAATAAGGTTGGTTTTATAGGTCTTTTACAACCTTTTAGTGATGGTTTAAAATTATTTTTTAAAGAACAAACTTATCTTTATATGTCAAATTTTATAATTTATTATTTTTTCCTGTTTTTATATTAATATTATCTTTTCTCTTTGATTACTTTTTCCTTATATTATTAATGTATATAATTTTAATTTATCTTTTCTTTTTTTTTTTGTTGTACTAGAATTGGTGTTTATGGAGTTCTTATATGTGGTTGGTCTTCTAATTCAAATTATTCACTTTTAGGTTCTTTACGTTCTATAGCTCAAACTATTTCTTATGAAGTAAGAATATCAATAATTTTACTTTGTTTTATTCTTTTTGTTTATGATTTTAATTTTTTGAGTTTTTTTTATTTTCAAAAAAATATTTGATTTATTTTTTTTTTTTTTTTTTTTTTTTTGTTGATTAAGATCTTTTTTGGCTGAAGTTAATCGCTCTCCTTTTGATTTTGCTGAGGGAGAGTCTGAATTAGTTTCTGGCTTTAATGTTGAATACAGAAGAGGTGGTTTTGCTTTTTTTTTTTATCTGAATATGCCAATATTATTTTTATAAGTTTATTGACTGTAATTTTTTTTTTAGGTTGTAAATTATATTCTTTTTTTTTTTTCAAGTTGGTTTTTATTATTTTTTTTGTTATTTGAGTTCGTGGAACTTTACCTCGTTTTCGTTATGATAAATTAATATATTTAACTTGAAAGGTTTTTACCTATTTCTTTAAATTATTTTTATTTTTTTTTAGGTTTAATTTTATTTATAGTTGAATTTTTGTAGTTCATTAATATAGGTTAGTTAAAAGTTGATAAAGGAATTTAACCTTTATCTTATATTTTCAAAATATATGCTTATCTAAAGCTTAATCAACTATTCAGTTAGTTTATCTCATATTTTTAATATTATTGGATTAATAATAAAGTATAAAAAATATAATATTGTAATAATTTGTCCTATTGTAATAAAAGGTTCTTCTGCAGGTCGGGCTCCAATTCATGTTAATAGAATAACTAAAGTTAAGAAAGATCAAAATAATAATTGATTAATTGGATAAAATATATTTCTTTGAAATTTATTTTTTCTTGTTATTGGAATAAATATTAATATTAAAATAGATAAAACTATTGCTAATACACCTCCTAATTTATTAGGAATAGATCGTAAAATTGCATATGCGAATAAAAAATATCATTCTGGTTGAATGTGTACAGGTGTTACTAATGGATTTGCTGGGATAAAATTTTCCGGATCACCTAATATTCGTGGTTCTAATAAGTTTATTATAATAAATAAATATAGTGTAATAATTATTCCTATTAAATCTTTAATTGAAAAATATGGGTGAAATGGTATTTTATCATAATTTCTATTAATACCTGTAGGATTATTAGACCCTGTTTGGTGTAAGAATAATAAATGGATTATAGTTAATGCGGCAATAATAAAAGGTAATAGGAAATGTAAAGTGAAGAATCGTGTTAATGTTGCATTATCAATTGAAAATCCACCTCACAATCATTTTACAATTTCATTTCCTAAATAAGGGATTGCTGATATTAAATTAGTAATTACAGTAGCTCCTCAAAATGATATTTGACCTCATGGTAATACATAACCTAAAAATGCTGTTCCTATAATTGCGAATAATATAATAACCCCAATACTTCATGTTAAAAATAATTTATATGATCCATAATATATTCCTCGTCCAACATGTAAATATAAACAAATAAAAAATAGTGATGCTCCGTTTGCATGTATATTACGTAATAATCATCCTCTATTTACATCTCGACAAATATGTACTACTCTATCGAATGCAATATTAATATCTGCGGTGTAATGTATGGCTAAAAAAATTCCTGTAATAATTTGAATAATTAAACATATACCTAGTAATGATCCAAAATTTCATCAAATTGAAATTGATGAGGGTGATGGTAAATCAATTAAAGATGAATTAATAATTTTAATTAGTGGGTGTGTTTTTCGAATTGGTTTTTTCATAATTTTTTATTCGTATAGGTCCTTCAAATACATTTGTAATAAAAATTACATAAATTATAGTTATTAATAAATATATAGCTAGAATAATAGTAATTAATGATGTTTTTCTATTAAATAGCTTAATTAAAGATATATTTTGTTGATTTTCTAGATTTTTAATATTTATTATTTGTTCAAGAAATATTTCATTTTTTAAAAATATTATTATAAATCTGCTTAAAACTAGAGAAATAATAATAACTTTTATTGAAAATTTTATAATTTCATTTGAAGCAATTCTTGCTATATATATAAATAATACTAATATTCCCCCTAATATAACTAAAACTAGAATATATGAATATCAAGAATATATTAAAATTAAATTTATAGTTATTGAAATTAAAATTGTTTGTAGAATTAAAATAAATCCTATACTTAATGGGTGGTTTATTATAATAATAATAGTTGATATAATAATTATTAAATTTAATAAAATTTTCATTTTCAGCAAATATTTTAATTAAAATTTTAATTTTGGGGATTAGAGATGGGATTATTTTCCTTTGCTGAAGTTTTAAAGTTAATTACTATCTATGATTTACAAGATCATTATTTTTTTTAAACTATTAAAACTAATTTTTATAAATTTTTCTTATTTATTATATATATTTTTTACTGGTTTATTTATTTTTTGTTCTATACGTAAACATTTATTATTAACTTTACTTAGTTTGGAATATTTGGTCATTGTAATTTTTTTTTCACTTTTTATTTTTTTATATTATACTTGTGAATATAATTTTATTATTATTTTTTTAACTTTTTCTGTTTGTGAAGGAGTTTTAGGATTATCAATTTTGGTATCTATAATTCGTTGTCATGGTAATGATAATTTGATGAATTTAAGTAGACTATTATGATAAAAATTATTATTTCTGTTATTTTTTTGATACCTTTATTTAATTTAAATAATTGAATAGTTTTATTAAGATCTTTTTTTCTTGTTTTTTTTTTATTAATTAATCAAGTTGTATTTAATTTTTTTTTAGTTCTTTAAGATATAGATTAATATTAGATGTTCTTTCAGGTTCTTTAATTTTTTAACTATTTGAATTAGTTTATTAATAATTATATCTAGATATAATATTAATTTAACTTTGAATTTTAATATTTTTGTTTTGGTTATTTTAATATTAATATTTTTTTTAATTCTTTCTTTTTCTACTACAAATTTATTTCTTTTTTATATTTTTTTTGAATCTAGATTGATTCCTACTCTTTTATTAATTTTTGGTTGAGGTTATCAGCCTGAACGTTTGTCTGCTGGTTTTTATTTACTTTTTTATACTATATTTGGTTCTCTTCCTCTGTTACTTAGAATTTTTTATATATATAATTCTTGTGGAACTTTATTTTTAAATTTAATTACTTTAAATTATAATATTTATTTGTATTTATCAATAATTATAGCCTTTTTAATTAAGATGCCTATAATTTTTTTTCATTTTTGACTTCCAAAGGCTCATGTAGAAGCTCCCATTTCTGGTTCTATAATTTTGGCTGGTATTCTTTTAAAATTAGGTGGTTATGGTTTAATGCGAGTTTTTGGTATATTAAATGGTTCTTTTTTATTAAATAATATGTATTTTATTTGTTTAAGAATATTTGGTATAATAATTATTGGTTTTGTTTGTATATTTCAGTGAGATATAAAATCTTTAATTGCTTATTCTTCTGTTAGACATATGGCTCTTGTAATCTGTGGTATTTTTACTATAAATTATTTAGGTATATTAGGTTCTTTAATTTTAATAATTGGTCATGGTTTATGTTCTTCAGGTTTATTTTGTTTGGCTAATATAATTTATGAACGTTCTGGTAGACGAAGTTTTTATTTTAATAAGGGTTTATTAACTTTAATACCTTCACTTTCGTTTTTTTGATTTTTATTATGTGCTAATAATATGGCTAGACCTCCTTCTTTAAATTTATTAGGTGAAATTCTTATTATTAATAGTTTAATAAGATGATCAAGTTATAGATTTATATTTTTATTTTTTGGTTCTTTTTTAAGATGTTGTTATAGAATTTACTTATATTCTAATACTCAACATGGTTTATTATTTAATGGGTTAAAAAGTTTTTTTTCTATTAATGTTCGTGAATTTATATTATTGTTTTTTCATTGATTACCATTAAATTTTTTAATTATAAAAATTGATATTTTTATATGTTGATTATAATTTGAATAGTTTAAAGAGAATAATAATTTGTGGTGTTATAGGTATATTATTATATTTCAAATCTTGAAAAATATTTCTTTTATTTATTAAGATCCTTTTTTTTATTTTTTTTCGGTTTTTTATAATTTTATTTGGTTTATTTTTTTATTAAATAATAGCATTTATCTTTGGATTGGGAATTTTTTTCTATTAATAGAATGTTAATAACATTAACATTTATTTTTGATTGAATGTCAATATTTTTTTGTGGTTGTGTTTTTTTTATTTCATCTATAGTTGTTTTTTATAGTCATAGTTATATAATAGATGATATAAATAAAATTCGATTTTTATATTTAGTTTTGATATTTATTCTTTCAATGTTTATATTAATTATGAGACCTATATAATTAGTATTTTAATGGTTGGGATGGTTTAGGTTTAGTTTCATATTGTTTAGTAATTTATTTCCAAAACTATAAATCTCATAGTGCTGGTATATTAACTATTTTAACTAACCGTATTGGTGATGTTGCTATTCTTTTATCTATTGCTTGAATAATAAACTTTGGTAGTTGACATTTTTTATATTATTTAAATTTACTTGAAAGTTGAGGATTTTATTTAACTTTTTTATTAATTTTAGCTGCTTTTACTAAAAGAGCTCAAATTCCTTTTTCTTCTTGGTTGCCAGCAGCAATGGCCGCCCCCACTCCTGTTTCTTCTTTAGTTCATTCTTCAACTTTGGTTACTGCAGGGGTTTATTTATTAATTCGTTTTAGAGATTATATATATATAATTGTTCTTTTTTTTTAATTTTATCTTTAATAACTATATTTATATCTGGTCTTGGGGCTAATTTTGAATTTGATTTAAAAAAAATTATTGCTCTTTCAACTTTAAGTCAACTTGGTTTAATAATAAGAATTCTTTTTTTAGGTTTTCCAATTTTATCTTATTTTCATTTATTAACTCATGCTTTTTTTAAAGCTTTATTATTTTTATGTGCTGGCTTGATAATTCATGTTATAAATGATAATCAAGATATTCGTTATATGGGTGGTTTAAGTAATCAATTACCTTTAACTGTAACTTGTTTTTGTATTTCAAATTTATCTTTATGTGGCTTTCCTTATTTGTCTGGTTTTTATTCTAAGGATTTAATTTTAGAATTAATAAGATTTTATAATTATAATTTTTTTATTTATTTAATTATATATATATCTGTTGGTTTAACTGTTTCTTATACGGTTCGTTTAATTTATTATGTTTTAGTTGTTGGAACAAATTCTTATTCAAATCAAAGATATTTTGAAGATAAATTTATAAATACTTCAATAATTTTTCTTGTTTTTATATCTATTATAAGAGGTAGTATTTTAAGATGATTAATTTTTATTACTCCTGTTTTTTTAATTATCCCTTTTTTTATAAAAATTATATCTTTAATTATAATTTTTTCTGGATTTTTGATTGGTTTAGAACTATCAATTTTTTATTATAATATTAATTCTTATTTTATAAATAATTATAATCTTAGATCATTTCTAGGTAGTATGTGGTTTATACCTTCATTTTCTACTTATTTTATAAGAAATCATTTTTTAAATTATTCCTTTACTATAAATAAAAACTTAGAAGTAGGGTGGGGGGAATTAATTTTCTCAAAATTATCTTTTCTTTACCTAGTAATTTTGAGAAAATTGACCAGTTCTCTTATAATAATAATATAAAAATTTACATAATTACTTTTTTTTTTTTATTTTCTTTTTCATATTTTACTATTTAAGTAGCTTAAATTTAAAGCATAATATTGAAGATATTAGGATAAGTTTTTCTTCTTAAATATTTATAGAATAAATTAATTCATTTCCTCAATGAAAATAAGGTATTTTTTTTAAATTATATAAATAAGAGAAAAACGGATTTGAACCGCTTTAAAAGATAGTTAGCAGCTTCTTTTTATACAACATTCCCTTTTAACTAGATTTTTAAAATCAATATTTTCATTAACAGTGAAAACCTCTCCTTTGGTTTTAGTTAAAAGTATGGAGTTATTACTCTATTTTTAGGTCGAAACTAAATGTAATTTTTTACTTCTTTACTTTATTTAAGGATAACCATTATTGGTAATTTTTAATTGCAAATTAAATGTTATTAATTTAACTATAACCCTTATTTAATCACTTCATTTTAATATACCATTTTTTCATTCATGGTAAAGTCCAATAATCAAAATAATAATAAATCTAGATGTTACATAAAATCATATTTTTATGTTTACTCTTTGAATTACACTAATAGTTGGTAAAATAATTACAATTTCTACGTCAAAAATTAAAAAAATTATAGCAATTAAGAAGAATTGCATAGAAAATGGTATTCGTGCTGATCTTTTTGGGTCAAATCCACATTCAAATGGAGTTATTTTTTCTCGGTTATTTTTATCTTTTTTTGATAACATTATATATGCTATTATTAAAAATAATGAAATTAATATATTAATTGTTATTGTTATTATTGTTGAAAATATTATTTTTTCTTAAATAAAGACCTTTTGATTGGAAGTCAAATATACTTTTTATACTAAAAAAATAACTACCTCATCAGTAAATAGAAATATATAAAAATAATCAAACTACGTCAACAAAATGTCAATATCATGCTGCTGCTTCAAATCCAAAATGATGTTTTCTTGAAAAATGAAATTTTATAGTTCGTATTAAACAAATCATTAAAATGATGTTCCAATAATTACGTGAACCATGAAATCCTGTTGCTAAAAAAGCAAGACCCATAAACAGAGTCTCTGATAGTAAATGGGGATTCAATATATTCATAAGCTTTAAAATTGTGAAGTAAATTCCTAATATTACTGTTAAAAATAATCCTTTTACTGTTTGTCTGTGATTTATATTTATAATTCTGTGGTGTGCTCATGTAATTGTGATACCTGAACATAATAAAATTGTTGTATTAAGTAATGGAATATATAGGGTTAAATGTTTGGATTCCCTTAGGAGGTCAAATTATCCCAATTTCTACATTTGGTGCTAATCTTCTATGGAAAAATCCTCAGAAGAATGATAAAAAGAAAAATACTTCTGAAATAATAAATAAAATTATTCCTCATTTTAATCCATTAGTTTACTTGATAGTGTTTACCTTGAAATGTTCCTTCACGTACAAATCTCGTCATCATTGAATTATTGTTAATAATAAAATTATAATTCCTAATATTATTAGGGTTGGGTTTTTTATATGGAATCATATAACTATTCCTGATGTTATAGTTATTGCTCCAATTGATCCAGTTAATGGTCATGGTCTTGGGTCTACTAAGTGAAATGGGTGATTTTGTTTTTGCATAATTAACTTCTCTCGAATAAAGTGTTGTTAAAATTGAAAATACATAAGCCTGAATGATTGCTACTGCTGTTTCAAATAATATTAATATAATTTGTACTGTTATTAATATTATAATAATTATATTTCTGGCGGATGTTGTATTATTACCTAATAATGATATTAATAAATGTCCTGCAATTATATTTGCTGTTAATCGTACAGCTAACGATCCCGGTCGAATTAAATTTCTAATTGTTTCAATGCATACTATAAAAGGTATGAGAATTCCTGGGGTTCCATCTGGAATCAAATGTCTAAATATTCTTTGTGTCTTATTAATTCATCCAAATAGTATTATTGATAATCATATAGGTAATGATAATGCCAATGAAAATACAAGGTGTCTTGATCTTGTAAAAATATATGGTAATAATCCTATTATATTATTAATAATAATGAATATAAATGTTGATAATATTATTAATCTTAGACCATTGTTTTTTACTAATAAATTTTTGAATTCGTTATGTAATCTTATTATTGTTATAAATTATTATTGAGTGCCGGGATTTAATTAATCAAAATGGGTAAGGTAATAATATTAAAATAATAAATGTTCTTATTCAATTTAAAGAATAAAATATTGATGTCGATGGATCAAAAGTTGAAAATAAGTTAGTTATCATTTTCACATAATTTTATTAAATTTTTTTTTCTCTTGTTTAATTGTTAAATAATTTTTGTTAAAATAAATTATTATGTTAATAATAATTATTTAATAATAAATATTATTATTAAAGTAAATCATCATATAGGAGATATTTGAGGTATAGAAAAATATTAAAACTTAATTTTTTAAACTTGACAAGTTTATGTTTTTTATAAACTAATTTTTCCATTAAGAGTATTCGTTAATTACTATAAACTGGTTTAAGAGACCATTGCTTTACTTTCAGCCACTTAATGAATTATTTTTTAATCATTCAATAAATTTTTTAGTGTTAACACTTTCTAATGTAATTGGTATAAATCTATGATTTGCTCCACAAATTTCTGAGCATTGTCCGTATATAATTCCTGGTCGATTGATATACATTGATCCTTGATTTAAACGTCCTGGAATAGCATCAATTTTAATTCCTAAACATGGAATTGTTCACGAGTGTAAAACGTCAGTTGCTGTAACTAAAATTCGAACTTGATTATTTATAGGTAATAATGTGATTGTCAGTTTCTAATAGTCGAAATTCATTATTTATAATTTCTTGTGTTGGTTTCATATATGAATCAAATTCAATATTTTTAAAATCCGAATATTCATATCTTCAATATCATTGGTGTCCAATTGCTTTGATTGTAATAGTTGGATTTTTAATTTCGTATAATATATAAAATTTTTAATGATGGTAATGCAATTAAAATTAGAATTACAGCTGGTACTATAGTTCAAATAACTTCAATTATTTGATTTTCTATTATAAATCGATTAATATTTTTATTAAAAAGTATTTTTGTTATAATTCATGCGATTATCACAGTAATCATTAATAAAATAATTATGGTATTATCATGAAAAAATGTAAGTTGTTCTATTAAGGGTGAATTAGCGTCTTGAAAGTTAATTTGCGATCAATTTGTAATTTCTAATAAAAGATAATTCTTTATAAATGAATCTTAAATTCATTGCATATTTTCTGCCATATTAGAAGTTGTAACTAATAGGTATTTCGTTATAAGAATGTTCAGATGGTGGATAGTTTTGTAATCATTCAATACTTGAATTTAAATTTATAATAAATATAACCTTTCGTTTAGAATCATACTTTCTCATAAAATGAAAATAAATATTATTGTTCCTATAATAGAAATTGTTGATCCGATTGAAGAAATAATATTTCATGATATATATATATCTGGGTAGTCCGAATATCGTCGTGGTATACCTCTAAGTCCTAGAA
Source organism: Microvelia longipes (assembly GCA_018340805.1). Classification (NCBI taxonomy): domain Eukaryota; kingdom Metazoa; phylum Arthropoda; class Insecta; order Hemiptera; family Veliidae; genus Microvelia; species Microvelia longipes. The sequence goes on from JACMZG010001913.1 coordinate 11,677,203, forward strand.
AGTGTTGAGGGAAAAATGTCATATTTACTCCAATAAATATAGTAATAAATTGTGTTTTTAATCACTTTGGATTTATTGTTATTCCTGTAAATATTGGATATCATTGGATAAATCCAGCCATAATGGCAAATACGGCCCCCATTGATAATACATAATGAAAGTGAGCTACTACATAATATGTATCATGTAATACAATATCAATTGATGAATTTGCTAAAACAATTCCGGTTAGTCCACCAATTGTAAATAAGAATACAAAACCTAAAGTTCAAATTGTAGATGGGGAGTAATTAATTATTGAACCATGAATTGTTGCAAGTCAACTAAAAATTTTAATTCCTGTTGGAATTGCAATAATTATTGTTGCTGATGTAAAATATGCTCGTGTATCTACATCCATACCAACTGTAAATATGTGGTGGGCTCAGACAATAAATCCTAATAACCCAATTGCTAATATGGCATAGATTATACCTGTTGATCCAAAAGCATTACTTTTACCTCTTTCTTGTCTAATAATGTGCGAAATAATTCCGAATCCAGGTAAAATTAAAATATAAACTTCAGGATGTCCAAAGAATCAAAATAGATGTTGATATAAAATTGGATCACCCCCACCTGCAGGATCAAAAAATGAGGTGTTTAAATTACGATCAGTTAATAATATAGTAATAGCTCCTGCTAATACTGGTAATGATAATAGTAATAATAAAGCTGTAATTCCTACTGATCAAACAAATAGTGGAATTTTTTCTCTAGTTATTCCTGTTGTTCGTATATTAATAATAGTTGAAATAAAGTTAACTGCTCCTAAAATTGATGAAACACCTGCTAAATGTAGTGAAAAAATTGTTAAATCTACTGATGCTCCATTATGACTAATGTTACTAGATAAAGGCGGATAAACTGTCCATCCAGTACCTGCACCTGCATCTACTATTCTTCCTACTAATAAAAGTGTTAATGATGGGGGTAATAATCAGAATCTTATATTATTTATTCGTGGAAATGCTATATCTGGTGCACCAATTATTAATGGTACTAATCAATTACCAAATCCTCCAATTATAATTGGTATAACTATAAAAAAAATTATAATAAATGCATGTGCTGTAACAATCACATTATAAATTTGATCATTACCAATAAATGATCCTGGTTGTCCTAATTCAATTCGAATAATTCATCTTATTGATATGCCAATTATACCTGATCATATCCCTAAAATAAAATATAAAGTTCCAATATCTTTATGATTAGTTGAAAATATTCATTTATTCAATTTTTTAATTAAATCCTATAAAATTGTATTTATATTTTTAACTTTGAAGGTTAATAGTTTAATTAAACTTAAGGGTTTATATTATATTTATTATTATTGTTACAGGTAATATAAAGTTAATAATTATTTTTTAAATTTAAGTTTTTTTGATTATTAAAAATGTTATACTTTATTATAGTATTATTTGATATAATAATAGGAGTTACTATTCGTAAATAGTAAAACAAAGTAATTATTGATGAAAATATTAAAATTATTAATTCAATGTTTATATTATAATTAATTATTGATTGAATCACAATTCATTTAGGTAAGAATCCGATAAATGGGGGTAAACCCCCTAATCTTAAAAATAAGAAAATTATATTTATTTTATCTATTTTATTCTTTAAATTTAAATTTAATTGATTTAATATTGTTATTGAGTTTTTTTCTATATATTTTACTAATATATAAATAATTGTTCTGTAAATAATTCAATATTTAATTCATATTTCATTATCAAATTTATGCAGATAATTATTCAACCTATATGATTAACTGATGAAAAAGCTATAATTTTTTTAATAAAAGTTTGATTTAGTCCCCCAATTGCACCTGTTATTGCTCTTAATATAGCTATAATCATAATTATAAATTTATTATTATTTAAATTAGATAAAATAAATATGGGTGCTAATTTTTGTCAAGTTATTAATATAAAACAATTATTTCATTTAATTTTATTTATTAAATTAATAAATCATATATGTATTGGGGCTGCCCCTATTTTTATAAATAGTGCTATTGATATAATTACTGTTGTTTTTTCTCTTATAAATATTTCAGTTCTTATTATTAATGGATTTATAATAATAGTAAAAATTAATACAATTGATCTTATTCTTTGAATAAAGGAAATATATTATTATTCTTTCTGATGAGTTAATATTTTTTTTTCTTTAATTATAGTAATAAATGATATTATATTAATTTCTAATCCTATTCATATACTAAATCAGTTTGTTGAACTTAGAATTATTAATGTACTTATAATTAATGTAATAATTGATAAATTTTTTGTTGAGTTTTTAATTATTAAAAAAAGAATTTTATTCTATTTTCAGGGTATGAACCTAAAAGCTTAAACTTAGCTTATCTTTTTATATTTTGGTGTAATAGATGCACATTGAGTTTTGATCTCAAAAGATTAGTTTAATTCTAAAAAATATAATAAGAGTAATATAATTACATTATCTATTCTATCAAAATAGCCCTTTAATCAGGCATCTTATTTTTTAATATTTTAAAAATATTGGAACTATTTATTTGATAAAGTGTCTGAAAATAGGTTGTAAATTGTAAATTATATATATGAATTTAAATATTCCTTTGTCAGGTTTTATAGTCAATAAATGATATTAGACTGCAATTCTAAAGTAGTATTCTTACTAAAACCTAATATTTATTATTGTTCCAATATTTTTATTTCATTAAAAATTACACATTTTTAAATTTTTAAATTCTTAAATTCTTAAATTTCCACCAAACAAAAGAAAGGGGGGAACCAATACTATAATATATATAACTCTTAAAGAAAAGTAAAGACATATATGTATATAAGTAGGTGAGTAGGTAAAGGTCAAATAAAGGTTAACATAGAGAAAGAATTGAGAGAGATAATATCTATGGGTGAAACTGCATGGTAGATAAGCAACGTGGAATTGACTATAAGGGTCCTAGTTAAGATAACATATATATATAACTATTTATAGTTAGATAAAGTCCTATATACAGTTAATAGAGGCAAGTAGTAACATTGATATAAGATATTATATATAAGACCAATAATGGAGTATGGAAGACCAATAATGGAGTATGGAAGACCAATAATGGAGTATGGAAGACCAATAATGGAGTATATAAGACCAATAATGGAGTATGGAAGACCAATAATGGAGTATATAAGAATGGAGTATGGAAGACCAATGGAGTATAATGGAGTATGGAGACCAATAATGGAGTATATAAGACCAATAATGGAGTATGGACCGGAGGGGGCATATATTTATTTTGTTCCAGTATTTTAATTTGTTTAAATTTATTAAATTAAAGTTTGATTCTTGCTTTTTTATTTAAATTTTAAATTATTTTATATGTAAGTTTTTCTTTTATTCTAAATGATTCTTTATCAGTATTTAATTTTGGTTTATTATTGAAAGATAAAATCAGAATTTTAATTTTTGATTGACAAAAATTGTGCCAGCCGTCGCGGTTATACAATTAATCAGATTAAATATTTTTGGTAAAATATTAATTCTTTAAATTTTAATATAATTAAATATTTTTAGGTGAAAATTTTTATTTTTTATAATTTTATTGATTGATAATATTATAAATGAAAATTATTAATAAACTAGGATTAGATACCCTATATTTTAATTGTAAATTTTTACTTTAATATTAATAGTTATGTTCTTTAAATTAAAAGAATTTGGCGGTTATTTAATCTTTCTAGAGGAACCTGTCCTGTAATTGATAATCCACGATTGATTTTACTTTAATTATAACTTATATATCGCTGTCATTGAATGTTTTATTAGATTATTTTCTTAAATTTTTATGAATTTAATGTTAGGTCAAGATGTAGTAATATTAAAGTAGAGATGGGTTACTTTTTTTATATAAATGGATTAATTATTGAAATTTAATTATGAAATTGGATTTAGGTGTAATTTTTTATTAATATAAATTTTGATTTTAGTTCTAAATAATGTACACATCGCCCGTCACTCCCATTTTAAGTTGGGATAAGTCGTAACAAAGTAGATCTACCGGAAGGTGGATCTGGTTAGATCAAGTTAATTCATTTAGTGAATTTATTATTTACATTAATAAAACTGTTGTGCAATTCAATATAACTTGAATAAATAATTTTATTATTATTATTATTGATTTATTTTTAATAAAAAAAATTTTCTTTTAGTATTTTTATTGAAAAAATATTTTTTTTGATAGTTTATTTTACTGTGAAGGTTTATTTATATATAATATAAAGTATTTTTTATTTATTGTACCTTTTGCATCAGGGTTTATTAATTTAATAAAATTATTTTATTTTCTCGAAATTTTAAGATCTAAATTATAATGATTTTTTTTGTGATAAAAAAATTTTTAATTTTAATTTAGAAGTTATATACTTTTCATTTAAAATTATATCTAGTTTATTAATAATTGAATTTAATTCATATTTATTTAGTTTTAATTTAATTTTATTATTAAAATTTTTTAAATAAATATTTGGGGATAAGCTCAATTTTATTTTTAAAACATTAATTTATAAGATTTTATTTAGGATTGGAAATTTTCATTATATTTTGTTATAATTATTTTTCTTTATTTATGATTTTTATTTGTTTAATTTTTTATTAATATTTATTAAATACTTTTTTTGTTTTTATAAATAATGATAAAATTAGTAATTTTTATAATTTAAATATAGTAATTCGGCAAAATTAATTTTCACCTGTTTAACAAAAACATGGTCTTTTGTTTTTTATTTAAGATCAGGCCTGCCCATTGATTTTTAAGAATTAAAAGGCTGCGGTATTTTAACTGTACTAAGGTAGCATAATCATTTGTCTTTTAATTGAAGGCTAGTATGAATGGTTTAATGAAAAATTAACTTTCTTTATTTAATTTAATTGAATTTAATTTTTAAGTTAAAAAGCTTAAATTTTTATATAGGACGAGAAGACCCTTTAGAAGTTTACTTTTTTTATTAAAAAATTTTTTTTGTTTTTAAATATATTCTTTTTGAATAAAAAGTTTTGTTGGGGTGACAGTAAAATTTAATTAACTTTTATTATTTATTTCATTAATATATGTTTTATTGATCCAAAATTTTTGATTATAAGATTAACTTACCTTAGGGATAACAGCGTAATTTTTTTGGAGAGTTCATATCGATGAAAAAGTTTGCGACCTCGATGTTGAATTAAGATTAGATTTGGGTGTAGAATTTCAATTTTCTTGGTCTGTTCGACCATTAAATTCTTACATGATTTGAGTTCAGACCGGCGTGAGCCAGGTCGGTTTCTATCCTTAATTTATATAATTTAGTACGAAAGGACCATTTATATTAATTAAATTATAATTTTTTGATTAAAATTAACTATCTTGGCAGATTAGTGCTGTAAATTTAGAATTTATATATGTAATATATTTTACAGATAGTAATTTATATATTTATTTTTATTTTTATATTAATTATAGTTTTAATTTCTGTTGCTTTTGTAACTCTTTTAGAACGAAAGATTTTAGGTTACATTCAGCTTCGTAAAGGTCCCAATAAGGTTGGTTTTATAGGTCTTTTACAACCTTTTAGTGATGGTTTAAAATTATTTTTTAAAGAACAAACTTATCTTTATATGTCAAATTTTATAATTTATTATTTTTCTCCTGTTTTTATATTAATATTATCTTTTTCTCTTTGATTACTTTTTCCTTATATTATTAATGTATATAATTTTAATTTATCTTTTCTTTTTTTTTTATGTTGTACTAGAATTGGTGTTTATGGAGTTCTTATATGTGGTTGGTCTTCTAATTCAAATTATTCACTTTTAGGTTCTTTACGTTCTATAGCTCAAACTATTTCTTATGAAGTAAGAATATCAATAATTTTACTTTGTTTTATTCTTTTTGTTTATGATTTTAATTTTTTGAGTTTTTTTTATTTTCAAAAAAATATTTGATTTATTTTTTTTTCTTTTCCTTTATTTTTTTGTTGATTAAGATCTTTTTTGGCTGAAGTTAATCGCTCTCCTTTTGATTTTGCTGAGGGAGAGTCTGAATTAGTTTCTGGCTTTAATGTTGAATACAGAAGAGGTGGTTTTGCTTTTATTTTTTTATCTGAATATGCCAATATTATTTTTATAAGTTTATTGACTGTAATTTTTTTTTTAGGTTGTAAATTATATTCTTTTTTCTTTTTTTTCAAGTTGGTTTTTATTATTTTTTTTGTTATTTGAGTTCGTGGAACTTTACCTCGTTTTCGTTATGATAAATTAATATATTTAACTTGAAAGGTTTTTTTACCTATTTCTTTAAATTATTTTATTTTTTTTTTAGGTTTAATTTTATTTATAGTTGAATTTTTGTAGTTCATTAATATAGGTTAGTTAATAAAGTTGATAAAGGAATTTAACCTTTATCTTATATTTTCAAAATATATGCTTATCTAAAGCTTAATCAACTATTCAGTTAGTTTATCTCATATTTTTAATATTATTGGATTAATAATAAAGTATAAAAAATATAATATTGTAATAATTTGTCCTATTGTAATAAAAGGTTCTTCTGCAGGTCGGGCTCCAATTCATGTTAATAGAATAACTAAAGTTAAGAAAGATCAAAATAATAATTGATTAATTGGATAAAATATATTTCTTTGAAATTTATTTTTTCTTGTTATTGGAATAAATATTAATATTAAAATAGATAAAACTATTGCTAATACCTCCTAATTTATTAGGAATAGATCGTAAAATTGCATATGCGAATAAAAAAATATCATTCTGGTTGAATGTGTACAGGTGTTACTAATGGATTTGCTGGGATAAAATTTTCCGGATCACCTAATATTCGTGGTTCTAATAAGTTTATTATAATAAATAAATATAGTGTAATAATTATTCCTATTAAATTTAATTGAAAAATATGGGTGAAATGGTATTTTATCATAATTTCTATTAATACCTGTAGGATTATTAGACCCTGTTTGGTGTAAGAATAATAAATGGATTATAGTTAATGCGGCAATAATAAAAGGTAATAGGAAATGTAAAGTGAAGAATCGTGTTAATGTTGCATTATCAATTGAAAATCCACCTCACAATCATTTTACAATTTCATTTCCTAAATAAGGGATTGCTGATATTAAATTAGTAATTACAGTAGCTCCTCAAAATATTTGACCTCATGGTAATACATAACCTAAAAATGCTGTTCCTATAATTGCGAATAATATAATAACCCCAATACTTCATGTTAAAAATAATTTATATGATCCATAATATATTCCTCGTCCAACATGTAAATATAAACAAATAAAAAATAGTGATGCTCCGTTTGCATGTATATTACGTAATAATCATCCTCTATTTACATCTCGACAAATATGTACTACTCTATCGAATGCAATATTAATATCTGCGGTGTAATGTATGGCTAAAAAAATTCCTGTAATAATTTGAATAATTAAACATATACCTAGTAATGATCCAAAATTTCATCAAATTGAAATTGATGAGGGTGATGGTAAATCAATTAAAGATGAATTAATAATTTTAATTAGTGGGTGTGTTTTTCGAATTGGTTTTTTCATAATTTTTTATTCGTATAGGTCCTTCAAATACATTTGTAATAAAAATTACATAAATTATAGTTATTAATATATAGCTAGAATAATAGTAATTAATGATGTTTTTCTATTAAATAGCTTAATTAAAGATATATTTGTTGATTTTCTAGATTTTTAATATTTATTATTTGTTCAAGAAATATTTCATTTTTTAAAAAATATTATATAAATCTGCTTAAAACTAGAGAAATAATAATAACTTTTATTGAAAATTTTATAATTTCATTTGAAGCAATTCTTGCTATATATATAAATAATACTAATATTCCCCCTAATATAACTAAAACTAGAATATATGAATATCAAGAATATATTAAAATTAAATTTATAGTTATTGAAATTAAAATTTTGTAGAATTAAAATAAATCCTATACTTAATGGGTGGTTATTATAATAATAATAGTTGATATAATAATTATTAAATTTAATAAAATTTTCATTTTCAGCAAATATTTTAATTAAAATTTTAATTTTGGGGATTAGAGATGGGATTATTTTCCTTTGCTGAAGTTTTAAAGTTAATTACTATCTATGATTTACAAGATCATTATTTTTTTTAAACTATTAAAACTAATTTTTATAAATTTTTCTTATTTATTATATATATTTTTTACTGGTTTATTTATTTTTTGTTCTATACGTAAACATTTATTATTAACTTTACTTAGTTTGGAATATTTGGTCATTGTAATTTTTTTTTCACTTTTTATTTTTTTATATAATTATACTTGTGAATATAATTTTATTATTATTTTTTTAACTTTTTCTGTTTGTGAAGGAGTTTTAGGATTATCAATTTTGGTATCTATAATTCGTTGTCATGGTAATGATAATTTGATGAATTTAAGTAGACTATTATGATAAAAATTATTATTTCTGTTATTTTTTTGATACCTTTATTTAATTTAAATAATTGAATAGTTTTATTAAGATCTTTTTTCTTGTTTTTTTTTTATTAATCAAGTTGTATTTAATTTTTTTTTTAGTTCTTTAAGATATAGATTAATATTAGATGTTCTTTCAGGTTCTTTAATTTTTTTAACTATTTGAATTAGTTTATTAATAATTATATCTAGATATAATATTAATTTAACTTTGAATTTTAATATTTTTGTTTTGGTTATTTTAATATTAATATTTTTTTAATTCTTTCTTTTCTACTACAAATTTATTTCTTTTTTATTTTTTTGAATCTAGATTGATTCCTACTCTTTTATTAATTTTTGGTTGAGGTTTTTAGCCTGAACGTTTTGTCTGCTGGTTTTTATTTACTTTTTTATACTATATTTGGTTCTCTTCCTCTGTTACTTAGAATTTTTTATATATATAATTCTTGTGGAACTTTATTTTTAAATTTAATTACTTTAAAAATATAATATTTATTTGTATTTATCAATAATTATAGCCTTTTTTAATTAAGATGCCTATAATTTTTTTCATTTTTGACTTCCAAAGGCTCATGTAGAAGCTCCCATTTCTGGTTCTATAATTTTGGCTGGTATTCTTTTAAATTAGGTGGTTATGGTTTAATGCGAGTTTTTATATTAAATGGTTCTTTTTATTAAATAATATGTATT
>JACMZG010001913.1:11689707-11716817 GCA_018340805.1 Microvelia longipes
CTGATGTAAATGGGGATTCAATATATTCATAAGCTTGTAAAATTGTGAAGTAAATTCCTAATATTACTGTTAAAAATAATCCTTTTACTGTTTGTCTGTGATTTATATTTATAATTCTGTGGTGTGCTCATGTAATTGTGATACCTGAACATAATAAAATTGTTGTATTAAGTAATGGAATATCTATAGGGTTAAATGTTTGGATTCCCTTAGGAGGTCAAATTATCCCAATTTCTACATTTGGTGCTAATCTTCTATGGAAAAATCCTCAGAAGAATGATAAAAAGAAAAATACTTCTGAAATAATAAATAAAATTATTCCTCATTTTAATCCATTAGTTACTTTGATAGTGTGTTTACCTTGAAATGTTCCTTCACGTACAATATCTCGTCATCATTGAATTATTGTTAATAATAAAATTATAATTCCTAATATTATTAGGGTTGGGTTTTTTATATGGAATCATATAACTATTCCTGATGTTATAGTTATTGCTCCAATTGATCCAGTTAATGGTCATGGTCTTGGGTCTACTAAGTGAAATGGGTGATTTTGTTTTTGCATAATTAACTTCTCTCGAATAAAGTGTTGTTAAAATTGAAAATACATAAGCCTGAATGATTGCTACTGCTGTTTCAAATAATATTAATATAATTTGTACTGTTATTAATATTATAATATTATATTTCTGGCGGATGTTGTATTATTACCTAATAATGATATTAATAAATGTCCTGCAATTATATTTGCTGTTAATCGTACAGCTAACGATCCCGGTCGAATTAAATTTCTAATTGTTTCAATGCATACTATAAAAGGTATGAGAATTCCTGGGGTTCCATCTGGAATCAAATGTCTAAATATTCTTTGTGTCTTATTAATTCATCCAAATAGTATTATTGATAATCATATAGGTAATGATAATGCCAATGAAAATACAAGGTGTCTTGATCTTGTAAAATATATGGTAATAATCCTATTATATTATTAATAATAATGAATATAAATGTTGATAATATTATTAATCTTAGACCATTGTTTTTACTAATAAATTTTTGAATTCGTTATGTAATCTTATTATTGTTATAAAATTATTATTGAGTGCCGGGATTTAATTAATCAAAATGGGTAAGGTAATAATATTAAAATAATAAATGTTCTTATTCAATTTAAAGAATAAAATATTGATGTCGATGGATCAAAAGTTGAAAATAAGTTAGTTATCATTTTCACATAATTTTATTAAATATTTTTTTTTCTCTTGTTTTAATTGTTAAATAATTTTTGTTAAAATAAATTATTATGTTAATAATAATTATTATAATAATAAATATTATTATTAAAGTAAATCATCATATAGGAGATATTTGAGGTATAGAAAAATATTAAAACTTAATTTTTTAAACTTGACAAGTTTATGTTTTTTATAAACTAATTTTTCCATTAAGAGTATTCGTTAATTACTATAAACTGGTTTAAGAGACCATTGCTTTACTTTCAGCCACTTAATGAATTATTTTTTAATCATTCAATAAATTTTTTAGTGTTAACACTTTCTAATGTAATTGGTATAAATCTATGATTTGCTCCACAAATTTCTGAGCATTGTCCGTATATAATTCCTGGTCGATTGATATACATTGATCCTTGATTTAAACGTCCTGGAATAGCATCAATTTTAATTCCTAAACATGGAATTGTTCACGAGTGTAAAACGTCAGTTGCTGTAACTAAAATTCGAACTTGATTATTTATAGGTAATATAATGTGATTGTCAGTTTCTAATAGTCGAAATTCATTATTTATAATTTCTTGTGTTGGTTTCATATATGAATCAAATTCAATATTTTTAAAATCCGAATATTCATATCTTCAATATCATTGGTGTCCAATTGCTTTGATTGTAATAGTTGGATTTTTAATTTCGTCTATAATATATAAAATTTTTAATGATGGTAATGCAATTAAAATTAGAATTACAGCTGGTACTATAGTTCAAATAACTTCAATTATTTGATTTTCTATTATAAATCGATTAATATTTTTATTAAAAAGTATTTTTGTTATAATTCATGCGATTATCACAGTAATCATTAATAAAATAATTATGGTATTATCATGAAAAAATGTAAGTGTTCTATTAAGGGTGAATTAGCGTCTTGAAAGTTAATTTGCGATCAATTTGTAATTTCTAATAAAAGATAATTCTTTATAAATGAATCTTAAATTCATTGCATATTTTCTGCCATATTAGAAGTTGTAACTAATAGGTATTTCGTTATAAGAATGTTCAGATGGTGGATAGTTTTGTAATCATTCAATACTTGAATTTAAATTTATAATAAATATAACCTTTCGTTTAGAAATCATACTTTCTCATAAAATGAAAATAAATATTATTGTTCCTATAATAGAAATTGTTGATCCGATTGAAGAAATAATATTTCATGATATATATATATCTGGGTAGTCCGAATATCGTCGTGGTATACCTCTAAGTCCTAGAAAGTGTTGAGGGAAAAATGTCATATTTACTCCAATAAATATAGTAATAAATTGTGTTTTTAATCACTTTGGATTTATTGTTATTCCTGTAAATATTGGATATCATTGGATAAATCCAGCCATAATGGCAAATACGGCCCCATTGATAATACATAATGAAAGTGAGCTACTACATAATATGTATCATGTAATACAATATCAATTGATGAATTTGCTAAAACAATTCCGGTTAGTCCACCAATTGTAAATAAGAATACAAAACCTAAAGTTCAAATTGTAGATGGGGAGTAATTAATTATTGAACCATGAATTGTTGCAAGTCAACTAAAAATTTTAATTCCTGTTGGAATTGCAATAATTATTGTTGCTGATGTAAAATATGCTCGTGTATCTACATCCATACCAACTGTAAATATGTGGTGGGCTCAGACAATAAATCCTAATAACCCAATTGCTAATATGGCATAGATTATACCTGTTGATCCAAAAGCATTACTTTTACCTCTTCTTGTCTAATAATGTGCGAAATAATTCCGAATCCAGGTAAAATAAAATATAAACTTCAGGATGTCCAAAGAATCAAAATAGATGTTGATATAAAATTGGATCACCCCCACCTGCAGGATCAAAAAATGAGGTGTTTAAATTACGATCAGTTAATAATATAGTAATAGCTCCTGCTAATACTGGTAATGATAATAGTAATAATAAAGCTGTAATTCCTACTGATCAAACAAATAGTGGAATTTTTTCTCTAGTTATTCCTGTTGTTCGTATATTAATAATAGTTGAAATAAAGTTAACTGCTCCTAAAATTGATGAAACACCTGCTAAATGTAGTGAAAAAATTGTTAAATCTACTGATGCTCCATTATGACTAATGTTACTAGATAAAGGCGGATAAACTGTCCATCCAGTACCTGCACCTGCATCTACTATTTTCCTACTAATAAAAGTGTTAATGATGGGGGTAATAATCAGAATCTTATATTATTTATTCGTGGAAATGCTATATCTGGTGCACCAATTATTAATGGTACTAATCAATTACCAAATCCTCCAATTATAATTGGTATAACTATAAAAAAAATTATAATAAATGCATGTGCTGTAACAATCACATTATAAATTTGATCATTACCAATAAATGATCCTGGTTGTCCTAATTCAATTCGAATAATTCATCTTATTGATATGCCAATTATACCTGATCATATCCCTAAAATAAAATATAAAGTTCCAATATCTTTATGATTAGTTGAAAATATTCATTTATTCAATTTTTTAATTAAATCCTATAAAATTGTATTTATATTTTTAACTTTGAAGGTTAATAGTTTAATTAAACTTAAGGGTTTATATATATTTATTATTATTGTTACAGGTAATATAAAGTTAATAATTATTTTTATTAAATTTAAGTTTTTTTGATTATTAAAAATGTTATACTTTATTATAGTATTATTTGATATAATAATAGGAGTTACTATTCGTAAATAGTAAAACAAAGTAATTATTGATGAAATATTAAAATTATTAATTCAATGTTTATATTATAAATTAATTATTGATTGAATCACAATTCATTTAGGTAAGAATCCGATAAATGGGGTAAACCCCCTAATCTTAAAAATAAGAAAATTATATTTATTTTATCTATTTTATTCTTTAAATTTAAATTTAATTGATTTAATATTGTTATTGAGTTTTTTTCTATATTTTACTAATATATAAATAATTGTTCTGTAAATAATTCAATATTTAATTCATATTTCATTATCAAATTTTATGCAGATAATTATTCAACCTATATGATTAACTGATGAAAAAGCTATAATTTTTTTAATAAAAGTTTGATTTAGTCCCCCAATTGCACCTGTTATTGCTCTTAATATAGCTATAATCATAATTATAAATTTATTATTATTTAAATTAGATAAAATAAATATGGGTGCTAATTTTTGTCAAGTTATTAATATAAAACAATTATTTCATTTAATTTTATTTATTAAATTAATAAATCATATATGTATTGGGGCTGCCCCTATTTTTATAAATAGTGCTATTGATATAATTACTGTTGTTTTTTCTCTTATAAATATTTCAGTTCTTATTAATGGATTTATAATAATAGTAAAAATTAATACAATTGATCTTATTCTTTGAATAAGGAAATATATTATTATTCTTTCTGATGAGTTAATATTTTTTTTTCTTTAATTATAGTAATAAATGATATTATATTAATTTCTAATCCTATTCATATACTAAATCAGTTTGTTGAACTTAGAATTATTAATGTACTTATAATTAATGTAATAATTGATAAATTTTTGTTGAGTTTTTAATTATTAAAAAGAAGAATTTTATTCTATTTTCAGGGTATGAACCTAAAAGCTTAAACTTAGCTTATCTTTTTATATTTTGGTGTAATAGATGCACATTGAGTTTTGATCTCAAAAGATTAGTTTAATTCTAAAAAATATAATAAGAGTAATATAATTACATTATCTATTCTATCAAAATAGCCCTTTAATCAGGCATCTTATTTTTTAATATTTTAAAAATATTGGAACTATTTATTTGATAAAGTGTCTGAAAATAGGTTGTAAATTGTAAATTTATATATGAATTTAAATATTCCTTTGTCAGGTTTTATAGTCAATAAATGATATTAGACTGCAATTCTAAAGTAGTATTCTTACTAAAACCTAATATTTATTATTGTTCCAATATTTTTATTTCATTAAAAATTACACATTTTTAAATTTTTAAATTCTTAAATTCTTAAATTTCCACCAAACAAAAGAAAGGGGGGAACCAATACTATAATATATATAACTCTTAAAAAAAGTAAAGACATATATGTATATAAGTAGGTGAGTAGGTAAAGGTCAAATAAAGGTTAACATAGAGAAAGAATTGAGAGAGATAATATCTATGGGTGAAACTGCATGGTAGATAAGCAACGTGGAATTGACTATAAGGGTCCTAGTTAAGATAACATATATATATAACTATTTATAGTTAGATAAAGTCCTATATACAGTTAATAGAGGCAAGTAGTAACATTGATATATTATATATATAATGGAGTATTAATGGAGTATGGAAGACCAATAATGGAGTATGGCCCCAATAATGACCAATAATGGAGTATGGAAGACCAATAATGGAGTATGAAGACCAATAATGGAGTATAAGACCAATAATGGAGTATGGAGACCAATAATGGAGTATGGAAGACCAATAATGGAGTATGGAAGACCAATAATGGAGGACCAATAATGGAGTATGGAAGACCGGAGGGGGCATATATTTATTTTGTTCCAGTATTTTAATTTGTTTAAATTTATTAAATTAAAGTTTGATTCTTGCTTTTTTATTTAAATTTTAAATTATTTTATATGTAAGTTTTTCTTTTTATTCTAAATGATTCTTTATCAGTATTTAATTTTGGTTTATTATTGAAAGATAAAATCAGAATTTTAATTTTTGATTGACAAAAATTGTGCCAGCCGTCGCGGTTATACAATTAATCAGATTAAATATTTTTGGTAAAATATTAATTCTTTAAATTTTAATATAATTAAATATTTTTAGGTGAAATTTTTATTTTTTATAATTTTATTGGTTGATGATTTTATATATGAAAATTATTAATAAACTAGGATTAGATACCCTATTATTTTAATTGTAAATTTTTACTTTAATATTAATAGTTATGTTCTTTAAATTAAAAGAATTTGGCGGTTATTTAATCTTTCTAGAGGAACCTGTCCTGTAATTGATAATCCACGATTGATTTTACTTTAATTATAACTTATATATCGCTGTCATTGAATGTTTTATTAGATTATTTTCTTAAATTTTTATGAATTTAATGTTAGGTCAAGATGTAGTAATATTAAAGTAGAGATGGGTTACTTTTTTATATAAATGGATTAATTATTGAAATTTAATTATGAAATTGGATTTAGGTGTAATTTTTTATTAATATAAATTTTGAAATAATGTACACATCGCCCGTCACTCCCATTTTAAGTTGGGATAAGTCGTAACAAAGTAGATCTACCGGAAGGTGGATCTGGTTAGATCAAGTTAATTCATTTAGTGAATTTATTATTTACATTAATAAAACTGTTGTGCAATTCAATATAACTTGAATAAATAATTTTATTATTATTATTATTGATTTATTTTTAATAAAAAAAATTTTTCTTTTAGTATTTTTATTGAAAAAATATTTTTTATTGATAGTTTATTTTACTGTGAAGGTTTATTTATATATAATATAAAGTATTTTTTATTTATTGTACCTTTTGCATCAGGGTTTATTAATTTAATAAAATTATTTTATTTTCTCGAAATTTTAAGATCTAAATTATAATGATTTTTTTTGTGATAAAAAAATTTTTAATTTTAATTTAGAAGTTATATACTTTTCATTTAAAATTATATCTAGTTTATTAATAATTGAATTTAATTCATATTTATTTAGTTTTAATTTAATTTTATTATTAAAATTTTTTAAATAAATATTTTTGGGGATAAGCTCAATTTTATTTTAAAACATTAATTATATAAGATTTTATTTAGGATTGGAAATTTTCATTATATTTTGTTATAATTATTTTTCTTTATTTATGATTTTTATTTGTTTAATTTTTTATTAATATTTATTAAATACTTTTTTGTTTTATAAATAATGATAAAATTAGTAATTTTTATAATTTAAATATAGTAATTCGGCAAAATTAATTTTCACCTGTTTAACAAAAACATGGTCTTTTGTTTTTTATTTAAGATCAGGCCTGCCCATTGATTTTTAAGAATTAAAAGGCTGCGGTATTTTAACTGTACTAAGGTAGCATAATCATTTGTCTTTTAATTGAAGGCTAGTATGAATGGTTTAATGAAAAATTAACTTTCTTTATTTAATTTAATTGAATTTAATTTTTAAGTTAAAAAGCTTAAATTTTTATATAGGACGAGAAGACCCTTTAGAAGTTTACTTTTTTTATTAAAAAATTTTTTGTTTTTAAATATATTCTTTTTGAATAAAAAGTTTTGTTGGGGTGACAGTAAAATTTAATTAACTTTTATTATTTATTTCATTAATATATGTTTTATTGATCCAAAATTTTTGATTATAAGATTAACTTACCTTAGGGATAACAGCGTAATTTTTTTGGAGAGTTCATATCGATGAAAAAGTTTGCGACCTCGATGTTGAATTAAGATTAGATTTGGGTGTAGAATTTCAATTTTCTTGGTCTGTTCGACCATTAAATTTACATGATTTGAGTTCAGACCGGCGTGAGCCAGGTCGGTTTCTATCCTTAATTTATATAATTTAGTACGAAAGGACCATTTATATTAATTAAATTATAATTTTTTGATTAAAATTAACTATCTTGGCAGATTAGTGCTGTAAATTTAGAATTTATATATGTAATATATTTTACAGATAGTAATTTATATATTTATTTTTATTTTTATATTAATTATAGTTTTAATTTCTGTTGCTTTTGTAACTCTTTTAGAACGAAAGATTTTAGGTTACATTCAGCTTCGTAAAGGTCCCAATAAGGTTGGTTTTATAGGTCTTTTACAACCTTTTAGTGATGGTTTAAAATTATTTTTTAAAGAACAAACTTATCTTTATATGTCAAATTTTATAATTTATTATTTTTCTCCTGTTTTTATATTAATATTATCTTTTTCTCTTTGATTACTTTTTCCTTATATTATTAATGTATATAATTTTAATTTATCTTTTCTTTTTTTTTTATGTTGTACTAGAATTGGTGTTTATGGAGTTCTTATATGTGGTTGGTCTTCTAATTCAAATTATTCACTTTTAGGTTCTTTACGTTCTATAGCTCAAACTATTTCTTATGAAGTAAGAATATCAATAATTTTACTTTGTTTTATTCTTTTTTTTGATTTTAATTTTTTGAGTTTTTTTTTTTCAAAAAATATTTGATTTATTTTTTTTCTTTTCCTTTATTTTTTTGTTGATTAAGATCTTTTTGGCTGAAGTTAATCGCTCTCCTTTTGATTTTGCTGAGGGAGAGTCTGAATTAGTTTCTGGCTTTAATGTTGAATACAGAAGAGGTGGTTTTGCTTTTATTTTTTTATCTGAATATGCCAATATTATTTTTATAAGTTTATTGACTGTAATTTTTTTTTTAGGTTGTAAATTATATTCTTTTTTCTTTTTTTTCAAGTTGGTTTTTATTATTTTTTTTGTTATTTGAGTTCGTGGAACTTTACCTCGTTTTCGTTATGATAAATTAATATATTTAACTTGAAAGGTTTTTTTACCTATTTCTTTAAATTATTTTATTTTTTTTTAGGTTTAATTTTATTTATAGTTGAATTTTTGTAGTTCATTAATATAGGTTAGTTAATAAAGTTGATAAAGGAATTTAACCTTTATCTTATATTTTCAAAATATGCTTATCTAAAGCTTAATCAACTATTCAGTTAGTTTATCTCATATTTTTAATATTATTGGATTAATAATAAAGTATAAAAAATATAATATTGTAATAATTTGTCCTATTGTAATAAAAGGTTCTTCTGCAGGTCGGGCTCCAATTCATGTTAATAGAATAACTAAAGTTAAGAAAGATCAAAAATAATTTGATTAATTGGATAAAATATATTTCTTTGAAATTTATTTTTTCTTGTTATTGGAATAAATATTAATATTAAAATAGATAAAACTATTGCTAATACACCTCCTAATTTATTAGGAATAGATCGTAAAATTGCATATGCGAATAAAAAATATCATTCTGGTTGAATGTGTACAGGTGTTACTAATGGATTTGCTGGGATAAAATTTTCCGGATCACCTAATATTCGTGGTTCTAATAAGTTTATTATAATAAATAAATATAGTGTAATAATTATTCCTATTAAATCTTTAATTGAAAAATATGGGTGAAATGGTATTTTATCATAATTTCTATTAATACCTGTAGGATTATTAGACCCTGTTTGGTGTAAGAATAATAAATGGATTATAGTTAATGCGGCAATAATAAAAGGTAATAGGAAATGTAAAGTGAAGAATCGTGTTAATGTTGCATTATCAATTGAAAATCCACCTCACAATCATTTTACAATTTCATTTCCTAAATAAGGGATTGCTGATATTAAATTAGTAATTACAGTAGCTCCTCAAAATGATATTTGACCTCATGGTAATACATAACCTAAAAATGCTGTTCCTATAATTGCGAATAATATAATAACCCCAATACTTCATGTTAAAAATAATTTATATGATCCATAATATATTCCTCGTCCAACATGTAAATATAAACAAATAAAAAATAGTGATGCTCCGTTTGCATGTATATTACGTAATAATCATCCTCTATTTACATCTCGACAAATATGTACTACTCTATCGAATGCAATATTAATATCTGCGGTGTAATGTATGGCTAAAAAAATTCCTGTAATAATTTGAATAATTATATAAATGATCCAAAATTTCATCAAATTGAAATTGATGAGGGTGATGGTAAATCAATTAAAGATGAATTAATAATTTTAATTAGTGGGTGTGTTTTTCGAATTGGTTTTTTCATAATTTTTTATTCGTATAGGTCCTCAAATACATTTGTAATAAAAATTACATAAATTATAGTTATTAATAAATATATAGCTAGAATAATAGTAATTAATGATGTTTTTCTATTAAATAGCTTAATTAAAGATATATTTTGTTGATTTTCTAGATTTTTAATATTTATTATTTGTTCAAGAAATATTTCATTTTTTAAAAATATTATTATAAATCTGCTTAAAACTAGAGAAATAATAATAACTTTTATTGAAAATTTTATAATTTCATTTGAAGCAATTCTTGCTATATATATAAATAATACTAATATTCCCCCTAATATAACTAAAACTAGAATATATGAATATCAAGAATATATTAAAATTAAATTTATAGTTATTGAAATTAAAATTGTTTGTAGAATTAAAATAAATCCTATACTTAATGGGTATTATAATAATAATAGTTGATATAATAATTATTAAATTTAATAAATTTTCATTTTCAGCAAATATTTTAATTAAAATTTTAATTTTGGGGATTAGAGATGGGATTATTTTCCTTTGCTGAAGTTTTAAAGTTAATTACTATCTATGATTTACAAGATCATTATTTTTTTTAAACTATTAAAACTAATTTTTATAAATTTTTTCTTATTTATTATATATATTTTTTTACTGGTTTATTTTTTGTTCTATACGTAAACATTTATTATTAACTTTACTTAGTTTGGAATATTTGGTCATTGTAATTTTTTTTCACTTTTATTTTTTATATAATTATACTTGTGAATATAATTTTATTATTATTTTTTTAACTTTTTCTGTTTGTGAAGGAGTTTTAGGATTAATTTTATCTATAATTCGTTGTCATGGTAATGATAATTTGATGAATTTAAGTAGACTATTATGATAAAAATTATTATTTCTGTTATTTTTTTGATACCTTTATTTTTAAATAATTGAATAGTTTTATTAAGATCTTTTTTTCTTGTTTTTTTTTTATTAATTAATCAAGTTGTATTTAATTTTTTTTTTAGTTCTTTAAGATATAGATTAATATTAGATGTTTTCAGGTTTTAATTTTTTTAACTATTTGAATTAGTTTATTAATAATTATATCTAGATATAATATTAATTTAACTTTGAATTTTAATATTTTTGTTTTGGTTATTTTAATATTAATATTTTTTTTAATTCTTTCTTTTTCTACTACAAATTTATTTCTTTTTTATATTTTTTTTGAATCTAGATTGATTCCTACTCTTTTATTAATTTTTGGTTGAGGTTATCAGCCTGAACGTTTGTCTGCTGGTTTTTATTTACTTTTTTATACTATATTTGGTTCTCTTCCTCTGTTACTTAGAATTTTTTATATATATAATTCTTGTGGAACTTTATTTTTAAATTTAATTACTTTAAATTATAATATTTATTTGTATTTATCAATAATTATAGCCTTTTTAATTAAGATGCCTATAATTTTTTTTCATTTTTGACTTCCAAAGGCTCATGTAGAAGCTCCCATTTCTGGTTCTATAATTTTGGCTGGTATTCTCTTTTAAAATTAGGTGGTTATGGTTTAATGCGAGTTTTTGGTATATTAAATGGTTCTTTTTTATTAAATAATATGTATTTTATTTGTTTAAGAATATTTGGTATAATAATTATTGGTTTTGTTTGTATATTTCAGTGAGATATAAAATCTTTAATTGCTTATTCTTCTGTTAGACATATGGCTCTTGTAATCTGTGGTATTTTTACTATAAATTATTTAGGTATATTAGGTTCTTTAATTTTAATAATTGGTCATGGTTTATGTTCTTCAGGTTTATTTTGTTTGGCTAATATAATTTATGAACGTTCTGGTAGACGAAGTTTTTATTTTAATAAGGGTTTATTAACTTTAATACCTTCACTTTCGTTTTTTTGATTTTTATTATGTGCTAATAATATGGCTAGACCTCCTTCTTTAAATTTATTAGGTGAAATTCTTATTATTAATAGTTTAATAAGATGATCAAGTTATAGATTTATATTTTTATTTTTTGGTTCTTTTTTAAGATGTTGTTATAGAATTTACTTATATTCTAATACTCAACATGGTTTATTATTTAATGGGTTAAAAAGTTTTTTTTCTATTAATGTTCGTGAATTTATATTATTGTTTTTTCATTGATTACCATTAAATTTTTTAATTATAAAAATTGATATTTTTATATGTTGATTATAATTTGAATAGTTTAAAGAGAATAATAATTTGTGGTGTTATAGGTATATTATTATATTTCAAATCTTGAAAAATATTTCTTTTTATTTATTAAGATCCTTTTTTTTATTTTTTTTCGGTTTTTTAATAATTTTATTTGGTTTATTTTTTTTATTAAATAATAGCATTTATCTTTTGGATTGGGAATTTTTTTCTATTAATAGAATGTTAATAACATTAACATTTATTTTTGATTGAATGTCAATATTTTTTTGTGGTTGTGTTTTTTTTATTTCATCTATAGTTGTTTTTTATAGTCATAGTTATATAATAGATGATATAAATAAAATTCGATTTTTATATTTAGTTTTGATATTTATTCTTTCAATGTTTATATTAATTATGAGACCTAATATAATTAGTATTTTAATTGGTTGGGATGGTTTAGGTTTAGTTTCATATTGTTTAGTAATTTATTTCCAAAACTATAAATCTCATAGTGCTGGTATATTAACTATTTTAACTAACCGTATTGGTGATGTTGCTATTCTTTTATCTATTGCTTGAATAATAAACTTTGGTAGTTGACATTTTTTATATTATTTAAATTTACTTGAAAGTTGAGGATTTTATTTAACTTTTTTATTAATTTTAGCTGCTTTTACTAAAAGAGCTCAAATTCCTTTTTCTTCTTGGTTGCCAGCAGCAATGGCCGCCCCCACTCCTGTTTCTTCTTTAGTTCATTCTTCAACTTTGGTTACTGCAGGGGTTTATTTATTAATTCGTTTTAGAGATTTATTATATATATATAATTGTTCTTTTTTTTTAATTTTATCTTTAATAACTATATTTATATCTGGTCTTGGGGCTAATTTTGAATTTGATTTAAAAAAAATTATTGCTCTTTCAACTTTAAGTCAACTTGGTTTAATAATAAGAATTCTTTTTTTAGGTTTTCCAATTTTATCTTATTTTCATTTATTAACTCATGCTTTTTTTAAAGCTTTATTATTTTTATGTGCTGGCTTGATAATTCATGTTATAAATGATAATCAAGATATTCGTTATATGGGTGGTTTAAGTAATCAATTACCTTTAACTGTAACTTGTTTTTGTATTTCAAATTTATCTTTATGTGGCTTTCCTTATTTGTCTGGTTTTTATTCTAAGGATTTAATTTTAGAATTAATAAGATTTTATAATTATAATTTTTTTATTTATTTAATTATATATATATCTGTTGGTTTAACTGTTTCTTATACGGTTCGTTTAATTTATTATGTTTTAGTTGTTGGAACAAATTCTTATTCAAATCAAAGATATTTTGAAGATAAATTTATAAATACTTCAATAATTTTTCTTGTTTTTATATCTATTATAAGAGGTAGTATTTTAAGATGATTAATTTTTATTACTCCTGTTTTTTTAATTATCCCTTTTTTTATAAAAATTATATCTTTAATTATAATTTTTTCTGGATTTTTGATTGGTTTAGAACTATCAATTTTTTATTATAATATTAATTCTTATTTTATAAATAATTATAATCTTAGATCATTTCTAGGTAGTATGTGGTTTATACCTTCATTTTCTACTTATTTTATAAGAAATCATTTTTTAAATTATTCCTTTACTATAAATAAAAACTTAGAAGTAGGGTGGGGGGGAATTAATTTTCTCAAAATTATCTTTTCTTTACCTAGTAATTTTGAGAAAATTGACCCAGTTCTCTTATAATAATAATATAAAAATTTACATAATTACTTTTTTTCTTTTTATTTTCTTTTTCATATTTTACTATTTAAGTAGCTTAAATTTAAAGCATAATATTGAAGATATTAGGATAAGTTTTTCTTCTTAAATATTTATAGAATAAATTAATTCATTTCCTCAATGAAAATAAGGTATTTTTTTTAAATTATATAAATAAGAGAAAAACGGATTTGAACCGCTTTAAAAGATAGTTAGCAGCTTCTTTTATATACAACATTCCCTTTTAACTAGATTTTTAAAATCAATATTTTCATTAACAGTGAAAAACCTCTCCTTTGGTTTTAGTTAAAAGTATGGAGTTATTACTCTATTTTTAGGTCGAAACTAAATGTAATTTTTTACTTCTTTACTTTATTTAAGGATAACCATTATTGGTAATTTTTAATTGCAAATTAAATGTTATTAATTTAACTATAACCCTTATTTAATCACTTCATTTTAATATACCATTTTTTCATTCATGGTAAAGTCCAATAATCAAAATAATAATAAATCTAGATGTTACATAAAATCATATTTTTATGTTTACTCTTTGAATTACACTAATAGTTGGTAAAATAATTACAATTTCTACGTCAAAAATTAAAAAAATTATAGCAATTAAGAAGAATTGCATAGAAAATGGTATTCGTGCTGATCTTTTTGGGTCAAATCCACATTCAAATGGAGTTATTTTTTCTCGGTTATTTTTATCTTTTTTTGATAACATTATATATGCTATTATTAAAAATAATGAAATTAATATATTAATTGTTATTGTTATTATTGTTGAAAATATTATTTTTTCTTAAATAAAGACCTTTTGATTGGAAGTCAAATATACTTTTTATACTAAAAAAATAACTACCTCATCAGTAAATAGAAATATATAAAAATAATCAAACTACGTCAACAAAATGTCAATATCATGCTGCTGCTTCAAATCCAAAATGATGTTTTCTTGAAAAATGAAATTTTATAGTTCGTATTAAACAAATCATTAAAAATGATGTTCCAATAATTACGTGAATACCATGAAATCCTGTTGCTATAAAAAAGCAAGACCCATAAACAGAGTCTCTGATAGTAAATGGGGATTCAATATATTCATAAGCTTGTAAAATTGTGAAGTAAATTCCTAATATTACTGTTAAAAATAATCCTTTTACTGTTTGTCTGTGATTTATATTTATAATTCTGTGGTGTGCTCATGTAATTGTGATACCTGAACATAATAAAATTGTTGTATTAAGTAATGGAATATCTATAGGGTTAAATGTTTGGATTCCCTTAGGAGGTCAAATTATCCCAATTTCTACATTTGGTGCTAATCTTCTATGGAAAAATCCTCAGAAGAATGATAAAAAGAAAAATACTTCTGAAATAATAAATAAAATTATTCCTCATTTTAATCCATTAGTTACTTTGATAGTGTGTTTACCTTGAAATGTTCCTTCACGTACAATATCTCGTCATCATTGAATTATTGTTAATAATAAAATTATAATTCCTAATATTATTAGGGTTGGGTTTTTTATATGGAATCATATAACTATTCCTGATGTTATAGTTATTGCTCCAATTGATCCAGTTAATGGTCATGGTCTTGGGTCTACTAAGTGAAATGGGTGATTTTGTTTTTGCATAATTAACTTCTCTCGAATAAAGTGTTGTTAAAATTGAAAATACATAAGCCTGAATGATTGCTACTGCTGTTTCAAATAATATTAATATAATTTGTACTGTTATTAATATTATAATAATTATATTTCTGGCGGATGTTGTATTATTACCTAATAATGATATTAATAAATGTCCTGCAATTATATTTGCTGTTAATCGTACAGCTAACGATCCCGGTCGAATTAAATTTCTAATTGTTTCAATGCATACTATAAAAGGTATGAGAATTCCTGGGGTTCCATCTGGAATCAAATGTCTAAATATTCTTTGTGTCTTATTAATTCATCCAAATAGTATTATTGATAATCATATAGGTAATGATAATGCCAATGAAAATACAAGGTGTCTTGATCTTGTAAAAATATATGGTAATAATCCTATTATATTATTAATAATAATGAATATAAATGTTGATAATATTATTAATCTTAGACCATTGTTTTTTACTAATAAATTTTTGAATTCGTTATGTAATCTTATTATTGTTATATAAATTATTATTGAGTGCCGGGATTTAATTAATCAAAATGGGTAAGGTAATAATATTAAAATAATAAATGTTCTTATTCAATTTAAAGAATAAAATATTGATGTCGATGGATCAAAAGTTGAAAATAAGTTAGTTATCATTTTCACATAATTTTATTAAATATTTTTTTTTCTCTTGTTTTAATTGTTAAATAATTTTTGTTAAAATAAATTATTATGTTAATAATAATTATAATAATAAATATTATTTATTAAAGTAAATCATCATATAGGAGATATTTGAGGTATAGAAAAATATTAAAACTTAATTTTTTAAACTTGACAAGTTTATGTTTTTTATAAACTAATTTTTCCATTAAGAGTATTCGTTAATTACTATAAACTGGTTTAAGAGACCATTGCTTTACTTTCAGCCACTTAATGAATTATTTTTTAATCATTCAATAAATTTTTTAGTGTTAACACTTTCTAATGTAATTGGTATAAATCTATGATTTGCTCCACAAATTTCTGAGCATTGTCCGTATAATTCCTGGTCGATTGATATACATTGATCCTTGATTTAAACGTCCTGGAATAGCATCAATTTTAATTCCTAAACATGGAATTGTTCACGAGTGTAAAACGTCAGTTGCTGTAACTAAAATTCGAACTTGATTATTTATAGGTAATATAATGTGATTGTCAGTTTCTAATAGTCGAAATTCATTATTTATAATTTCTTGTGTTGGTTTCATATATGAATCAAATTCAATATTTTTAAAATCCGAATATTCATATCTTCAATATCATTGGTGTCCAATTGCTTTGATTGTAATAGTTGGATTTTTAATTTCGTCTATAATATATAAAATTTTTAATGATGGTAATGCAATTAAAATTAGAATTACAGCTGGTACTATAGTTCAAATAACTTCAATTATTTGATTTTCTATTATAAATCGATTAATATTTTTATTAAAAAGTATTTTTGTTATAATTCATGCGATTATCACAGTAATCATTAATAAAATAATTATGGTATTATCATGAAAAAATGTAAGTTGTTCTATTAAGGGTGAATTAGCGTCTTGAAAGTTAATTTGCGATCAATTTGTAATTTCTAATAAAAGATAATTCTTTATAAATGAATTAAATTCATTGCATATTTTCTGCCATATTAGAAGTTGTAACTAATAGGTATTTCGTTATAAGAATGTTCAGATGGTGGATAGTTTTGTAATCATTCAATACTTGAATTTAAATTTATAATAAATATAACCTTTCGTTTAGAAATCATACTTTCTCATAAAATGAAAATAAATATTATTGTTCCTATAATAGAATTGTTGATCCGATTGAAGAAATAATATTTCATGATATATATATATCTGGGTAGTCCGAATATCGTCGTGGTATACCTCTAAGTCCTAGAAAGTGTTGAGGGAAAAATGTCATATTTACTCCAATAAATATAGTAATAAATTGTGTTTTTAATCACTTTGGATTTATTGTTATTCCTGTAAATATTGGATATCATTGGATAAATCCAGCCATAATGGCAAATACGGCCCCCATTGATAATACATAATGAAAGTGAGCTACTACATAATATGTATCATGTAATACAATATCAATTGATGAATTTGCTAAAACAATTCCGGTTAGTCCACCAATTGTAAATAAGAATACAAAACCTAAAGTTCAAATTGTAGATGGGGAGTAATTAATTATTGAACCATGAATTGTTGCAAGTCAACTAAAAATTTTAATTCCTGTTGGAATTGCAATAATTATTGTTGCTGATGTAAAATATGCTCGTGTATCTACATCCATACCAACTGTAAATATGTGGTGGGCTCAGACAATAAATCCTAATAACCCAATTGCTAATATGGCATAGATTATACCTGTTGATCCAAAAGCATTACTTTTACCTCTTTCTTGTCTAATAATGTGCGAAATAATTCCGAATCCAGGTAAAATTAAAATATAAACTTCAGGATGTCCAAAGAATCAAAATAGATGTTGATATAAAATTGGATCACCCCCACCTGCAGGATCAAAAAATGAGGTGTTTAAATTACGATCAGTTAATAATATAGTAATAGCTCCTGCTAATACTGGTAATGATAATAGTAATAATAAAGCTGTAATTCCTACTGATCAAACAAATAGTGGAATTTTTTCTCTAGTTATTCCTGTTGTTCGTATATTAATAATAGTTGAAATAAAGTTAACTGCTCCTAAAATTGATGAAACACCTGCTAAATGTAGTGAAAAAATTGTTAAATCTACTGATGCTCCATTATGACTAATTTACTAGATAAAGGCGGATAAACTGTCCATCCAGTACCTGCACCTGCATCTACTATTCTTCCTACTAATAAAAGTGTTAATGATGGGGGTAATAATCAGAATCTTATATTATTTATTCGTGGAAATGCTATATCTGGTGCACCAATTATTAATGGTACTAATCAATTACCAAATCCTCCAATTATAATTGGTATAACTATAAAAAAAATTATAATAAATGCATGTGCTGTAACAATCACATTATAAATTTGATCATTACCAATAAATGATCCTGGTTGTCCTAATTCAATTCGAATAATTCATCTTATTGATATGCCAATTATACCTGATCATATCCCTAAAATAAAATATAAAGTTCCAATATCTTTATGATTAGTTGAAAATATTCATTTATTCAATTTTTTAATTAAATCCTATAAAATTGTATTTATATTTTTAACTTTGAAGGTTAATAGTTTAATTAAACTTAAGGGTTTATATTATATTTATTATTATTGTTACAGGTAATATAAAGTTAATAATTATTTTTATTAAATTTAAGTTTTTTTGATTATTAAAAATGTTATACTTTATTATAGTATTATTTGATATAATAATAGGAGTTACTATTCGTAAATAGTAAAACAAAGTAATTATTGATGAAAATATTAAAATTATTAATTCAATGTTTATATTATAATTAATTATTGATTGAATCACAATTCATTTAGGTAAGAATCCGATAAATGGGGGTAAACCCCTAATCTTAAAATAAGAAAATTATATTTATTTTATCTATTTTATTCTTTAAATTTAAATTTAATTGATTTAATATTGTTATTGAGTTTTTTTCTATATATTTTACTAATATATAAATAATTGTTCTGTAAATAATTCAATATTTAATTCATATTTCATTATCAAATTTTATGCAGATAATTATTCAACCTATATGATTAACTGATGAAAAAGCTATAATTTTTTTAATAAAAGTTTGATTTAGTCCCCCAATTGCACCTGTTTTGCTCTTAATATAGCTATAATCATAATTATAAATTTATTATTATTTAAATTAGATAAAATAAATATGGGTGCTAATTTTTGTCAAGTTATTAATATAAAACAATTATTTCATTTAATTTTATTTATTAAATTAATAAATCATATATGTATTGGGGCTGCCCCTATTTTTATAAATAGTGCTATTGATATAATTACTGTTGTTTTTCTCTTATAAATATTTCAGTTCTTATTATTAATGGATTTATAATAATAGTAAAAATTAATACAATTGATCTTATTCTTTGAATAAGGAAATATATTATTATTCTTTCTGATGAGTTAATATTTTTTTTTTCTTTAATTATAGTAATAAATGATATTATATTAATTTCTAATCCTATTCATATACTAAATCAGTTTGTTGAACTTAGAATTATTAATGTACTTATAATTAATGTAATAATTGATAAATTTTTTGTTGAGTTTTTAATTATTAAAAAGAAGAATTTTATTCTATTTTCAGGGTATGAACCTAAAAGCTTAAACTTAGCTTATCTTTTTATATTTTGGTGTAATAGATGCACATTGAGTTTTGATCTCAAAAGATTAGTTTAATTCTAAAAAATATAATAAGAGTAATATAATTACATTATCTATTCTATCAAAATAGCCCTTTAATCAGGCATCTTATTTTTTAATATTTTAAAAATATTGGAACTATTTATTTGATAAAGTGTCTGAAAATAGGTTGTAAATTGTAAATTTATATGAATTTAAATATTCCTTTGTCAGGTTTTATAGTCAATAAATGATATTAGACTGCAATTCTAAAGTAGTATTCTTACTAAAACCTAATATTTATTATTGTTCCAATATTTTTATTTCATTAAAAATTACACATTTTTAAATTTTTAAATTCTTAAATTCTTAAATTTCCACCAAACAAAAGAAAGGGGGGAACCAATACTATAATATATATAACTCTTAAAGAAAAGTAAAGACATATATGTATATAAGTAGGTGAGTAGGTAAAGGTCAAATAAAGGTTAACATAGAGAAAGAATTGAGAGAGATAATATCTATGGGTGAAACTGCATGGTAGATAAGCAACGTGGAATTGACTATAAGGGTCCTAGTTAAGATAACATATATATAACTATTTATAGTTAGATAAAGTCCTATATACAGTTAATAGAGGCAAGTAGTAACATTGATATAAGATATTATATATAAGACCAATAATGGAGTATGGAAGACCAATAATGCCAATAATGACCAATAATGGAGTATGGAAGACCAATAATATGGAAGACCAATAATGCCAATAATGGAGTATTCCAATAATGGAGTATGACCAATAATGGAGTATGGAAGGAGTACCAATAATGACCAATAATGGAGTATGGAAGACCAATAATGGAGTATGGAAGACCAATAATGGAGTATGGAAGACCGGAGGGGGCATATATTTATTTTGTTCCAGTATTTTAATTTGTTTAAATTTATTAAATTAAAGTTTGATTCTGCTTTTTTATTTAAATTTTAAATTATTTTATATGTAAGTTTTTCTTTTTATTCTAAATGATTCTTTATCAGTATTTAATTTTGGTTTATTATTGAAAGATAAATCAGAATTTTAATTTTTGATTGACAAAAATTGTGCCAGCCGTCGCGGTTATACAATTAATCAGATTAAATATTTTTGGTAAAATATTAATTCTTTAAATTTTAATATAATTAAATATTTTTAGGTGAAATTTTTATTTTTTATAATTTTATTGGTTGATGATTTTATATATGAAAATTATTAATAAACTAGGATTAGATACCCTATTTTTAATTGTAAATTTTTACTTTAATATTAATAGTTATGTTCTTTAAATTAAAAGAATTTGGCGGTTATTTAATCTTTCTAGAGGAACCTGTCCTGTAATTGATAATCCACGATTGATTTTACTTTAATTATAACTTATATATCGCTGTCATTGAATGTTTTATTAGATTATTTTCTTAAATTTTTATGAATTTAATGTTAGGTCAAGATGTAGTAATATTAAAGTAGAGATGGGTTACTTTTTTTATATAAATGGATTAATTATTGAAATTTAATTATGAAATTGGATTTAGGTGTAATTTTTTATTAATATAAATTTTGATTTTAGTTCTAAATAATGTACACATCGCCCGTCACTCCCATTTTAAGTTGGGATAAGTCGTAACAAAGTAGATCTACCGGAAGGTGGATCTGGTTAGATCAAGTTAATTCATTTAGTGAATTTATTATTTACATTAATAAAACTGTTGTGCAATTCAATATAACTTGAATAAATAATTTTATTATTATTATTATTGATTTATTTTTATAAAAAAAATTTTTCTTTTAGTATTTTTATTGAAAAAATATTTTTTATTGATAGTTTATTTTACTGTGAAGGTTTATTTATATATAATATAAAGTATTTTTTATTTATTGTACCTTTTGCATCAGGGTTTATTAATTTAATAAAATTATTTTATTTTCTCGAAATTTTAAGATCTAAATTATAATGATTTTTTTTGTGATAAAAAAATTTTTAATTTTAATTTAGAAGTTATACTTTTCATTTAAAATTATATCTAGTTTATTAATAATTGAATTTAATTCATATTTTTATTTAGTTTTAATTTAATTTTATTATTAAAATTTTTTAAATAAATATTTTTGGGGATAAGCTCAATTTTATTTTTAAAACATTAATTATATAAGATTTTATTTAGGATTGGAAATTTTCATTATATTTTGTTATAATTATTTTTCTTTATTTATGATTTTTATTTGTTTAATTTTTTATTAATATTTATTAAATACTTTTTTGTTTTTATAAATAATGATAAAATTAGTAATTTTTATAATTTAAATATAGTAATTCGGCAAAATTAATTTTCACCTGTTTAACAAAAACATGGTCTTTTGTTTTTTATTTAAGATCAGGCCTGCCCATTGATTTTTAAGAATTAAAAGGCTGCGGTATTTTAACTGTACTAAGGTAGCATAATCATTTGTCTTTTAATTGAAGGCTAGTATGAATGGTTTAATGAAAAATTAACTTTCTTTATTTAATTTAATTGAATTTAATTTTTAAGTTAAAAAGCTTAAATTTTTATATAGGACGAGAAGACCCTTTAGAAGTTTACTTTTTTTATTAAAAAATTTTTTTTGTTTTTAAATATATTCTTTTTGAATAAAAAGTTTTGTTGGGGTGACAGTAAAATTTAATTAACTTTTATTATTTATTTCATTAATATATGTTTTATTGATCCAAAATTTTTGATTATAAGATTAACTTACCTTAGGGATAACAGCGTAATTTTTTTGGAGAGTTCATATCGATGAAAAAGTTTGCGACCTCGATGTTGAATTAAGATTAGATTTGGGTGTAGAATTTCAATTTTCTTGGTCTGTTCGACCATTAAATTCTTACATGATTTGAGTTCAGACCGGCGTGAGCCAGGTCGGTTTCTATCCTTAATTTATATAATTTAGTACGAAAGGACCATTTATATTAATTAAATTATAATTTTTTGATTAAAATTAACTATCTTGGCAGATTAGTGCTGTAAATTTAGAATTTATATATGTAATATATTTTACAGATAGTAATTTATATATTTATTTTTATTTTTATATTAATTATAGTTTTAATTTCTGTTGCTTTTGTAACTCTTTTAGAACGAAAGATTTTAGGTTACATTCAGCTTCGTAAAGGTCCCAATAAGGTTGGTTTTATAGGTCTTTTACAACCTTTTAGTGATGGTTTAAAATTATTTTTTAAAGAACAAACTTATCTTTATATGTCAAATTTTATAATTTATTATTTTTCTCCTGTTTTTATATTAATATTATCTTTTTCTCTTTGATTACTTTTTCCTTATATTATTAATGTATATAATTTTAATTTATCTTTTCTTTTTTTTTTATGTTGTACTAGAATTGGTGTTTATGGAGTTCTTATATGTGGTTGGTCTTCTAATTCAAATTATTCACTTTTAGGTTCTTTACGTTCTATAGCTCAAACTATTTCTTATGAAGTAAGAATATCAATAATTTTACTTTGTTTTATTCTTTTTGTTTATGATTTTAATTTTTTGAGTTTTTTTTATTTTCAAAAAAATATTTGATTTATTTTTTTTTCTTTTCCTTTATTTTTTTGTTGATTAAGATCTTTTTTGGCTGAAGTTAATCGCTCTCCTTTTGATTTTGCTGAGGGAGAGTCTGAATTAGTTTCTGGCTTTAATGTTGAATACAGAAGGTGGTTTTGCTTTTATTTTTTTATCTGAATATGCCAATATTATTTTTATAAGTTTATTGACTGTAATTTTTTTTTTAGGTTGTAAATTATATTCTTTTTTCTTTTTTTTCAAGTTGGTTTTTATTATTTTTTTTTTATTTGAGTTCGTGGAACTTTACCTCGTTTTCGTTATGATAAATTAATATATTTAACTTGAAAGGTTTTTTTACCTATTTCTTTAAATTATTTTATTTTTTTTTTAGGTTTAATTTTATTTATAGTTGAATTTTTGTAGTTCATTAATATAGGTTAGTTAATAAAGTTGATAAAGGAATTTAACCTTTATCTTATATTTTCAAAATATATGCTTATCTAAAGCTTAATCAACTATTCAGTTAGTTTATCTCATATTTTTAATATTATTGGATTAATAATAAAGTATAAAAAATATAATATTGTAATAATTTGTCCTTTGTAATAAAAGGTTCTTCTGCAGGTCGGGCTCCAATTCATTAATAGAATAACTAAAGTTAAGAAAGATCAAAATAATAATTGATTAATTGGATAAAATATATTTCTTTGAAATTTATTTTTTCTTGTTATTGGAATAAATATTAATATTAAAATAGATAAAACTATTGCTAATACACCTCCTAATTTATTAGGAATAGATCGTAAAATTGCATATGCGAATAAAAAATATCATTCTGGTTGAATGTGTACAGGTGTTACTAATGGATTTGCTGGGATAAAATTTTCCGGATCACCTAATATTCGTGGTTCTAATAAGTTTATTATAATAAATAAATATAGTGTAATAATTATTCCTATTAAATCTTTAATTGAAAAATATGGGTGAAATGGTATTTTATCATAATTTCTATTAATACCTGTAGGATTATTAGACCCTGTTTGGTGTAAGAATAATAAATGGATTATAGTTAATGCGGCAATAATAAAAGGTAATAGGAAATGTAAAGTGAAGAATCGTGTTAATGTTGCATTATCAATTGAAAATCCACCTCACAATCATTTTACAATTTCATTTCCTAAATAAGGGATTGCTGATATTAAATTAGTAATTACAGTAGCTCCTCAAAATGATATTTGACCTCATGGTAATACATAACCTAAAAATGCTGTTCCTATAATTGCGAATAATATAATAACCCCAATACTTCATGTTAAAAATAATTTATATGATCCATAATATATTCCTCGTCCAACATGTAAATATAAACAAATAAAAAATAGTGATGCTCCGTTTGCATGTATATTACGTAATAATCATCCTCTATTTACATCTCGACAAATATGTACTACTCTATCGAATGCAATATTAATATCTGCGGTGTAATGTATGGCTAAAAAAAATTCCTGTAATAATTTGAATAATTAAACATATACCTAGTAATGATCCAAAATTTCATCAAATTGAAATTGATGAGGGTGATGGTAAATCAATTAAAGATGAATTAATAATTTTAATTAGTGGGTGTGTTTTTCGAATTGGTTTTTTCATAATTTTTTATTCGTATAGGTCCTTCAAATACATTTGTAATAAAAATTACATAAATTATAGTTATTAATAAATATATAGCTAGAATAATAGTAATTAATGATGTTTTTCTATTAAATAGCTTAATTAAAGATATATTTTGTTGATTTTCTAGATTTTTAATATTTATTATTTGTTCAAGAAATATTTCATTTTTTAAAAATATTATTATAAATCTGCTTAAAACTAGAGAAATAATAATAACTTTTATTGAAAATTTTATAATTTCATTTGAAGCAATTCTTGCTATATATATAAATAATACTAATATTCCCCCTAATATAACTAAAACTAGAATATATGAATATCAAGAATATATTAAAATTAAATTTATAGTTATTGAAATTAAAATTGTTTGTAGAATTAAAATAAATCCTATACTTAATGGGTGGTTTATTATAATAATAATAGTTGATATATAATTATTAAATTTAATAAAATTTTCATTTTCAGCAAATATTTTAATTAAAATTTTAATTTTGGGGATTAGAGATGGGATTATTTTCCTTTGCTGAAGTTTTAAAGTTAATTACTATCTATGATTTACAAGATCATTATTTTTTTTAAACTATTAAAACTAATTTTTATAAATTTTTCTTATTTATTATATATATTTTTTACTGGTTTATTTATTTTTTGTTCTATACGTAAACATTTATTATTAACTTTACTTAGTTTGGAATATTTGGTCATTGTAATTTTTTTTTCACTTTTTATTTTTTATATAATATACTTGTGAATATAATTTTATTATTATTTTTTTAACTTTTTCTGTTTGTGAAGGAGTTTTAGGATTATCAATTTTGGTATCTATAATTCGTTGTCATGGTAATGATAATTTGATGAATTTAAGTAGACTATTATGATAAAAATTATTATTTCTGTTATTTTTTTGATACCTTTATTTAATTTAAATAATTGAATAGTTTTATTAAGATCTTTTTTTCTTGTTTTTTTTTATTAATTAATCAAGTTGTATTTAATTTTTTTTTTAGTTCTTTAAGATATAGATTAATATTAGATGTTCTTTCAGGTTCTTTAATTTTTTTAACTATTTGAATTAGTTTATTAATAATTATATCTAGATATAATATTAATTTAACTTTGAATTTTAATATTTTTGTTTTGGTTATTTTAATATTAATATTTTTTTTAATTCTTTCTTTTTCTACTACAAATTTATTTCTTTTTTATATTTTTTTTGAATCTAGATTGATTCCTACTCTTTTATTAATTTTTGGTTGAGGTTATCAGCCTGAACGTTTGTCTGCTGGTTTTTATTTACTTTTTTATACTATATTTGGTTCTCTTCCTCTGTTACTTAGAATTTTTTATATATATAATTCTTGTGGAACTTTATTTTTAAATTTAATTACTTTAAATTATAATATTTATTTGTATTTATCAATAATTATAGCCTTTTTAATTAAGATGCCTATAATTTTTTTCATTTTTGACTTCCAAGGCTCATGTAGAAGCTCCCATTTCTGGTTCTATAATTTTGGCTGGTATTCTTTAAAATTAGGTGGTTATTGGTTAAAATTAAAAATGGCGAGTTTTGGTATATTAATTGTTTTCTTTTTTCTTAATTATAACTTATGTATCTTATA
The DNA here is from genome assembly GCA_018340805.1 of Microvelia longipes. Lineage (NCBI taxonomy): Eukaryota > Metazoa > Arthropoda > Insecta > Hemiptera > Veliidae > Microvelia > Microvelia longipes. Next base: position 11,716,646 of record JACMZG010001913.1, read on the forward strand.
TTTGTTTTAGGAAATTTGGTTATAAATAATATTTTGGCTTTTTTGTTTGTATAAATTCAGTGAGTATAACTAAATCTTTAAAAATTGGCTTTTTTGCTTGATTCCTTTCTCATTCTGGTTAGTGACAGACGATAAAAAGAAATGATTCTGGTCTTTCAGCTACCTCTTGTAA
>JACMZG010001913.1:11726709-12078254 GCA_018340805.1 Microvelia longipes
CATATGTCTTTAAAGACACATTCTTATTGACACGTTATCATTCGAACGGATTGATATTTTTTAATCAAACTAAGTAAAAAATAATTCGTGAGGAGGACACAGGTTTCTGTGACGTCATTAACCCGTTTTGCTGAGTCAGCAAAATTATTAATAAATCGACAAAGTCAGGGTTGATATTTCGTGCCATGAAAAAAAGTCCTTCATTATGTTTTTTAGGGGGCAAATCATGTGTGTAGCGAAGGTTGCCATTAGAAGGGGGCCAGTCATATATATATATATATATATATATATATATATATATATATATATATATATATATATATATTATATATATATATATATATAATTATAATTATATTATATATATATATATATATATATATAATGTATGTTACAAACAATTAAATAAGGTTTATGTTTGTTTAAAAAAAATAAAGTACTTAAAGAATAAAGAAAATACAAATTATTTTGAACTTAACTGACCAAATATGGCATAAATTTTAATTTTTATTTTACTCAAATCACTACTAATTTAATACGTCAAACAAACAAAAATTTAAGACCAAAGTTACCTTTAAGCTCTAAATTATTATGATAAATATAAAATTAATTAATTATTTTTATAAAATTAAAAAATGAATTAATTTTATAAAGTTATTTAAAAAATGCTTTTCCTTGTCCGAACCATAGTTTTTATATAATTTTTGCAACAACCCTTCTCAGCTGGGGGGCCGTCTCCCCCGCCCTGGCATAGCCCATGCGCTGAATCGAATGAAACCGGTCCGAAGTCAATACGACCACTCAACAACTCCAAGTGACTAAAAAGTCGAAGTTTTTGGGGTTTGTGAGTTGAATAAAAGTGGTTCTGAGTCGATACGAGCACACAAAGCCAGAGTACCTGGGTTAGATTGATTTTAAGATTTAGGAGGGGTGAAACATGTGTTTGATATTTTGGTTTGAATTGTGCGAATTCTATGAGATGAGGAAAAGTTCCGAAGAACCCCGTACCCGATTTGTTTTTATATGATTATCTAATGAAAGAAAAATTTAAAACCAATCCTAAATATCATTATATAAAAGCGTTCAGTGTTTTTAAATCTTTTAATATTCCTTTTCAACCTTTTTACGAGATTGACTAATTATTAATTCTTAAAAAATCAAACTAATTGTAGGCGTTACTTATAAACCGTTTCATGAAAGGTCACCGATCCAGGAACATTCTCTATTGATTAATAATAAACAAATTAACATTTAATGCATCAAAAGTCATGAATATTTTAACTCTAATCCTCTTTCATATAAATAACCTTTTGGAGTGAAGAAATAACAGCAAGATATGGGTCAATAAAAACCTTCTTAAGGCTCTTCTGTTTTTTGAATTTCCAATTAAGAAAATCATTCTTATTACCAAAAGTGATTCGTCTCTTTTTGGTTTATAGACGTGTTATGTAGTACAGGTACTACGTAATAAAAATACGTAGAGGTACATTACGTAAATTGTTCAGAAAAATCGCTTTTTATCAAACTTAATGATCACTTAATGATTGCTTTTCAATCAAATGTATGATAAAAATAAGGTGCGTTTCTTTAAAAATTGAAGCCTTAAGAAGAAATGAAAAAAATGGGTATGGGGTCCCTTGGAACGTTTTCTCATTACATCGGATTCGCTACGCTCATCCTCTCTGCTTCGGACTCGCTTCATTTATCCGGAAGAATATACAAAAAAGTATAGAACCATATACTGCAACACGTTTGGACTCGCCGTAATTTTGGTTTTTTATTATTTTTGTGGTTTCGACTTTTTGGTAACTTAAAGTGGTCGTATCGGACTTCGGACCGGTTTCATTCGATTCAGCACAAAATACATTAGAAAATTTCGACATCCTACTCGAAATATTTTTATCGACCCTAAATTTGTTTTGGGTAATTTACATGGTTTTTTCGATTTTAGGTCACTTAGAGTGGTCCGTATCGACTTCGGACCGGTTCATTCGATCAGCGTCTCAAAAAACAATAATATTGACTTTTTTGCGGCAAAAAATATTAACCCTGAATTTGCTGATTTTTTTGAAAATTCGCTGACTCAGCAAAACCGGTAATAGACGTCACAAACCTGTTTTCAATAGGGTTCGTGGTCCTCCCGAAGGTTGATTTTTGTACCAAGTATGTTAAAAATATTATCCGTTCGAAAGATAGAGTGTTTACAAAAGAAAGTGTCTAGAAAAAATATGTATATATATAATAATATATATATATATATATATATATATATATATAATATATATTATATATTATATATATCATATATATATAATAATATATTATATATATATATATAATATATATATTATATATATATATATATATATATAATATATATATATATATATAAAAGTCTCGCGAAACTATTTTTTCGTCTATAGGGACCTCTGAACGGATTTGTGTCGTGGTCCGAGGTTCAAATTCCGCCATGACGCCTATCCCATTAGGCGAATTTCCAAAGGAAATCGCTAAAATATCTTATAAAGTATTATTAACGGAAGTACTTATAGAACAACAATAAGTCATCTCCTAAGTCTCATCGAGATCAGTTTTAAAACAGATAGTATAAGGGTATATACATACATACTTATACATACACATATATCACATACATACAATACTCACATACGTATACCTATACCACACATACATACATACATATACACACATATATACATACAAATATATTATATACATCTTTTTATACTTATAATAAATGTTAGTGTTGTAAGATTATACTTTCTAGTTACAAAAACAATGATGATAATATTAATAATATATAATATATACAATATTTAGTTTAGATTATCTATTAGGATTAATATAGATTATTTATTAGGTATATACTAATTTTATAGAACCAAACATCATAATAAAACTTTACACAATCTTGTTCCACTCCTGCCTGTATCGTCAGCCACTCTATGCCACATTTATCTACACAAATCTCCCTCATCTCTTCATCCCATCTTAGTGGGGCCTTCCTTTTCTCTTTTAAATTCTCTCGGGTACCAATTATCATTTCTTTGTCCATCTTCCGTCTTTTGTTCTGGATATATGTCCCGGCCCACTTCCATTTCCTTTCAATTATAACTTTTCCTATGTCATCTAGTTTGTCTTTTTCCTTACCCATTGCATTTTTTTCTATCTTTTCTCGTTATTTTAAGCATGCTACGTTCCATTATTCTCTGTAACACTCTCAATTTTTTCACATTTTTTCTGAAAGTACCCAGTCTCACAACCATTGCTCATTACAGGTGAACACACTGCCATAGTCTTTTCTTAGCACCATTTCTACATCTGACCGAAACAAGTATTTATATTTATAAAAAACTTTCCAACTATTTGCTATTCTTTTTACTTATCTATTTCTTCTTCTGCTTTATAATTACTTATCCTACTCCCTAGGTATATAAATTTATCAACTTGTCAATTGTTGTATTTGCTATGCCACACTTCCTTTATCTTGCTCTAAGTTTATTTTCATTCTTTAGTTTACTTTGGTTTATTTTGTTTCCAGTCCTATTCCACTAGTTTCTTTATTAAGTCCTAATCATCCTTTTTGCCTCTCCTATGTCTCTTGCTACTAATAAATCTCGTCTGCCAAACGTAAGTATGTGAAGCCATTTCCCATAACGTTAAATTCCAACATCCATCCCCACTTAGTTCTTGCAAGCCTTTTTCCAAGACAGATAAAAGATTTCCGGAAGGCCATCACCTTTGCCTCATACCTCTCTTTATATAGAATTCTGCCTTATCTCTGATCTACCTTATTTCTAATTTGCATATCATATATATATCTAATCAACTCACGTACTCTTCAATCATAGAACTTTCTCTTAACATTTTAAAGTACTATCTGTACACTGAGTCAAAAGCTTTTCTGATCTGATGAAGAACTGTACTAGTGGAAACTTTGAACCGTGGCTTTTTATAATTGCTTAACGACAAAACATTGTCTAGAAGTTGCATAGATTTTCCAAAGCCTGTGGTCTATTTCTATATTTCATCTAATCTTTTTTCCTAATTCTCTTGTTATTGACTGTCATAGCACCCTTATACATCAAGGCCTACGCCTATGATGTATACAAAAGCAAACCAAATTTTGAATGCTTAGAGCTCAGGATCTAATTGACGAATTATGACTAAATTTTTTACAACAGGTCTGAAAAGAAACGTTCTATGCTTATTGAGATGTTCTTAGATTAGAGTCTATAGTTCTTGATAACTTTCTTACTGAATACAGCTCAGAATCTACTTGACAACGTTTTTAAAGAATGACAAGATAAAAAATCTGATAAAGGTTTATTAACTTGAAGTACTTATAGGAGCACAATAGTCATCCCTAAGTCTCATCGAGATCAGTTTAAAACAGATAGTTAATAAAAAGGGTTTCGAAGATTATCTTCGAAACTTTAATAAAAGAGGTTTAGTACAACATATCAAAGTATTCATCTTCTTTGTCTAATTGATAACTCGTTCTAAAATTATTCGGATTTATATTATAAGGCTACAATCCTTCTTATAATTTAATTAGTTTTTATAAATAATTCTGGCGCAGTGGTCCGTCTGCCGGGCAAACTTCCTTTAAAATGCGTGTTTCTGTCGAATGCGTGTTCGTTTCAATACGACAAGTATATCCACGATTTTTATTGGATCATAAAAGTTAAGCAGCATTGAGCGTGGTCAGTGCTAATAATTATTAACACTCATTATAATCAAACATGATCAACTAATGACTTTATTGCCATAGTAACGTTACATTACATAAACAACAGTGTTACCTAATTAAATAAAAATAATACAAAACTATGTTAAAGCAGGTTACTTAATTTGTCAGCACCACTGGCTCGTAACTCAATTTTGGTCTGTATTCGCAAAGGAATGCGCTAAAACCTTTAAAGATAACTGACTAAGCTTAAAGAAAGTAACTAAGCTTTAAACTAGTGAAATAAAGTCCGTACTTCTTAATTTAGATGGCAGGGTTTTGTACAACAACGGATGATTATGCGCATTCGCTTGTGGAAATAACAGACAAAATGAGTACGAGCAGTGCTGACACATTGAGTAATCTGCTTCGTTCTAAAGCAGAACCAGAACTTAAGCAAAAAATGGGTTGTTTAGCACGGGAAACAGCATTCAAATGAAATCGCCCGGACAGCCGGACCCCGCGGCCGGAATTATTATTAGTGTGTAAACTGATATACCGAAAAAGCACGAAACACGCATCCAAAGAAATTCGCCCGACCAGTGCGGACACACACGCGCCAGAATATTTTAATCTTCAATATCTGTTAAAACGTTGTCAAGTAAGATTCTTCCTGAGCTTATTCAGTAAGACACGTTTATCAAGAACTAGAAGACTCTATACTTATATTTAAGACACATCTCAATAAGCAGAGAATCGTGTCTTTCAGACTGTTGTAAAAAATTTATCATAATTCGTCCAATTAGATCCTGGCTCGTAAGCATTCAAAATTTGGTTTGCTCTACGCCTATTATTTTAGAACACAAAATAGTATTATTTGAGATGTATAAATATTATTATTTATTATATTTGAGAGATAAACAATTTCAATGGGCCGATCAGTTGTCTAAAATTTAAGATAAGTCAATACTCTGTTAGCACTGACATTGTCAACCCTTAAACGTTGACCACTGAGACCTATGAGCATTCTAAGTTTAAAGTTTAGTCAAGATCTATCGATTAAATTCCGAGGTCAGGTTACTCTGACCCGTGAGTAGTCTAACTTTAACGTTATGTCAAGGTATAACATATAGATTCCGAACTGTAAGCACTCAAAATTTCCTGTTGCACTATACCCATATTATCTATCTTTAAACGCATCTCCGTAGTGACTTAAAGTGACCATTCACCCAAAAACAGTCTAAATTAAGAGTTTAATCAAGATCCATCAATCAGAATCACTAAAGTCAACCACGCAAGTCACCACCATGTTTCACTAAACATTTACTAAAGTAAATGTTTAGTGAAAATCTCATATTCCGAGCTGTAAGAAAAATCATTTTTATACTATACTCCTACTGTTGTTTTAGCATGGATGAAATTCTGACATAGTTTAAAACTATTCTGATTTATGAATAATCTAAGATTAAAGAAGCTTGGTCAAGATCCTTTAAGTAGTTTTATGTAATAAGCAACCATCTCATCCTGGTTTTATTAGTTACCTATTTTGTTTAACTTATTATATACTACTACACACACCACACACACACAATATATAATAATATATATAATATATATATATATTATATATATATATATATATATATATTTTATTAATTTTCTTCTTTTTCTTCCCTAAGATGGGGGGTAGTATTTGCATAATTTGTACATCATTGTAATTGTAAAATTATTTATATTTTATTTTTGTTCAAATACAATATTGCTTAAAAAAATATGCTTTTGTGCATTAAAATGATCTAAATAAGCTCAAACCGGCCCTAATCTGTTTAACATACCAAAGACCTGAATGAGGCACCTTGTTTTAATGCTACATCAAATTTTAAAATTTTGATCACTTTATAATATTGGCTTATGACAAGAAACATTTTTCACAAACTATACGCTTCGTAACCTTCCCAAAACCTCTCTGTATATTAAGCTACTTTTTCATTTGAGAATGACTTTCATAGTAATCATGCACGATCCGCAAGGACAGACATTTGACATAGAGTGGCTGTAGCAAGTAGGTACTAAGGGAAAATTAAGCATAGTTTGTCACATTTTTAATTTATCATAAATAAAATATTATTCTCTATAAGCAATAAGATTACAACTTAAGATTATCATTGGCAAAATATTTATTATTTAAATGTATTCATAAATTATAAGTTTAACAAAGGTCAAGATTTTATTGCATTTCTCTTCAAAAAGGAAGATTAACATACAGGCAATCATTAAAATATGATAATTTTCAACATATTTTACATCAAAACTACAAATTATTATTGTGGTTTTTGCCATATTATTCTATTTATATAGTACTATATATGTCATGGGTTAATATATATTCTTTTGGATCAATTAATCCAAAGAGTATCAAATACTTTTTCAAATTATCCAAATACTTGTTTACAGCAAAGATTATTACAAAAAATAAATTCAATTATTAGAAGAAATTTGAAATAATGTTATTTGTAAAATAAATGTGCAAGATTATTTGTTAAATAAGCAAATTTTGGTAGGCGGAATGTTCAAGCTACCAAATATTCGAGATAAGTTTTATGAATATTCTAATTTTTCTTTTACAAGCTGAATAAAATGAATATAAATTCTGGTTGATTAGCATAGAATAACATTACCCAGATATTTCGTGTCTAACATAGGTATGAGGGTATCGTCTTCAAAAAACCCTACAGTAAAAAGGTTGTTGGATAGGTAATTTACTTTATTCGGAGGAAATCGTAAGTAGAATAGGAAATCGTAATAGATTATAAGAAAAAAATTTCCCGAATCCCCCCTCAAATGATTTGATTAGAAATTAATTATGCTAACTGAACATTTTTATTCTAGTTAGCAGCGACATTCCGACTTCCGGATTATACATTTTCCGCCATACATTATACGGATGGATCCGTATAATGTATGGCAGTGGTTCTCAACGTCAGTTATAGTGTCCACGTGGAGGCGATGAGTCTAGGGGGGGGGGGGGCACTGAAGGGAGCGATGTTGGAGGCTAGTAGCGAAAATAAAAATATATTTTTCAATGGAAATTAAAAGAGGGTGATAACATATAAACTGCGTAGGCTCGTGTGTTATTTGTCCATGAAGATTTTAGGTCTTCCGGTGGTGACCACGTCAATGTAGATGAAGAAATCCAACGTTTCGCTTCACTGTGGGAGGCATCTTCAAGGATGTAGGACATCATGGATACAAACACAATGCTCTACAAAACTGAACTTATCTACTTCTTCATCTACATTCACGCGGTCACCATCGGAAGACCTAATATTTAGCTGATAACATAGTTTCACATGTTGATCATAGATGTCAACAATCTACAAAATATTATCCTCATTTGACAAAAAAAAGTTATTTTTAAGAACGCAGCAGCGTTCCGCCCCAAAAATAAAAGTAAAAATACACCGCTTAGTCAGTAAAAAAAGTCAAAAACCTACTAAAGCTGCCAGTGTATAGTATACTGTACGCAACAAGTAGGGTTTTTGATGGTCTGTAGCGTGAAAACAGCTAAAGGTACATAAATAATAAATATTATTATATCTTTAAAATGCGTGTCATTTAAATAAAGAATAAAACAAAGTTTATTCAAACCGGCCAAATACCCGTGGAGAAAAATAGGTTTAACGACTTCTTATTCTTTTTCTTAATGCATTCATTGATGATGCACAACCTAAACTCCAGAACATATTTTGACGTATGACGACTTTTTGGATATGTCTTATGCCCGTATGTATTCCTACCCGATAAAACAAATACAAATTCGTCATCCCCACACTAAACTCGGAGTGAAAACCTAACAAAGCAACGGTACTTTTATATACATTGACCCACCTGCAGTTTTTAATACGGAATTTATTTTGTTGTTCTTGGAAATTTTATGATTTGTCTGATGCCCTTTAACATTCTTGTATCAATAAATCCCAAATTCATAATTCCTATGTTGTACACGGCGCAGAAAATAGAGCTTGCGAGTGGTACAATACCTTGACACCTTTTACAGCTTTACCTACATCACGTAATATATTACCTAATTTTTTGCCTTTCAATGAACAGCCGTCCAACCATTAGGAGCGGTACAAAATGTCATAATATCTTACAAAAAACCACTTTCGTGGAAAAAAAAAACTTCCCGACAAGTCTTTGGTCCAAACTTTTCTGTCCCGCTAAGTTTACACTACGAGCACAGCCGGCTTTCGGCAATAACGCTAACTACAGTGCCCTGGTGAGATGTTAAGTCTTTCAATTTAGTCAGATTCCATGAATTGAAAGACTCAACTCAAGATCTTACCAAGGCACTGTAGATGGCACTATTGCCGAAAGCCGGCTCTGCTTAATAAAGTTTAAAATTAGTGGAAAGACGTTGTTGGTGTTGATATTATTATAAAAATCTGTTATGATAAATCATAAAAGATTTTTGCAGTTAGAGAGCTGATTTTTGGAAAATTGGTGGTCCGAGGTTCAACTTCGCCTATCCCAATTGCGAATTTCATTCCTAAAGAAAATTGGCTAAAAACTGCATAACAGTATAAAGAAAAACATTACTTACAGTGAATAATTACAAAAAGTTAAATGAAGATCCCACTTATAGTTTTCTAACAATATCTTAAGTCAAATAAATCTATTTTTCCAGAAAATTTTATCCTTTAGGTCTAAAAAGATGAATCCTTTGCCACCTAGATTTTATGAAATTTAAAGTCCATAAAAATACCAAAAAAATCCCTATACTTCCATTTTGTGGTTCTCCTACAGAAGATTAAGGAAAAGACTGCAATAAATTATTTTAAAAAGTTATTAGCTCTAAAGCTAAAGATTCCGTTATCAATAGTTTAGAATTTATTCAAGCCTTAAAGTCTCTTCAGTTGCCTAAGCAGTTTATAAGGTGCGAGCGCACGACCTGCATGGTACACTGCCGGAGGGAGGTGGAGGCAACCTCGCTTTCAAATTACATTGTTCCTTATGTGCAGTTTTCGACTATCTATATATGTCACGCTTAGTTTCAATAATTTTTTTCTTGAACTTTCGAGCCTATTTTCATTTACTCAAAGGTTGTCTTTTTAAGAATTAAGAGTTAGATTACTTTTTAAATGTTTTAAAAAAGACTTATTAAGCGTTAAAAAAAGGGTCTATGTTGTTCATTCTTCTAAGAGAATATCAGTCCCTCAACTTCCCTCCATTTTTAGTTTATGTAGTCGTCAACAAGTATCATCTAATAGTTCGATACTCCATGATAATAAAAAAATCTGATTTCTGATGAAACCTTTAAGAATGTTAAACTTTTTAAAGTTCGATGTTAAAGTCTTTTTAGTTAGCTATAGTTCGATGCATAGTTACAAGATGTAATAATTGTCCTTAATATAATATATACTAGTTAATAATTGTCCTTATTATCAAATAGATAAGGTTAATGATACGTAATTGTCATTTTGTAGTTGATAAAACTCTAATATTGAAGAGTCCTAGTTAATAAAGCTGCCTTTTTCACAAATATCAATTATATGGAAATTTAACAATTTTGATTTCATTCTAGATTCAACAATATTGGATCAGCCATAGGAGGAGGAAAATGGGTTTACTAGATGTGCGCACATTTATTTTATATTTCAAGAACTATGCCAGTTACAGATGTGGTTACGACCCTCTCTATTAAGAAAAGGCATAACAACATAAAAAACACTTTTTATTAGACAACTGTTTTTTTTTTAAATTGTTATGCTGTCCGCTTGACATTAGTTGGACTGCTCACAATGAAGAATAAATATAAATACGAGCCCATGTTACTCTTTGGCACATATTTGGTGTGCTGTAGTATGTTTTCACTAAGTGAAATCAAAAATGATAGATCAATGGTTGTCAGGGCCTATATGACAAACCTCTTAATTGGGTTGGTCATACAAGGTATTAGAATAAAACAAGAAGAATAATTCATCTGATTTTATTACAATATACAATTTTGACGGTAAAAAAGTTTAATATAAAGTTTAAATCCTTGTTTAATATGGCATATATATCTTCATGAAGGGTTGCAAATTGATGCTCATGAAGATTTCGCCCCGATGAACTCGATTTTCTTGAGGTGGGATTGCTCGCAGATGTGAAGTTGATCTGGTCACAGAAGTTTAGACTACATAATCAACTGTAAGCAGAATTGAACATAATTAAGTAATGACATTATCACTATCAGTACTAATAGACAAAGTTCATTCCACTGATGCCAATGTCTCAAGCATTCTTTATCGGTTAAAAAGCTGGTATACAAGTCTTCCAGATGATAAAAAATAATAGAATATATTGATATTTTCCATTATTAGTACTACAAACAAAGCACAATCCCCAAAGTAACTGATATTCTACCATAATGGCTTTACACAAAATAATTACTTAAAAATTACTCTTTATTAAGATGAAGTAACAACAATTGTACTTAATTTTCATAATACATACAAATCAAACTCAATTAAAATGACGTCTAACAGTACGAAGCTAAATTGAAATAAATCTTCGAGAACATGTAAATTATCCTTGGAATTAAGAACATGGGCGTGCACATTATAGATAACTCAAGCCAAATTTACAAATAAATTATATATTGAACGTAACTAAAGTAAACAAACAGTCCTTTAAAAACACAGTTTTTTCACTCAACTTGAACACCATTAACTTAAAAATATGCTAAAACTAACTAAACGGCTCATTCTGAACGTACAACATTCTAGATCAACAAATATAAGCATCTCCAGTAATGAAACTACTTATAAAATAATAAGTAAAAAACTATCAGAAGAATTTTTTTTCTCCATAAAGCCGCCATGTGATTAATCATTGTTTGTTATCCTACCATAAACAAAAACATGCACTGATATATAACATATCATAATTACAAAAATAAGAGTTTAACACTATTCTTAATTATTTTCATGTTCAAACAACATCGAACTTTAAGAATGTAAACCAAATCATTTATTTTTGATTATCATGGAGTATCGAATATAGATGATACTTGTTACGAACTACATCAAACTAAAATGGAGGGAAAGTTTGAGGGACTGATATTCTTCTTTATTCTTCTTAAGAAGAATGAACAACATAGACCCTTTTTTTAACGCTTAATAAGTCTTTTTTAAAAACATTTAAAAGTATCTAACTCTTAATTCTTAAAAAGACAACCTTGAGTAAATGAAAATAGGCTCGAAAGTTCAAGAAAAAAATTATTTTTGAAAATAACGCGTGACATATATAGATAGTCGAAAACTGCACATAAGGAACAATGTAATTTGAAAGCGAGGTTGTCCTCCACCTCCCTCCGGCAGTGTAGCCATGCAGGTCGTGCGCTCGCACCTTATTATGGTCTCATAGATGGTTTGACGTCATAGATTTGTTCACTAGCAATCTGTCAGACATCAGTCTTAAGCTACTCAAACCGATATTAGAACAAAATTCGTCTGACTTGATATTTAACAATGAACTTTTAGAAGCTCTTGAACTTTGCCTCAGCCAAGACTATATTTGTTATAATGGTGAGTTTTACAGTGGTAAAGATGACCTAGCAATGGGTGCACTACTGTCAGCGTTAAGAGCCAATGTTTATATGCATTTCTTTTACCATGAATATGTGAATGATCACCATAATCCGTCTCGCAAATACATACATTTATGGAAAAGGTATGTGGATGACGTTTTTGTAATCTGGACCGTTACCTTGGATGATCTTAGCTCTTTTCTAGATTATTTAAACGGTTGTAGAAAATCTATAAAATTTACTTATGAGATCGAGGAATATAGTAGATTAAATTATCTGAATATTTCTATAATTAGAAAAGAAGATGATTTGAGACTTCTAGAAAGCCTACAGCGACAGATAACGTCAGTTCTCCCAGACAGTTCTCAACACCCGTGGATCCACAAAATGACCGCTTTTAACGCATTGATAAGACTACTTAAATTTCCTCTTGATGACCTATCCTATAACAAAGAGCTAGCTACGATTCATAATATAGCTACGACAAACGGTTATACAACGCACATAATCGACATTCTTATAAGGAAAAAGAATGGTAAACTGACTCTTAAAGCTATGGCTGAGGAACAAGGAAGTAACATAAACAATAATCAATGGTGTTCCATTCCCTACCTTGGTAGTTTATCTCAGCGCATAACATCTGTACTTAAACGAAATAAGTATAAAATGAGTTTTCCTGTACTAAAACCTTAGAAATATTTTAATCTGCGTTAAGGACCCAATAACACCGTTATACAGGAGCGGAATGTACATGCTACAATGTGACATATGCCAAGCTGAGTATCATAGCCAAACTGGCAGGAACATACTTACCAGGGCTAGGGAACATAGATCAAGACAGAACCGTCAATTTTATCAACATTTACTTACTTAAAATCGCTTTAACGGTCCTCATAAAATCAGGTGTCTGCATTTTGTTAGTAAAGACTGGAAGATGGATTTTTTTGGAGAAATTGGAAACGGAGCGAAGTCAGAATAGAGCAGGTGATTTAAATTTGAATGGGAGGAGAGTCATCCACCCTACTGAAAGCTATGCTACAGGCGCCCACGCCTCCTACTGTCAGTCTGACTGATATCAAGTAAAAAAACATAGACTTCTTTTTTAACATCTCAACAGTAAGCACTTTAAATTAACACTATTTAGGTTACTTATTTACTTTGCATCATTATTTGTTTTTTCACATTATTTTATTTTAGTTTTTTATTCTGTTGTACTTATTTGTAGGTTTTGCACTGATGATGGCCTCTTTGTAGGTTGAAAGCACTTTGTCAATAAAGTTTTGTTTTGTGGAGAGACTTCTTTAGTTTTCATTATTTTTAATGGACTCCATCCACGCTTATTCTAATCATTTAGAAAATGTTAAATTTTGACGATTTTTCATTGAGTGTCACATCAAGATTTATCTATATACCAAATTTCTAGTGTCTACGATTGCTGGAAGTGCTTTAGACTTTTCTTGAGTAAGTGAGCGAGTGTCAAAACTGCCTAACCTTGAGCCACTATATCTCAACATCTGTAAATGGTTAAGGATATGAAATTCGGTAGAATAGGTCAGCTCAACAAGATCTTTTGATTAATACTAAAATCATATTTTTTTAATGTCCTCAATAAAAAGATACGAGGGGGAGAAAATGGCCTCGAGATGATTTCTGTAAAGGATAGTACACCAGTGACTAGACTTGGTGGGAGCACTGCCGTGCCCCCTAGATGTTGAGTGCTCACACCTCAGAATCTAATTAACGTTTCGTGACCAAACTATAAACTGCTAATATGTCAGAATACACACGTTCTACACTTATCGAGATCTGATCCTAAATAATGCAGGGTATCAAATTAAATAGTGTTAGGATAGTAACATAATTATTCACAAGAAATGTGAAAGCAAATCCCATTCTAAAAATACCCGGATCTACCCTCGGGGAAAATAGACAAACAAACACATTTACTTAATTACATCCAACATATATAAGGATTTCCCAAAGACAAGAAAAGTCAGTTCATCATTAGAACTCAAACAGTTCCACCCAGTCCAACATTAGTACTCATATAGTTCAAACAGTTCAACAGTAACACCAGTGTTGTTACACTTTTTTTTTTTTTTTTTTTTTTTTTTTTTTTTTAAACAAATAATGAATACATATATTCTGTTTAACAATTCACAATTGATGACTATATATTTTAGATAATTACTCAAAGTTAATTATATTACTATTAATTATTCTAATTAAAATATTTTTTAATTTATTTTAATTATTATTTTTATCTAATTAATATTTTTAATTATTTTTAATTATTATTTTATTATATTGATTCTACTATTATAATTAAGGGTACCTGATTAAATCTGTAGGTTTCTGGTGGACTGAGAATAGTTGTTGGAAGATGTCACTTGTTGAACTGTTGGATCTATGTGAGTACTAATGTTGGACTGTTTGGAACTATATGAGTTCTAATGATGAACTGTACTGTTTAATATCTGACTGTGGAACTGACTTTTCTTGTCATTGGGAAATCCTTTTATATGTTAAAGAGTAATTAAGTAAATGTGTTTGTTTGTCTATTTTCCCCGAGGGTAGATCCGGGTATTTTTAGAATGGGATTTGCAATCCAAAATTGAGACCAACTACCAACAGTAACTTTATCAATTACCATTTGCTTAGTCAGTAATAATATAAACAAATTGCATGATTTTATTTAAGAATTTTACTTTGTAT
The DNA here is from genome assembly GCA_018340805.1 of Microvelia longipes. Classification (NCBI taxonomy): domain Eukaryota; kingdom Metazoa; phylum Arthropoda; class Insecta; order Hemiptera; family Veliidae; genus Microvelia; species Microvelia longipes. The sequence goes on from JACMZG010001913.1 coordinate 11,741,688, forward strand.
TGTTTTATTTTTATTATAGTATAATTGCACATATGTATGTGCATGAATGTAGTATGTTTGAATGGGAATGATTGTATGAATCTGAATGTATTTATCATTAATATAATATATGTATGCATGTCGATGTTTGTATGTGCATGTACGCATTTGTTTAATAATTTTGTTTGGTTATGAATCTAACATTAAAAACTTACTATTATTAGCTTTACAATTCATACTAATTTTAGATTAATATCATAAAGTATAAATAAAAATATTCTAATTTTAAATTAAAAATAACTAATCATAAAAATAATTATATAAATAAAATAACAAATTTAATTATTAAATAAATAAAAGAAAAATAATATCAAATTTAAGATAAAAATACAAAAATATTAATAAATAATTTAGTTATAAATAAAATATGAATATTCTAAATGAAATTGAAAATCTTGAAGAAATAAATAACTACAACAAAGTAAATCTTGAGGAATTTAAACAAATAAATAAAAATAGCAACATAATAATGTTGCATACTAATATAAGAAGCTTAGATAAGAATATAGATGAATTTACAATCAAACTTAAAGATCTGTCTTTAGATTTAGATATAATAATTCTTACAGAGGCTTGGCTAAGACACCTCTCTCTACAGATGTATAGAATACCAGGTTACTACGAATACGCTACTGCTAACAATTGCAATCAGAATGCCGGTATTGTGATTTATATCAATGAACGCATTCAGCAAAAAATCCAAGTACATGAACACATACTTACTAATTGTAATTGCTTAGAGATAAAACTAAATGACAAAAATGACACAAGAGTTCTGGCTATCTATAGATCTCCCAGTGGTTCAGTAGAAGAGTTCTTAAAAGAATTCCTCCAAATTCTCGACAGTTATAAAAGAAATCAAAACATACTAGTGATAGGAGATGTAAACATAGATATACTAGAAAATGATGATGTTGAATTGAAGCAGGACTCAGTTGAATATTTAAATTTAATGAATGAAAGAAATTTAATGTCTCTTATAAATGAACCTACACGGGTGACTGACCGAACTCAGACTTTAATAGATCATTTGTTCGTTCATTTCAAAATGGAAAAAATTACCAAAGCCGTAATTCTGAAAACAGAAATAACTGATCATTACAGTATATTAACAGCCCTTAACGTACAAGATAACCATACCGCACCCACAAAATGTACAGACAATAATAACTACATTAAATATGATATCGAGAAAATAAATAAAGAAATAAATCAGCAAAACTGGGAAACAATCTTAAAAGAAAAAGACGTAAATATTGCCACCGAAAACTTTATCAAAATAATTCAAACTACTTACGAAAGATTTAAAGAAAATGTAACAATAAACAAAAAATACAGAAAACTGAAAACTTGGATAACTGAAGGACTAGTAAAAGCAATAAGAAAAAAAAAAAAACAAAAAAAAAATTAAAAAACAACCATTTAATATAAAACTTAAAGAATACTACAATAAATATAACAAAATACTTGGTAAGTTAATTAAAAAAACAAAATATAAAAACATTGAGAAAAAAGTTAACGATTGCGAAAAAAACGTAAAAGAACTATGGGGAGTAGTAAAGGAAATTTACGACAACAAACCTAAAACTAAACTGACTATACAAACTATAAAAGACAGTGATACAGAAATCGATGGTGCTAAGGAACCTGAGAAAATAGCTAATGTTATGGGAACTTATTTCACAGAAATAGGGAAAAATATGGCAAATAAAATAAATGAACTTAATAGGGATAAAATAATAGAGACAGACGATGAGGTAAAACAAATAGAAATCGCAGATTTACAACAAAAAGGTAATAACAAAACAGAGACAGACCACAATAACAAAAACGACGATAAAACAACTAAAATAAACAACGAGAAAAAGGATGATAATAAAATAAATAAAAAACAGAAAGTAAAAGAAGACACAGCAGAATGGACGGACTGTGAGGAAATTACAGAAACGGAAATTAAAAAAACAATAGGAGAACTAAGAGGGGCTCAGGTCCCGGGTATGACTTAGTAACTGTTCAATTTATTAAAGCAAATTCAGAAGCTTTAGTGATTCCTGTAAAATATATTATAAATCTAAGTTTAAGAACAGGTATTGTGCCTGATGCTTTTAAAATTGGTGTGATTACACCATTGCATAAAAAAGGCGATACAAAAGAATGTAGTAACTATAGGCCTATATGCTTAATCTCAAATATAGCTAAAATTCTGGAAAAAATTGTAAAAAAAAGATTTGTAACATTTTTAGAAAAGAATAAGATATTATCAGAAAGTCAATTCGGGTTTAGATCAGGCAGAAGCACACAAGACGCAATTAATCAGGTAATTGAAACTATAACTAAGGACTTAGACAACCAACTTAAACCTATAGCACTTCTACTGGATTTTACCAAAGCATTTGACTCCGTACCGCATAAAAGAATAATAAGAAAATTTCAAAAACTAGGAATTAAGGGAGTAATGCTCAAATGGTTCATTAGTTACCTTCATAACAGAACCTATCATGTTAAAGTTAATGGAGTACTTGGGAAAGGGTACTCTTCTGAGTACTCAATACCCCAGGGAACGGTCTTAGGTCCACTTATTTTTTTAACTTATGTAAATGACATGTTTAAGCTACCTCTGAGAGGTAATTTAACTGGCTTTGCAGACGATACATCATTAATTTGTTCGGCTAAAACATGGCAAGAAGCAGTACTGCAAATTGAGCACGATTTAAAAATTCTCAAAAATTGGCTAGATCTCAATGAACTTACACTTAATGTTACAAAAACTAATTTTATAACATTTGCCTCAAATGAAAGTTTTGTTCCTCCGATACAAGTAGTTAAACTTCATCACAACCAATGCAATAAATCTGACCACTGTGACTGTCCTGAAATAAATAGAGTAAGGCAGGCAAAGTATTTAGGTATTACTCTGGATCAGTGTCTGACCTGGAAACCTCACTTAAAACAGCTAACTAATAATAAAAACATTAAATATTTATTTTTACGTATTCGACCTTTTGCTACTGTAAATCAATTAAAATTACTATACTACGGGTTAGTAGACTCTATCATTCGCTACGGAATACTGTCGTGGGGCTCTGCTACAGAGAACCACAAGAAACCTGTTGTAATACAACAGAAATCATTTATAAGAATTATTTCTAACAAAAGAAAATTAGAACATACTGAACCGTTATTTAAAAAATTATATATATTGAATATAGACCAGATGATACAGGCTAACCTATCTCAAGTACATAAAAACATAAGTAACATAGATGTATTGCTACATGGCATGAAATACGAGAAGCATTGCTTGCAGTTGTTAGCAGTACCGTTCTGTCGCACCAGCGCCGCACAGAGGCACTGGTTCTATCAAGGCATAGTATGGTTCAATAATTTACCTCAAGACGTTAAGACTATAGAAAAAAAAGAAACTTTTAAAAAACATTTAAAAAATTATTTAATAAAAGTTAATAAATAAATAAATTAAATTTCTATGTATATAAAATAAATTAACTTATTCTAAATATTCAAAATAAAAATTATTTATATTATTTAAAAAATAAAAAGTAATAATTAATAATAAAATAGAAAAGAATAAAATAAAATGTATAACAATTATATAAAGTTTATAACTATAGTATTAAGTATACGCATTAGTAAAGTATTAAGTCAACGCCTGTTCAGCTCAGGCCTTGGGGCCATCATGAACAGGCTAATCTTTTATGTTTATTGTATGCTATATCAATTAATTTATAAAAAAAAAAAAAAAAAAAAAAAAAAAAAAAAAAAAAAAATTATTTTATTGAAACAGTTGTATTTAAAAAAGGTTTTAAGAAGCTATGCAAATATACGATCAATTGTTTTAACGCAGCGTAAAAATATTGTCAACATTTTAAGGTCCCACAGCCTTCATGATTAGGAGTTCGGTCGGTCGTTTTGAGGAACAGGGTTCAGAAGCCGACCGTCCTGGACGAGATGCCCATCGAAATGTGCGGTAAAGTGTTGCAGATGATCCATCTGTCTCAACTCGCCGTCATTCCTCCCAATTGGGCATTTCCAGAACGACATAGCGTAATATTTTAAACTTGGATCTAAATATGTTCCTATACGAAATTCAAATTGTGCAAACTATACGACCGCAAAATAATAGGTCTTATTTAACCCACCGCCATTTAAGAGTGATTTTTGTATGAAGAATTCAATACTCTAGTATGAATCTACTAGGAGCTACGATGATAACAGACTCACACACATACACATAGACACACAACTTTGTGAAACCCACTTAGAAAGTTTTAAAACACCTGAAACCGATAATTTCGCTCACATCCTGGTTTCGGATTTTTTCGCAAACACAATACTTTTCCGAATACGCACGGTATAAATGAGGAAAAGTAAAAATAGAAGAGGCTTCTTATTTTACGGAATGCCTATAATAGACGCTACATAATTCTCATTAGACCATTCGTCACTGATTATATCGATGGGATGGGTATGGAAGCTTCTCTTTGCGGTTCATGAATAGGAAATCTTAGCATAACATAAGTATCGCATGTGCACAATTCGTCTGGGGGCACATCAGTGCCCCAGCCAAGTCTTGCTATCTAAAGTAAAAGCTTCATATTCAAGGCTGTTTCTCGAATTGGTTTAGAGCATTTTCTACCCTCTTGCATCTTTCGACTGGATTAATCTAGAAACTTAAAATTAGGCTAACGCAAATATAATTAAAACAATATTACTTTTGAAATTACAACCCTTTATTTTTTATAGCTACCGAGATATTTTCTATAAAATTGACTAATTTTGACCCTGGCTGACTCATACTCTCTCACTCAATAAATTTCTAGGGCACATCTAATAATCGTAGAAAAATGGAATTTGGAATAAGGGTAACATTTTATTTGATAAAGCAAAGAAAAATTTGCAATATTTTAATCTGATTTCCTAAATATTTCTAATGATATGACAAATTAGTGGTTTATGAAGACTTCATCAAATCTTATGATTCATTTTTAACATGAAAATATATATGTCTAACAATAATAAATTTTATAATTTATTGTATAAATTATATATTTCTCTTATTTTTTTTTTATCACGTATGTTAAGAAATTTAAATAATGCTATCTTATTAGCATATTGTTGGTTTTAATATGAAGCATCCATTGATACAATTATTTGAGTAGCAAAATGAGTTATTTCATATATTATGTTGAAAGAAGGTCTCGACTAAAATTACCACATGTTGGCAAATAAGTCTCTACTTTTTGAACTTCAGAAATATCTTAAATTATATATATCAACTAATATATTTAAAAAAAATAACTATTTATTATGTTTGAAAGTAATACTAAAGCAAAGTATAATATTATAAATTTAGAAAACTATGCAAAGTGGAAATTAGTCAAATAAGGACAGTTGAATAAGCTTCTAAATATTTCAATATCAGAAAAAGACTTGTCTACATCTCTAGTCAAGGGTTTTATTTAAAAGTTTTGTTTTTAAGTGTCGTCAACTTGTCTGTGTGAAAAAAAATAATTAATATGGTGCAGGTATCAACACATGCTAATCATACCAAAAACCACTTATGTGGTAAAATACTCCCCTCCAAGTCTTTGGTCCAAAAAAGTAGGGAAATCAATTTTCCTGTCCCGCCAAGTCATGTCCGTATCGGGTGGTGACGGTATTATGCGTTTCAAAGTGAAGTTCCTAGGTTGGCAATAGTCAAGAGCCTAATTATTTACATTGAGAGGCGATCATCAGCTTCTTCTTCTAGCCGGCAAGCCAGCGGTGTGAACGAGATTTACATTTTCTTTTGCTATATTTTGTGATACCAAACAATTCAGGTGTTTGTAGAGGTTCATCATAAAGATTTTAGCTGTTGTCATAATAGTAGCAGTTTTACTTACTTGTATAGATCCAGGAGTGAACACAAGAAATGAATTAATAAATGTTAAGGGAATAAACGTTAAGGGTACGATATAATCAGGCACAATACCATATTATACCCTTGCAAACTCTACCTCTAAAGGTGTTTCACTTTTCTGGCATGCCGCCAAGGAGAAGAAGGTGATAATTGCTTCTCAATGTAAATAGGGCCCTTAACTATTGCCAACTTCACTTTGAAACGCCTATGACAATCTCCACCCAATACGGACATGACTTGGCAGGACAGTAAAGTTGATGTCTCTACATTTTTTACCAAAGACTTGGCGGGGAGTATTTTAACACATAAGTGGTTTTTGGTAAGATATATATTTATAGGTTGTATTAGAACAATTTTAGTACAATAGTATCAGATACGCTTAACAGGTCTAGGCAAGATCAGTCAGTGCACATACAAACGGCAAATCCACCACTTATTTTAAGAACATTTTTAAATTAAACTATTTAAAAATAAGAGGCTAGAGACTCTTATCTTTGGTATGATTTCATGACTTTTTGTACGGGTCCTGTTTTATGTAAAAACAGAAGTAAACATGATGCGTGTAGTAGATAAACCTGTAAAGAGTGTCATGGTATTATATATACCTCTCTCAAGCTTTGTTTTCAGCGACGCGAACATTATAGGATTTTTTAATTTGGGATTTATTGATAAAAGAATGTTAAAAGGCATCAGACAAATTCAAAAGTCCTAAAACACCAAAATCCATTCAGTACTAAAAAGTGCAGATCGGTCAATTTATATAAAAGTAGCGCTCGCTTGCTTAGTTTCTAGCTCCGTGTTTAGCACAGGAATGTCGAATTTGAGATTTTATCAGGTAGGACTACACACAGGCATAAGACAAATTCAAAAAGTCACCACATATCAAAATTCGTTCAGTAGTTTAGGCAGTAGGTACGTCAGCGTATAAACCTATCGTTCGGTAGCTTAGTTTTTTGCTCCGGGTTCAGCGTAGGAATGTGGATTTTGAGATTTTATTACGTAGGAATGCACATGAGCATAAGACGAATCTAAAAAGTCCTCATATGTCAAAATCCGTTTTGAAGCTCAGGCTTTAGGTGCGTCAACAAAAAGTGCAGGAAGAATAAGAATATGAATTTGTCAAAAAGGCTCTTTTCAAACCTATTTTTCTCCACTTCTGGGGCCGATTTGGATGATTTTTTTTTATTTGTGATCTACAAGGCACGTCATTTAAAGATATTATAATATTTTTTGTACCTATAGCCGTTTTCACGCTACAGACCCTCCCTCTCTTTTGAAATCACTTGCAATAAGAAATGAGATATCCATGTAAATATATGTAAATAAATGTATATTTATAAAACAAGTATATTTAAAAAAATATCCTAAACAAACACACCGTAAAAATGCAGCCAAGCCTTGCTGCAGTTAAGATATCATAGTTTACGCCGAGTCTACGCGACTTTATATTATTTATGGATTGATAGAATATGTCTGATTTTCAAATCTGCTCGTATCATAAACATGATTACAAGTGGAAAAACTCGTAATTTATGATTTTTGTGCATTTTGGGGTGTAAATCAGAGATTTTTGTTGTATTTTCGGTGATATTTGAGCAGTTATATCTCCAGTTCTATTAAACCAATTTTGAAGGTTAAAACATTGATTTGTCGAAAATTCATTGACCTTTAAAAAACTTGTTTATCTTTTTTGATAAAACCATTAGGAACATCACTAATGGGAAAAATTAATTATGGGGCCATTTTTCGGACTTTGAAGAGGCCCAGGAGCCAAAATCCTCCGATCTGTAATGGCAGACCACCTAATCCTTTATTGCGAAGCCAAAATAAAACAATTAAGCAGGTTAAACCTTTGGGGCTCGTCGGTCACAAAATTTGCAATGGGCTCTTGGGCTACAAATTTTGGGAGATATAGATGTTTATTTTATATCCACAACATATATACTAACAAGCCTCACAAAATTTAACAGAAAAGAAATTTCTGACTTAGCAAGAACGTTAAATAACTAAATTAGAAATAGAATAAGAAAGGTTTTTTAAATAAACCTTCAATATTAATATAAGTAAGAAATTTATGATTAATTAATTTTACCTTCGCGTCCTTGCAAAATCAAAAATTTCTTTTCTGTTGAATTTTGTGAGGCTTATGTGTTCATATGTTGCGGATATAAAATAAACATCTATATCTCCCAAGATTTGTGGAAGCAGTGAATGGACTTGGCGTAAACTATGATATCATAACTTTTTACGCAAGATTTGGCAGCATTTTTTCACAGTGATCTTGTTAAATTGGTTTTAATTTTATGTAAAATTCCTCTGAGAGATACTTTTCTTTTAATCGCCTATCAGAGCTAAGAACTGTTTTACTTGTGAAAACCAGTTAAATCAGATTTGGTTACTGTACCAAAGAATCTAATAGTACAGTATTCAAAAACTATTATTTTTGGATACTGTAATTGGACGCTGAAAGAAATTGATCACTAAACTAAAATCGTCTAGTTTGTGAATGTGATTTATGAAGTGTATTAACGGTTTAAGTATTTTAATTATAACATGAGCTAATGAAATTCTTTTCCAACAATAAAATGGAAAGAGAAGTAGTTTTAAAGAAATAACTTTGTTCAGAATCGAGCTGATGACGGTCTACAGAGTAATCCATATCCAGTCTACAATTTATAATGTAAACCATTTATACTTTGTTCAGTTAGTTTGTTTTCGTACAATTAACATGTAATTTTATTAGTCTAAACTAAAGTAACATATATACCAAGTAGGGAAACAAACGCGATTTCTGTCAGACTTGGCATGTAGTTCACATTTTTTCCACTAGGGAGTTGGCTCAAATTTTCATATGGGCGCAGACATTTTGTTTTACCCTATTAATTGTAAACAAACTATTTACGGTACTCAAAATTGTTGTTTTTATTGAATTTATTTGTACAATTTAGTATAAAATGTTAATCATTTGTGTTAGAAATACGTTTATCACATCCGATGTAGGTTTAATTGCGAATCTTTAATTACTAGGCTAATTAAACTTTTTTTCGGGTGCACTACTTAACTTAATATATTTTTGCGTGTGATATTTGTTTTTCCCCTTTAAATATTAATTGTAATTAGTAATTTAACAACTTTAACCAACCATTTTTGAATATAATAAAGCAATGTAATTTTAAGTTACATTTAAGGCAATACATTGTAGTCTGTATGTTCTTCAAAATTTTAATAAAAATATGTAGTTTACCTTTTTTATAGTTTTCCTTTTTATTTAACTAATTTATTATAACAATTATTTAACAGAATTCAATACGAGATCATTAAACTATCACGTACATATTAAAGTAAGAAAACGCGATAAGAAGTAAAACTCACCTAATGTTATCAGGGTTGCCAGTAACACTAAGTAAAAAAAAAAAACGTAAATCCTAAGAGGCGCATCCGCAGTTATTACAATTCTAGCTATTTTTTATTTTTGAGCCAGCTATCAGCTGATCACGCATGTCTGAATTATTTTACACCGGTTAGTATAGGAGTTCCCCTACTTGGTTTATATATTACTTTAGTCTAAATCCTACCAATTTTAACCTTTTAATAATAATAATGTAAGCTTCTCATATACATATTATTATTGTCTGGTTATAACATTAAGGCCCATCAGGGATAACCCCTGCGGGAACTGCCTCAAGTAGAAGTAGCATCTGTTAAGGTCAAAGTGTAATCTAAAGATGGCAATAGTTAATTTGAACAGTAATAAAATATAAACTGAGATGCGAACCCCAGCCCTCCTTATAGTCAAAGGGCAGTATGATGACTTAACGACCTCGGCCACTGAGGTGACATCCTAACTTATTACTTACCTTAAATGTCTTATAAGAGGACACTACGTAAGAATGTCCATCTTCTAATTCATCCAGTACTATCCTCCTTTCTCCATCCATTGAAAATATATACCTAAAACAAAATTTAAAAAATAAATTATTCTGATAGAAATTAGGTTTGATTTATTATAATTAAAAATCAAAGCATAACAGTAAATTTTATTCTATTGATCTTTTGCTTTCCAAAACATTTTTTTTTTCATCAAGACGTTGAGCTGATCAAAACAATAATTGTTGAGTGTGAATCAATTTTAACTCTACAGATGTATCTGAATTACGCTTTGGAGGATAAATTTATTTATTAAGTATCATTTGATACTAACAAGTTTTGTTAAATATGAATTGTTGACACCGTGTATTTTTTGTGCGAGAGACAGTTAGGAAAGTAGAATGCAAAATGCTATGGGAACTGTTTCAGCATATGGCATTATCAGAGATAACCCGACATAATGTAATGTCCCATTCTATATGGTTATACTAAATTTATCATGGTGCCAGCTGAGCCTAAAATCAATCGGTTATTAACTTAAAATCAAAAAAGAATATAAAGTGAAGTAACTTATTTACCAAAGACTTTAGTAAGAGAGTTGGCGTTGCTCCCTATCCGCCATATCTTACAATGAGTAAGAATTAACGAAACAAATTAAAATAATAATGATAGACGTTATGTCCCATTGTTATGGGACATTATGTTCCTAGAATGCTATGCTATGTGTTTTCCCTATTATATTCCTAGATGGCTTCGCATAATTACAATATGTCAATTTTTACTATCCTCATTTATACCGTAGGTATATAGGAAAAGTATTGTGTTTGCAAAAAAATTCGAAACTGGGATGAAACCGGAATTATCCGTTTCAGGCGTTCTTAAGGCCTCCTGAGTGGTTTTCTCAAAGTTGTCTGACTGTATGTGTGTGTCTGCTATCATCGTAGGGCCCAATGTATTTATGCCAGAGAGGTAAATTTTTGTACAAAAATTAGTCTATTGCTGTAGTTGTGGTATTCGGAAATAATTCTTTTGTGCCGTCATTAACCCGCAATAATGACTCAGTAAAAATTTCGAAAAAACATAAAGCACGGAAATATGATGCGATCGGATTGAGATTTAGCACGCATGCGACTATGTATGACTAACCTATGTGCTAAGTTTGATCTCATTATCAGCTTTCGTTTAATTTTGTTAAATGACTTGTGTACGTTTTTTCAAAAATTGTAAAAAATTAGAAAATAGTCCAATTAATTTAAAATTTCGTACAAGTGTATATTATTACTTAATAAATAATTACACTGAGTTTCGTTTTAATACGACAAGTATATTTATGATTTTTGTTGGATCATAAAGATTAAGAAGGGTTGAGCGTGGTCAGTGCTGTATGAGTGACCGCAGAGAATGATACGGAGGCATTTTCTACCTGAAGACGAGCGAAGCGAGTCAAAAGGCATGTTGCAGAATAAATTTTGCGAACTGTATTTCTGAGGACGAGCGAAGCAAGTCTGAAGCTCCTTAGAGTCTAAGGGAAAAATTTCGAGATAATATTCCGCACTCAATATCTATTCTATTGTTTATTACTATATGGACTCCACCCAAGAAGAAGTACATGAAGTTTAGTTTCAATAAGGCTAGTATATCTATGCAAATAATCGAGGTTTGTCGGTAGGTGGATGGGTAACCATTAGAGTTAAAGACATAACAAATAAAATAGGTAAATTAACTAACTATCTCAGACTTTATAAAAGCACTTAAAATACTCGAATCCACAGTCTCTCTGCCCCAGTTTCAATTTTGGTACCATCGGCAATTGTTTATAGTTTTTTATTTTCCTTATTAATACCGTTGGTATATGGGAAAAGTATTGTGTTTGCGAAAAAATCTAAAACCGGGATGTCACCGGAATAATCCGTTCCAGGTGTTTTTAAGACTTCCTGTATGTGTGTGTCTGTTATCATCGTCGCTCCTAGTGTATTTATGCTATAGAATTGAAACTTTGTACAAAAATCAATCTACTGCTGTAGTTGTGTTATTCGGAAAATATTTTTTTTATGGCGTCATTAACTTACTATAATGACTCAACGAAAATTTCAAAAATCATAAAACGCGGAAAATTTATGCGATCATATTGAAATTTAGCTCGCATGTGGTTATGTATAAGACTATCATATGGTTTCAACACTCTACCATAAATACACTGGGAGCTACAATGATAACAGACACAGACAAACAAATCTGTGAAAACTACTGAGAAGGTCTTAAAAAAACCTAAAGCGGATAATTCTGGCGACATTCCGCTTTCGGATTGTTATGCAAACAATGCTTTTCTTATATACCTACGGTATAAATGAGGAAAATTAATAAAATCCCAATAAAAACCAAAATAAAAATGTTGCCCTAATTGTTGATCGGAAGATGCTAGAGTCACCAGGTTAATTTGCTTCAGTATGAGTACAGAAGTCATAGACAAATACTGACTAAGACATTTGGAAAATTTGAAATAAAATTTTATAAATAAATCGCAAAGATCGAACATCAAGCATTTATAAAATTTGATTTCGAATTTTCCAAATGGCTCAGTCAAATCGCAAAGATCAAACATCAAGCATTTATAAAATTTGATTTCGAATTTTCCAAATGGCTCAGTCAAATCGCAAAGATCGAACATCAAGCATTTATAAAATTTGATTTCAAATTTTCCAAATGGCTCAGTCAAATCGCAAAGATCAAACATCAAGCATTTATAAAATATGATTTCGAATTTTCCAAATGGCTCAGTCAATGTTTGTCTATGACTTCTGTACTCATAATTAAATTTCTGTAAATTAAATTTTTTGTACTCATAATTAAATTAAATAAATAAATCGCAAGGATCGAACTTACGACTAATTAAGGGGAACTTACGAGATCAGAAGTCGTAAGTTCGATCCTTGCGAGCTTTCGCTGAACCTGCTAAAACAAAATCGATCTAGTGATATCTATATTAAATAAGTATCGACAGTAAATGATTTACAATCTTTGACTTTAAATGTCTATCGTAGGACTCTCAATATCTAGGTAGTCGTGGTCCATACCTGGCTCCTCTTGGTAAGTCCATCCTAAGTGATAACTTATCCATAAGTCCTTCCAATGAAGTAACATCTCTTCCTGGTCTAAATCTGTACTCCAATCCAGGGAAATACGGATCTCCATTCTTAAAGAATATAACCTGTAACAATATTCAATATAGTTAGATGGAAACTCATTCTCAAATGTCGAATATAACGAGTGTTTGACTATATTCACTACGCTGTGAATATAGTCAAAGTATCGTACGCTATTGTGCCCTGGGTTAGACTTTACAAATTATGGTACTCTATGTTACACATTGTACACTATAGGGCTCAAAGTTACACTTTGTACACTATAGTGCTCAAAGTTACACTTTGTACACTATAGTACTCTATGTTACACATTGTACACTATAGTGCTCAAAGTTACACATTGTACACTATAGTGCTCAAAGTTACACTTTGTACACTATAGTGCTAAAAGTTACACTTTGTACACTATAGTACTCTAAGTTACACTTTTTACACTATAGTGCTCTAAGCAATGAATAAATAGACTTAACGTAAACTATGATATCATAACTTTTTACGCAAGACTTGGCAGCATTTTATCACGGAGTGTTCTTGTTAAATTGGTTTTAATTTTATGTAAAATTCCTCTGAGAGATATTTTTCTTTCAATCGCCTATCAGAGATATGAGCTGTATTACTTGTGAGAAACAGTTTAATTAGAATTGGTTAATGGTACAGAATTAATTAATTAATTAGAATCTAATGGTACAGTATTCAAAAACTATTGTATTTGGATACTGTATTTGGACGCTGAAAACATTTGATAACTAAACTAGAATCGTCTAATTTGTGAATGTGATATAGTGCTCCATGTTACACTTTGTACACTATAGTACTCTATGTTACAATTTGTACACTATAGTACTCTATGTTACACTTTGTACACTATAGTACTCTATGTTACACTTTGTACACTATAGTACTCTATGTTACAATTTGTACACTATAGTAATCTATGTTACACTTTTACACTCTATGTTACGATCTGTATTCTAAGAGAGCGTTCAGAAACACGAAACTGTCTGCAATAATCCATTTCACCGTTAAACTGTTTTACTGTGTAATTTAAAAAGACCTTAATTGTCAAATACTGTTTCAGTCAACCTACCCTTTAATTCTCTTGATAAATAGAAAGCATTTAAAAATTATTTATAATAGAATATAATATTATTTCCAATAACTTGTATAAATCTGATTTCCGCTATTTATCCAATTTTCGATAATTGTTTAAAGTTCTCTCATTTATCCAATTTCAGAAGCGAGTCCAAAGGCGTGCCGCAAAATAATTTACTGAGTTTTATAATCTAATGACGAGCAAAGCGAGTCCGAAAAGGGGGAGGATGAGTGTGGGCTGTTTAAGATTCCGAAGCGGGAGGGGTAAACAAAAAATTCTAATTATTGTCGTTTTCCATGTCTTTCAGTGGGAAATGCAGTAAAAATGTTGTATAACAATTCGTTAAATAAATTTTATAAGAATTAATCTATAAGAGGAATTAAGTTTAAAAATTAAGGTTGATTTAAATAAGTTAAGTAATAAAAGTTATCGTGCTAAGTTAAAACGACGGTCGAATGACCCTCACAACGTGGAGTCCAAGGTCTAGGAGCTGTGTGAGGCCAAAGAACAGAGGGGGCGGCAAGGGGCGGCACGCCGTGTATAATGCCTTGTAGTTACAGATATAAATCTAACAATTGATTCAAACACAACTATACATAATACAGTACGTGAGTAAAAAAATCATCGTAATGCGTAAGGTTACTGTCGTAACAATAATGGGGAGGGGGGTCTTGTAATTAATTAGATTACTCCTTAAATCCATGACTCTTTTATAGTATCGAAGGATTATCAACAGTCAAAAGTAATATGTAACTATAACCATATAGTTGGACTATACTATAGTACGACACACGGCTAAAATCAATTGACACCCCGCCAAAATCTCAATGCTTTCAACCCTCATTTTTAAATAAAAAAACCCTCTTTATAGTAACAAAAAAAAAATCCCTACTCTGGCAACACTGAAAGTCAGGTTATGTTTTGAATTTTATGATTTGTTTTTATTTGATATCGTATTTTTTTATTTTTAAAAATTTATTATTTACTTTTTAAGTAGGAATATCGTTGTATCTTATAAATTTACCTAAGTGTTGCATTAAATTTGTTCGGGAAGTATGAATTAAGTGAAGTTAAAGTTTTTGATTACGTAATGCAATGGATCATAATAGTTCTATGATAAAAATTTGACGATTTTAATAAATCGTCAGCTATAATTACTTTTTTCCAAAATAAACTGCTTTTTTTGTGTTATGTTTGTATAATTGAATGCGTATTGTTTCATATTATAAAATAATATGACACAATATGCATTCATGACTTAAAAAAGTCAAGATTGTCATCTATTGAAAGACATTGGCATTTTCGAAAAAAAAATGCTGTCTTTTGGTTGACAGACCCCAGACCAGAGACTATAGATACTTAAACAGTAAGACTGTCGACTCAATGGTGGAAAAATTTGGATTCCGGTCGACACTAGCGCGGCGAGGGACCTACCTTTCAATTGAGTGGGCGTGTCTTGATTTCCCGCTTTTTGCCTCAGTCAGTTTGAAATTTTTATAATTTGTATAGTTTATACCCTACCACTTTAATCTTACACAGAACGCTTCTGATTGTTTTTAAGTTTTTCATTCAAGTAATTTATTATTTAATTGATTCAATCAGGTAATAATGAAAATAGTGGCTAAAGTTTACACGTGGTAGAAGATAGATTTTGGCATTTAATGCAGCCTGTATTTTAATTACATCGGCAAGATGCGAACATGTAATTTAACGTAATAACCTGATAAAATCTACTAAATTAATAAATTTAATTAAATGAAATTTACTTATCTGCCATCAGTAAGGTTCTCTGGAAGTTTAAAAAAAGGTTTCTATTTACTTTTAGTTTCTGATTTTTTAAAATACAGAACATGCAACGGCGAACCGTTTTTGTGAAAAATACATACAGAAAACAATCATTTTTAATAATAATAAATTTAGCTGTCATAACCAAGAATTGCCATGGTATTTTAAATTTTAATATAAAAATGTAATCAGTCATTTTTTGGAAAGCTATTGGGGTTAGTTCATGAGTTGTCCGCACCGGTCCGCCGCAGCGCTATTTTTAGTAGCTTGCGATAATCGAATCCAAACTTTTCCTCATTTAAGTTAACCCCCCCTGCCCCAGACCCTGCGCTGTACTCTAATAGCAAGAAATGCTTGAAGAATACATCAATGTCCATGCGTCAAATATAGGCACTCAAATCATATTACAACTCTGCAATAATTGGATGAATTAAACAGATTGGAATGGAACGAAACGAACTCGAACAGATAAATATGCACAATGAGGGAAATAAAAGCGACGCGAGGTTACAAATATTTACAACCAGTGTTGCCTTTTTATGATTTTATTTACGAAAAAGGTATTTTTTTATTCCGAGGTTGGCATAAAGTGGAGGGGGAAAGAGCGGGGTCGGTCTGAGCCAATAGAATTCTTTCCCTCACAGATTTTTGGCGGGGTGTCAATTGATTTTAGCCGTGTGTCGTATTATAGGTCTCTTACAACTTAGCAACTTTTAGCGAATTTTCTTTAAAGAAATCGCCAATGACGGGGCGGAAGTGTGTGCAAAATCTTTTTCCAACGTCCCAAACCACGAAAAAACAGGTTTCGCGAAACATTATGTATATATGGGTGTATGTACGTATGTATTTCTAGCGTATTTTTGTAAAACAATCATTCGAATAGATTAATATTTTTAAATTAAACTTTGTACAAACAGAACCTTGGAGGACACGAACCCTTATGTTATCAACCCAAGTTATGACATCATAGAGAGAAATTGATACTTGAAATAGCTTTAGACGGAAAGATAAATCGATTGAGATAGATCCAAAGATAAATTGGACCATCCCAAATGGCGCAAACAGTATACATATAAATATAATATTGTATATGTGTATACCTTTACGATATATGTTAGATTGAGATGCACCTACATAAGTGGTCTAAGCGCTTTGGAGATAATCTCCACCGGAAAAAAACGGCGAGCTAAGCAGGCCCTCCCCTAAGCTAAGCAGGGCCCTCAGCTAAGCAGGCCCTCCTAGCAAAAAGACAAGTAGTATAGAAAAGATACCACTCCCTCTTGATCTACCCTCATTAGGCTACTGTCCCAGACAGAAAAGACAAAAATGTTTATCACGGAACCACGGCGAGCTAAACAGGCGCGCAAAGTGGAAGTACCTCGAATGGGTTCTTTTGGTTATAGTGATTTCAAAACTATTGGAATCGGTTTCTGCTGAATGGGACCATTTTAAATGGCGTTGGGAAATAAGTAAATTATAACATGACTAATAAGTAAAAACAATGTTTCCTTCACTATACAGTGGGTGTTAAGTACTTGGTCAACGCTACATTTATCTCATTGTATATATGTATACGTCTATATAGCCCTGTTGTAGCTCCAAACAGGCCAGTGGAGCGGGCCTGTATGTTGAGGCAATAAAAATTAGCTAGATTCATGGCAAAATAACATGTTAAAATAAATGCTAAACAACTGTGTGGACGAATAATAAAACAACAAATATGCGAAACAACAACAATATGGTCGTCAAGCGGCCCGACTGGCCGAGGCCACGTAGTGGTACGAGCCATAGGCCCGCATTCCTTTGAAAAAAAAATATTAAAAAAAACCGGGTACCCCAGAACTTTTCCTCATTACATCGGATTCAGTACGCTCATCCTCCCTGCTTCGCCCTCAGAAAAACAGTTCGCCATATTTATACTGCAACATAACTTCGATGCTAACTTGGATTCGCTTCGCTCGTCTTCAGGTAGTAAATGCATCCGTATCATTCTCAGCAGTCACCCATAAAGCATTGACTACGCTCAATGCTCCTTGAATTTTATGATCCAACAAAAATCATGGATATACTTGTCGTATTAAAACTTATTTAGTAGGTAATGGTATACACTTGTACCAATTTTCAACTCGTTTGGACTATTTCCCAATTTTCTACAATTTTTCAAAAAACGTACACTAGTCATACAAAAAAAATAATTAATGCTGATAATAAGATGAAACTTTGCACATATGTTAGTCTTATACATAGTCACATGCGTGCCAAATCTCAATCCAATCGCATCATTTTTATACGATTTATGATTTTTCAAAATTTTCGCTGAGTCATTATTGCGGGTCAATGACGTCATAAAAAATATTTTCCAAATAGCACAATTACAGTAACAGACTGATTTTTGGACAAAATTTCAAGTCTCTAGCATAAATACACTGGGCGCTACAATGATAACACACACACATATACAGACAGACAACTTTGTGAAAACCACTCAGGAGGCCTTAAAAACGCCTGAAACGGATAATTCCGGTTTCATCCCGGTTTTAGAATTTTTTGCAAACACAATACTTTTCTTATATAACTACGGTATAAATGAGAAATAGTAAAAATAATTATATTAAAATTATTTTATTAAACAATTTTAAATCAAAATTCTCATGCTATAATTATTAAAATAATATTCTAGTTAAAAGTAGACCCCTCTGCTTGAGAAGCAATATAGAACCCCCTTCCTTGATTGTGCCCCTTGAGATGAAGGTTATGGTCTTTTTAGGTCAAACCCTCATGAGGCCTTATTGGCGCAGTCCACCACTGCTTGTAATTTGTTTATATAAAGATATTATATAAACAAATATAATTTGTGGAGACATTTTGATTTTTTTTTGCTTTGTTAGTTAACTCAATTAATCAGTATCTGAGTTACAGTTTCTATCCACCGTATTGGATAGAGCGCTAATGATTAGAACTTGCGGAAAAAATTTGCAATGCTACAAGTAAAAGTGATAATGCAGTTTCAATGACTTTCTTATCATGAAAAGAGAACGCCTTAGCGTATTTTCGTCTTTTATCTATTTTTCTTTTAAATATAGCTCACTGTCTGTTGACAAAATGCTCTTCTATATTTTATTATTTTCCAAAGAGGTCTCTAGTCCAACGCCTTCTAGTCTTTCTAACCACACTCCCTCCCTCCGAAGTCTACGGGGGAGGGGTGTTAGGGATGATATGAATTGTACGAGTAAATAGGAATTAACATGAATTAAATATCGTTAACATGAGTTTAATATAGGAAAATGGCTAGGCTTGGACAAATGAGAATGTCAAGTGCAAAATTCATAGTGTAGTTGGAAACTGCAAACATATAAGAAAATGATATCTTTATGAGAATTTTGCATTAGAGTAGCTACATTTTAAAAGAGTTGGAATATTATAAGTTTATTAAGTTATAAGACTAAGGTTATAACTTAGGCTTGAGAAATTGAATTTCAGAGCACAGAGTCATAAACGTATAGATGCAACTTCATTTTACCCCATATCATCTGCAAAATATTTTTTTCATCTTAAGTCAGTAGAGAGCACGACGAGGCGAGGCATCTTTTTCTTTGAAAATTTGATATACTCTAGGCCAGGCCTGGGCAAACTACGGCCCGCGGGCCACATGCGGCCCGCAGAGCATTTTTATGTGGCCCGCGAGCAAAATTAAAATGTTTAGAAAAAAGATAAAATAAATAAAAAATATAAATAATATTAGGTATATAAGCAAATAAATAATTTAATTCAAAATTATTATGAAAAGTTAGATACCAAGGTAAGGAAATAATGAATTGTTATTTTAACTTTAAAGTTTGGAGAAACAAAAACTAGTAAGATAAGAAACAATTACATAAAGAGCGGCCGCCTTTCATATCAATTTGGCGAATTCAAATTATTTTAGTGAATTTTTATTTTCACAATATAATTAGATAAAAAACTATTTTGTCATCTGTGAATTGCCGAAAAGGAGTTGATAAAATACAATCCCTTAGATCTTTTATTTCATAGGAATACTTTTTAAAATGATTTTTACACCTAGTTTTCTAGCAAAATTTATTTTCAGTTATATTTCAAGATCTAGCGAAGATACTCCGTTTAGTGCTAAAGTTCCCCAATTCCTATTCTTTGGGAATAAATTTGACTTTAGTAAAACACCAGCGTAACTGCAATTTGTTGCGGGTTTAGCATACTTCGAAATTTAAGGAATGCGGCCCGCGACAGGCTGTAAAATGACTAAGCGGCCCTTTGCTTGAAAAGTTTGCCCAGGCCTGCTCTAGGCCAACGCCCGTGTAAGAACAAATTATACTAAATAACAACTATGTGACTTTGATGGGGGCAGAGTGAGGCCAGGGGCCGACGCCCCTATAACAAAGAACAAACAGACGTCAATTCCAATCTTAAGTTGAGTATAGTAAAAGTTCAATACTTTGATTATAAGTTTTAACCTTTACCTCGTCAATATCTATAATATTAACCTGATATCTATTATTTTTAAAGCCCCCATTTATTTATTTAACTGACACGCCCTGTTAGTAACAATCACAGCTATTTTTTTAATTAAATACCCTATACTTAGTTTTATTACTTTATATAGATTTTTGTTTAAAGTCCAATTTAGAGAATTAAGTTTATAACTTAAGTAAAACTGTCCGAAATAGAATTGATAACAAAATGAAAATAGGAAATGGGTGTAACCTGTTCTGATAGTCATGGCTTACTTCTATCAGCTTAGGTTTACCCTCGAAAATGATTAGATTTCTTTGTATAATATTAGTATAATTTTATTTATTTTATTTTATTTTGTATATATAAATATTTTCATTAGTCTTTTTTGATTTCATCACCATTGGTCGTAACGCAACAAATACAGTTACTTATTAAATTTATTTGAAAAATATACTGTTATCTACAGAAAACACTAAAGGAGGCAGACCGGAATGATTGGTTCATAAGAAAGGATTCGATCAAATTGGAATGTATTCATTTAGAGTTGAAACTCTGAGTATCAACTCTAGATAGAACCTATTTTTTACAGGGAGGAAGAAGACCGAGGAATACAATCATATCATGTAGACGTAGTGTATTACGTCTACATGATACAATTGTAATCAGTGGAGACGAAATCCGAGGAGAAAGAAGACAGAGGAATACAATTTTATCATGCAGACGTAATGTATTACGTCTATATGATACGATTGTAAACCGTATTGTAATCCGTGAAAAGAAATTCGAAGAGGAAGAAGACAGAGGAATACAATCGTATCATTTTTAGACGTAATGTATTACGTCTATATGATACGATTGTAAACCGTATTGTAATCCGTGAAAAGAAATTCGAAGAGGAAGAAGACAGAGGAATACAATCGTATCATTTTTAGACGTAATGTATTACATCTATATGATACGATTGTAAACCGTATTGTAATCAGTGGAGAAGAAATTCGAGGAGGAAGAAGACAGAGGAATACAATCGTATCATATAGACGTAATGTATTACGTCTATATGATACGATTGTAATCCGAGGAATGCAATCGTATCATTTAGACGTAATGTATACGTTACAAGATACGATTGTAATCCGTATTGTAATCCGTGGAGAAGAAAACTGCGGCATGAGTCAATCTACTCCGACATTCAGGAGCCAACCTTTTATCTGCGAATTTAACAGTCGTTTACCCTTTATTTATAGGTGGATTAAAGTAAACATTTTCATTAAAGGCCAGTAAAATACTAAAGCAAAAGGTGGATCAAATGAAACTAATAAAACCTCAAACATGGCATATGGCGAGGTGTTAGGTAGAATACGAAGCTTATTTTTTTGGGGAAAATGTGTGACGTCATCAACACAAGCAATGTATACAAGTGAAAAGGCACTCGTTTAATTTCATTAAGCAAGACGTCTATGAGTATTATTTAGTTAGTTAGTTGTATACGTTCTCACCCCTTTATGCTAATAAGTAAAATCGACCCGCGTAGGGTCAAAAGAAAATCAAAGTTTAGAGAAACTCCAGTGTAGTCCAGCCTAGCAAACTAAGTGACCTAACTAAACGACCTAGATACAACCAACCTACAAACTTATCTCTTTGACACCATCTTCAAACTAATTTCTGTATCTAAATATATCTTCAAGTACGTTGTCTTTTATAAACGATGTACTTTCATGTTGCAACAGTTTTCGGAAAGGTTTACCTTAATCAAAAAAATGTTCTCGGAAAAGTAAGAAATCTTAATGTTATAGAATACATTATCATAAATGTTAATTTTGAGATGAAATGTAGTTTTTTCAAGGTAAATGGTGATTGACTTTTAGATAAAAATCCTGTCATTTAAACGAATATAACGATCAGTGTCGTTAAAAATAACAGAATAGCATATATTTACATTTACATTATTTATACATTCTTATAATTAAATTAAAATGGCTTATTGTTCTATATCACAATAAAAACAGCGTATCCATTAATGGTAGCTATATATTTCAGCCAACTCAGTGGCCATCTTCAGGCTTTTAAACATAAATCTTAAAAAAATACATTTCACAATCAACTAAAATAGAAACACACATTACAAAAAAATTAAAAAGGGCTAACAAATTACCTCGGTCTGACTAGAAAAAATTACATTTTGTCTTGTCAGACCGAGTTAATTTTAGTTAATGTTTAATTATTTTAATCTTTGTTAGCCCTTTTTCATTTTTTTACAATGTGTGTGTTTCTATTTTAGTTGATTGTGATGTGTATTTTTTAAGATTTATGTTTTAAAGCCTGAAGATGGCCACAGAGTTGGCTGTAATATATAGCTACCATTAATTGATACGCTGTTTTATTGTGATATAGAACTATAAGCCATTTTAATCTAATTATTAAAAAGCATAATATGACTACCCTTCATTCAGATTGTTATGCATTACAATATTGAGGGGACAGAGGAAAAATAATTTATTTTGGTACTTTTAGACTTTTTAATACTCATTTCAACTCCTCTTAAAAATGGGGAATTTTCATAAGAATAATATTTGTTCGAATTATCAAAATCAGACCTAGTTCTCTTTTAGCTAACTTTTCAAAAAATGTACTTTTTGGGCACAAAGATCATTTTACAACATTTTTATTGTAATAAATGTTCGTTTAAAACAAGCAATAGTTTTATAAAGAGAAAATTGTTGTCAAAAAAATGTTTTTTTTTTATTTTCATTAACTGCGACGTCATTAATAGCGAAATAATTCGTCGTTCAATTTAAGATTTCGCACGCATGTTTTTAGTATGCAATTTAGGTTGGCCATAGATACCAGGATAAAATTTAGTAGGTTGGCATTAGATATAAGGATTAAATTTAGGTTGACCTTAAATATCAGGATGAGATTTAAGTTGCCCTTAGACACCAGGATGAAAATTAAGTTGGCCTTAGATATCAGGATCAAATTTAGGTTGGCCTTAATATCAGGATGAGATTTAAGTTGGCCTTAGATATCAGGATGAGATTTAAGTTGGCCTTAGATATTAAGATTAAATTTAGTTTGGCCTTAAATATCAGGATGAGATTTAAGTTGGCCTTAGATATTAGGATTAAATTTAGGTTGGTCTTAAATATCAGGATGAGATTTAAGTTGGCCTTAGATATCAGGATGAGATTTAAATTGGCCTTAGATATCAGGATTAAATTTAGGTTGGCCTTAAATATCAGGATGAGATTTAAGTTGGCCTTAGATATCAGGATTAAATTAGGTTGCCTTAATATCAGGATGAGATTTAAGTTGGCTTAGATATCAGGTTGAAATTTAGTGAATTGATTAAGTTAGAGGAGTTAATTTACTTTAAGTTTCAAATCAATGGGCCTAATTTAAAATTTTTAAATTTCTTCATTAAAATGAAGAAATACCTTTTACCTTTACCTTACCTTACCTTACCTTACCTTTTATTACCTTTATACCTTTTTTACAAGGTATAAAATTATTACTTTTCGTGCGGGGGGTAAGACTTTATAGACGTTACGTTTCATATTTGTTACACGTTTCAGTTCTCTATCGTGAATGAAGTTGGAATCATGCGTCACACGGACACTCATGATGAAAGCATCGTAAAAGTGGCTCAAAAGGACAATTATGATTTCAGTACTTTCGGCAGTAAGTGAGGAAATTATAGCAAACAAATATCTTAAATCCCGCTTATAAGTTTTGCATCATTGGAAAATGCTGCTTTGTGAAAATTCAATGATATGTTCGTTCAATGTACACACTTCCTTCTTTTACAACATTAAAACTATAAGAGCTGTAAAAATACAAAATAAAAAACATTTTTAGCACACGTAATGTAACTATTGAGGACATAAAAATGTAAAACAAACGCACTAAATTTACCTTTTTGAGAAAAGGTACTTCTAAATACATTATTATGGACGAACTATGAGACGTGTACCTTTCTTCTGGTTCCGTGCATACGTCTGGTGAATCTCATTTTTAACAGTGACTCTAAATTACGTTGAATCGCAAATTATATTTATTATTATTTGATACTACTATTCATTAAAGTACAACCAAATATATTTATTTGCGATTGTATCTATCACATCACACACAATCAAACTTGTCTAAGTACTCTTTAAACTTATTCAAGCTTATAGGTAAAAATAAGAGTCGAAACACTAGTACAAGAACAAAGAGAAAGTTATGCTGGCTAATAGGAACTAAGTAAAATAATACTCTAAAATTTTTCCTAACAATAAATATCTGTAATTTTGTCCTTGGGACCCTTCCTCTTTATTCCTTGATCGTACCCTTGGAATTTTCTCAAAATTAATTTTCTATAGAGAGAATTCTCAGCTGAAATCAAATTATTATTTTATGGTAAATTATACAATACGGTAGTCCACTTGTGTTTGGTATAATAGGGGTCAACCAAACTTATGTAACTTTAAAGGGAATGGAAATTGGTCACAATTATGTACTGTATTTATATTTTTAGTAATATAAGTCGAAGGTTGAGGAAACAAACAATTTCAAATTTAGTTAAAAGGATACTTTTTAATAATTATATTATTAATTCTTTTCCTCACCTAATTCCGTAGTTATATATAAAAGTGTTGTGATGTAATTAAACCTAAAAATCCGAAACAGAGCTATTTCATATTTATTCGTTTTAGGTGTTTCTGAGTCATTTTAGCTTACGCTTTTGATTACGCTTGAGCGTAATAGAATGTATGACGTTCCTCGAATGGCGGGAGGGAAAAGAACATATCTTAACAAATATTAATTTATAAAAGACATGCGGAAAATTAGATAAATACTTGGCAAAATACCATGTAATTAAAAATAATTATAAAACAGCAAATATTAAAGCACGAGATAGGGGACACCGGTGGTGTTAGTGTTAGCACGTGCGCCTGCCTTCCAGACAGTCCGGGTTCGATCCCGGTGGGGAACTCTAGGATTTTTATGCGAGGGATGGAAATCCTTTCACGTGCCGTCCTTCGAAAGAGACGTTCAGCCGGTGGTTCCGAGCCTGCGCGATGTCAGGTACTCGTATAAGATCTCTAATACAACGAGCAACACCTACTACAGGCTCTGGAGTCGAGGGAATCAGACTAGACCTCAGCCTGGTTATGGTTAGCCTGCTCATTGCCCTCAACACCACAGTGTCCTGGGACCCATAGTAGTTGGATCTCGTTAGTCTGTCCCATACATTCCGGACGAATTTAGACCAGCATTGATAAGCAGTCAAAGCTTTGATAGCAGTTTGGCTGTCAGAACAGATATTAATATGTTACCCTTTGCGAGTTTCTCTTAGTAAAGACGGAGAGCAGACTAAAATGGCAAAACTTAGCTTGAAAAACCGTGACATATCTGCCCTAACTCACACTGGTGTTACATCGGGGTTCCATGCAAAACAACCCATCTCCCGACAGACCATCCATCCGAGAACCATCGGTAAACCAAAGATCTCGAGAGGATGAGGGTATAACCTGACTCTTTAAATCCTAATCTTCCGGTTGGGAATTAAATGGGTCCAAATACACTCAAAATTCCACTTACTGGCCATACTGTCTTGTACCATAGAGGCTGCTGGGTAGATCTCAACTAGTCTAGCCCAGATAGAACCAGGGCCAAGGTTCGAATAATACCCAAGCCATTGACCTGCACAGTGCAGGTGGTACGAGACTGACATAGCCTCATATTTTAAGTTGAGGTGAAGAATAGGAAGTCCTGTCGATTCCTCTAAAGCCAAAGTAGATGCTGTGTTCATGCCACCAACTATACCTCTTCATGCAGTACGCTGAAGATGGGAAAGCATCTTCTTGGCCGACTCTCGAGACAGTCTAGGCCACCAAACCAAGCATGCATAAGCTAGTACAGATATAGCACTATAGATCTAGTGAATAACTTTGGGCTTAAGGTCTGATGTGGGTCCCATTGCCCTTCGGCACACCCAAAAAGCAACCATCGCATTGCCCAACGTAGCTTCCAGGTGTGGGCCCCAAGGTAGTTTAGCATCAAAAATTACTCCAAGATACTTAACACTGCTTGAGACTTCAGAGAGTCTCAGTACCACTCAGTACCAAAGAGAGGAGAGAACACTTCCTTGTGGACAAACCCTGTTCACGGCTGCTCTAATAGTGCAGCCACTGAGCTGGACTCTAGTGTACTTCAACAACAACATGGATCGAATCCAGCCAAAAATAACTGAATGAACCACATGATGAGAGGCTGCTTGACAAATAGAATGTACAGAGACGCTGTTAAACGCTCCTTCGATGTCCACAAACAAACCTAGAGCCAGTTGCTTCTTGTAAAGAGCATCCTCAATCTTGCAAACAAGATGATGAGGGGCCGCTTCACAATATTTACCTGCCTGGTAGCATATTACAGCCTACTTAAGGGACAAGGATGCCTGTCCTTGATGTATCGATCAACCATCCTTTCCATTGTTTTTAGAATAAACTATGTCAACTATTAGGCCGATATGACTTAGCAAGAGTAAAAACTGGTCTACCCTGTTTGGGTATGAAGACCACTCTTACTTCTCTCCATGACAAATGAATTGTCTGATGAGTTAGAAGGACTCTAAACATCCTAACAAGTTTATCCTGTAAAAGATCCAAACTTTCCTGAAGCATTACTGGCATAACACCGTCTGGTCCAGTACGGTGCAAAGCTCTGAATCGCAAATTGGACCTTGCAATGAGTAATGACTTCTTTAGCTGAAAGCTGACATCATTCTCCAGGTATAGAAGCTGGAGGAGGTTGGTGTAACTCTTCCTTCTCCAGCGCCTGTGAACCAGGGATATGCGTGAACACAAGGTGCTCAAGACCTTCTCTCTCAGAAGAAGTAAATTCCTCCTCATTTAAAAGAAGAGGACCATTGCACACCGTTGGTGCCTTAGAAAGTATCTTGTGAAACCTTGCTGAAGGGCCGGATTCACTAATACTCGCACAGTAGGCTCTCTAAGCTTCTCTCTCAGCCGTCTTAATCTTTGATTTATACCTTTTTCGGATGAATTTGGACTCCTGCCACAAAGAGTGAAGGTTATTTCTCTTAGGTTTGCTCAAAGTTCTATTAATCTTTTTACTGAGACTCTCCCATTCTGGAGTTCACCTTAGTGAGATTTTGAACATAGTTCTCTGTCTCTTTCAGGCCATCTGGACAGGGACCCTACCTATCCAGCTCAGATTTCAGAACATCATGGAACTGGTTCCATTTAGTTGTCCTCGAGTTCCTATACTGAGACACTTCAGGTTCCTTTGCACATAATGATGTGACGGTGATCAGAAAGAGATTCCTTTTGAAGCACAAGCAATTTTTTCGCCCTTGAAGGCTATTTCTGGGTGCAGAAAGAGATACTTATAACCGTAACTTATACCTCTATCCTCCTAACCGTAAAGTAGGTAGGAACAGAACCACGGTTAAATAAGTAAAGCTCTGTGCTGGTTAAAAACTCCAACATAGCAATTCCTCTTTGATTTGAGTCAGCTGCCCCACACAACATTATGTCCGTTAGCATCACAACCAAGCAGAAGAGATAAACCAGTATCATTACAATAGCGAACTAGGTCCACTAATGAATCTGAAGGCGGAGGTGCAGGATAGTCATACAGCAAGTACAAGGAACACAAGACTACGTCCCGCTGCCTATCACCAAACTGACTCCCATGTAATCTCCCTGCTGAAATTTCGCCCAAAAGTCTGAGTTAAGTTTTAGTTGTGCTGCCATTTTAACTATGTTTTATTTAATAGTATGCTCACTATCAAGACGAAAAATATTTAATGGGTGCCAGAAAAAATAAAATGAAAACATAAATTATCGGCTTTTTGTTTTTTTTTTAAGGTAAAACAAATGATGTTTTAAACTTGTATTTTTTTAAGTCATTAATACATTACTCTTCATGTAGGCGAATATTAAAAAAATGACCAAAAGCATAAAACTTGTAAAATAAAGGCAAACTAGATTGATATACCCAATCGTCTGCAGCCAAGAACCTGTAGCAGTTTTTACTTTCAACCAGAAGTTGGAACAGCCAAATACCTTGGCAGTTCCATGTTTGGCTAGAAACGTTATTTTTAGTTAAGGCAGATACCAGCCAAATCCTAATTTGATTCACACATTTAACATCTCTTTGACAAATCAAAATGAACATTTTTAAAAATAAAGCTTAAATTTACCTTTCTTGCTTTCCAGTAATTTAAATTGTTATATTTGGATTCCAGCGCTGTGTGGTGTCTAGGAGTTTTGGGTGTTGCAGGAGGGGGCATTGCAGTCGAGCCTTCTGATCCTGGGCTGGGGGGGCGGCTCCCCCAGTACCCACCGCCCCCCTTTAATCTCACCTCACCACCTCCGCTCTAAATTAGACAAAAATAGCATCGTTTAACAAAAGCAATTATTAATTGTTTATATATGTTAATGTATAACATATTTTAGGCCATCCTATTACCCCCCCCCCCCCCCCACAAACAATTTTATTTATTGCCAGATCATGTGGCATTATTTATACTTATAGAAATTAATAATCAGACTAAGAATAATATAAAGAATCATATTTTTTTCGGGCGGCTGTAAGGTAGGCACTTTACATTCTCAAGTAAGTAGATGAAATACGTTTTTTACCATCTGCGACAGTTTTTCGCAGTGAACTGTCGTTGGTGAAGTGCCTTAAATGTCCACTAGCAGTTTACTACAAGGTTATGATATAACCTTCCTGTTTCTTCATCTGTTTTATAAATAATTGAACATTTTTGTTGTCGACATTTTGTAATTTTCGGAAAGTGAGTTCATCATGTGTTAGTATCAGTCATTAAAAGTAAGCCGCCAAAATTGAAACTTTTGGCCAACGTGTCGATCGAAAGAAGAGTAGCGGCAAAATTTTATACTGATTTTCTTCTAAATATTTTTTACTATTACTACGCCTGAAAAAATAGTATATCCTACCCGACTGGGAATTGCTTGCTTGCTGGCTAAGGAGCCGAGGTAAACAAAGCCATTCCCAGTAAATGGTAACCCAGAAAATGGTTACTGTCTCACTTCGCTCGCCAGTAAATATTGGCGCCACGGTAAAAAAAAATACCTGGATGATATACCATTTTTAATTTTCCCCATTTATACCGTAGTGATATAAGAAAATTATTGTGTTTTTAAAAAAAACTCCTAAACCGGGATATCACTGGAATTATCCGTTTCAGGTATTTTTAAGGCTTCCTGAATGATTTTTGCAATGTTGTGTCTGTATGTGTTATTAATTAGAAAAAAAATCCTCCAACCATTGGGAACGAACAAAAAGTCATGCAATCTTACACAGATTTTTTACGAGGTAAAAAAATCTCCCACCAAGTCTTAAATCCAGAAAAGTTGTGAAATCAAATTTTCTGTCCCATAAAGTCGTGTCGGTTCTGGTAGGAGACGATCATTCGCGTTTCAAAGTAAAGTTGTTAAGTTGGCAATACTAAAAGACATCAGTCAAATTAAGAGGCAATAATTTTTCTTGGTGGTGTGCGAGCTGTATGAACCAACTTTTATAGCTCTTTCTGCTATTTCATGAGGCATTAACAATGCAGAGGTATTTGTGGAGACAAATTATAACAGGATTTATGATCCTGTTATGATACTCCTGCTTCCTGTCTTAGAAAGCTTCAGTGAGGATATCGTACAGATATTATGTAAACATCATTATGTTTAAAAAAAGTAAAGACTTGGCGATAACTATGATTTCACAACTTTTTAGTCTCATCTTGGCCGCAAATTTTCACGGTGTGTTTTTGTTAAGATCTTACTTTTTTCGTAAATAATATCGATATACTTCCATGCTGAATATAACATTTATGGATTTTGAAAGTGCCTATTTTATGTCTGTTTTAATCCATCTATACGTCACATGGAGTGAATGAATATTGACAAATCTAGACGGCATACAAATGTCTGTTATTAGCATGTGTTGATACCTGCACAATATTAATAACTATTTTCTATCACACTTGCAAGTTTGTGACACTATGCAACACTAGGCCTGTTTACTATACCCCTTGACAAGACATGTCCTTCTCTATTAACAATCTTATTCTAATATTGAAAGATTTAGAAGCTGATTCAACTGTCCGTATTTGACTAACTTTCCCTTTGAATAGTTTTTTGCTATTTATAATATGATACTAGGCATAAGTATTACTTTTAAACATAATAAATAGTTTTTTTTCAAATATATTGGTTGACATATACGTAGAATATTTATCCCTCTCATAAAAATCCCTAAGATCCGAGCTGGGATTGAACCCATGACTAAACAAACTCAGATGTTTAAAGTCCATTCATTCTGTGTATTGGTCGCGTATCTTAACCAGTACACCACGGGTGACTCGTACGTACATATATTTTATTTGTAATCATATTTAATATACACCACTGTATAATATAGAAGTAGTATATTATAGGATTGTATATAATACTTACACTACTACTATCCATTACAACCATACGTCCATAAATTTCAATTCTATGGTGATTTATAAAATGTTCGCAAATTTATTGAAACTTCATAAAAATTTCAATTATCAAATTAATCTCAAACAATCCAAACTAATTAGCCTAGTATCACAATATAATAAATTAAATTTTCACATAATTATTTTTTATAAATTAATTTATGAAAAGCTTTATAAAAATTTAGTTGCTGTGTAAAATTTATTTGAAGGAAATACTATTACTACAATTGCAAAATATTAACCAATTTTATTGATGAATTATTTTATTAATAGTGCAATCATTTAACCATTTATTTCAATTATTTATTGTATAAATGCTGTTGTATAAAAATTTTATTTAAATTAAAAATTTAAGTGAAAGTATTAGTAAAAGTAGTAAAAAGATAAATAATTATTTAATAATAATTAATAATTTAATTTTATAATCAAATAATTGTTAAAATGAGGCGAGCGATAATTTTAACTTACTCGAACGGTTTCGTAAACTAAACTGAAACTCCCAAGGGGTTTTTCATATTGGGGTGACTTTTGAATCTTATAACTTGATTGATAAGGCAATAAGAGTTTGATAAGGTTGGAAAGAAAGAGAATTAATAAGAGAATTGCTAAAGGTATTGCCCTAGAGCCAGAAAAAGGTTGTGTCCCTTCAATCCTATAGGGAGGTCAAAGACACGGCCACAGCTAATGTCTTTAAACCTAAGACAAGCTGGTAACAGATTATAATTATTACATTGTTAATATATTTTATATGTTACTATTAGATCCAGAAATATTTTGTAACAGAGTCTAAATGACCTCTTGCTAAAAAGAGGGAATGGGGGGAAATAATTCAGTACATATCGAATCAGTCTTCGTTGCGAAAAGGTAAAAATAATACATGCATAACATAAACACACACATCCACACACACACACATTTTTTCATATAGATTATTTTAAGGTTCTCACTAATACATAGTAGAAATACATATCTCATCTCAGCTAGAAGAATACGTATACACATATAGGTATATATTATCAGAAATACATATATATATATATATAT
Organism: Microvelia longipes; assembly: GCA_018340805.1. NCBI lineage: Eukaryota > Metazoa > Arthropoda > Insecta > Hemiptera > Veliidae > Microvelia > Microvelia longipes. The sequence continues at coordinate 11,773,562 of JACMZG010001913.1, forward strand.
AGTTTATAGGTTAGGACACTGAAGAGACTTTTATGGGTTGTTAAATTATTTTATTTTCATACAATATTTCGCTTGTAATCTCCAAGCATATTCATGTATTACATCTACAACAAGAAAAAGAAAATTACCAATCTTACCAATAGTCTAGTAATTACAATAAAATCTTAGTATAGTCATGCTGAATAAATAAAGTTAAAAAAGGTTTAAAATTAACTTACAGTTAAGATGAGTTAGGAGAAATCTAACTACGTCATATATAGATTTCTCCTAACTCATCTTAACTGTAAGTTAATTTTAAACCTTTTTTAACTTTATTTATCCAGGATGACTATACAAGATTTTATTGTAATTACTAGACTATGGTAAGATTGGTAACTTTCTTTTTCTTGTTGTAGATGTAATACATGAATATGCTTGAGATTACAAGCGAAATATTGTATGAAAAAAAATAATTTAACAACCCATAAAAGTCTCTTTAGTGTCCTAACCTATAAACTATAGAAGTATCATGGAGACCAATAATCAAATTAATAACATATATATATATATATATATATTATATATATATAATATATTAATATATATATATATATATATATATATATTTATTATATATCAATTCTGTGCCAGAAGTAAGTAGTTAAAAATAAACGACAGTAAACAGGAAACACCAAGTATATTTGAAAATAAAAATTATTTATCAAAGAATGTTTTCCCTTATTAGCAGAGACCTCCTACTCGTATTTAGTGAGTTCTTTATCCTGCAGTCCATATATTTATCATAATAACACTAAAACAAAATCCTGGATAATAATAAAATATGCGTTAAAGAAATTTATTTGTATAGATTTTTATTTTAATTCGTGACATAATAGAAACGAAAAATGGGGGTTTAACATGGCTGTATTTTAAATTATGAAATGAGACCAATTTAAATATTTTTTTACACAGGCCAAGTATTAGTGAGGGAAATTCTTTGTAGTTTTATGTTTTATTATTCTATCGTGTTTGTAACACATTCTTTTTTTTTAATTTACTCTTAAGTATAATGAATGCTACTATTCTTTTTATTTTCTTCATAAGAATACATTAAAATGGCAAATGATAATGCTACTTTGTATGTCTTAAGGAATAATTTAAAATTGCTGTAAGATATGGATTGGTGTCAAATTTAGTTCTTTCAAAAAATAGGTTCGACCTTAAAATCAATGTTTTGAATTGAATTTAAAATAATTTTTACATTTCAAGACATAAAATTTGATATGGGGTACTTAGATACTTTATCCAACAACTTCAGACTCACTTCGCCCTTTCCCAGATTATCGTAATACCCCAAAGCTAAGGAAAATCATTACTTCGATCTCGCTATGCTAGGTCTCAAAATAAAGTAGATATCCTAATAATCCTAATTCCAGGATATCTATTGCAGAACTTGGGTTCTTCTATCAATGCTTTTGATGAGTGAACGTAATTACTATCAAACTCATCAACTGTTATTTACAGTTCGCAGCATTCAGGTTCGATTCGCTCGCCATAGCATCATGCGAGGCCTCGACTCGTTCGTTAAATCGTATATGATCGCCAAGTTATTTATTAGTGCATTACTTTTCATATAAATCTATTGCCTTGGCTCGTTCCGCTCTACTGGATGTTATAGTATTTATTATTTCATTAGATCTTATAGTATGTATTAATAATAAATTAAATAAATAGATTCGCTTCGCTCAAGTATTTGTTTAAGCATAACGAAATGATAATATGTCTGGACTTGCTTTGCTTTACTCGATTTTGTTGCTTGCGCCTATTTTAAATGATTTTGTGTTGTTTTATATTCATTACATACATCATGAAATGGCGCATATGAGGTTGTTCGGATGACAAAAGTTTAGGAGGGGGGTCAATTCAGACTGCCTTCCTTATACCAAAAATATATATAAAAAATGTATACATACATATATATGTGTATGTAAGTATGTACAAGATCTACTTTTTGTATAGTAACCACTTTTAGCGAATTTCCTTTGGAAAAAAATTCGCTAATGGGATAGGCGTCATGGCGGAATTCGAATCGACACTATATATATATATATATAATATATATATATATATATATATATATATTATATATATAATTATATATATATCTGTATGTGTGTGTGTGTGTGTATTTCTAGACATTTTCTTGTTAACACTTTATCTTTCGAACGGACTATTGTTTTTAAATTAAACTTGGTACAAAATTCAATCTTCGGGAGGAAACGAATCCTATTGAAAACCAGGTTTTTGTGACGTAATTAACCCGGTTGCTGAGTCAGCAAATTTTTAAAAAATCGGCAAAATTCAGGGTTAATATTCTTTGCCGCAAAAAGGTAAATATGTATTTATAAATAATTCCGGCGCGGTGGTACGCTGTCGGGCGAATTTCATGTAGAATGCGTGTTTCCGTGCTTTACAATCCATTTCTTGCTTAAGGTTCCGGTTCATGCTTTAGAACCTAAGCACTTACTCAATTGTCAAGCTCTGCTCGTAACTCATTTTGTCTGTATTTTTCAAAGTAAATGCGCCAAAACCATTAAAGATAACTGACTAAGCTTTAATATAAGTAACTAAGCTTTAAACTAGTGCAAGTAATAGTGCGTACTTCTAATTTTAGAGGCAAAGTTTTGTACAACTGGATAATTATGCCACCGCACTAGAATTATTTACTTTTTATATATTTTTTTTATTTTTTATTTTATTTTATTTTTATATTTCATACATTTTTACATTTGATATTTTTATATTTACGATTGTGGATTATTATTTTCGTATGGTTGTGGCTGTTTTCCCTTGATGTTCAAGGGGTATAGGCCGTTATTTTGAAAATAGGATATGTATCCTATTTTCATGAATATGTATGAGAGGTCTTACCAAAAAGTACCCACAATTTGATATCCCTCATGCATTTTGTTTTAAAATGTTAAAATTTTATCCGAAAAATGTCAAAGACCGATAGAGAAGATATATAATTTAATTTTTGCATAATTTAAGTACTACTCCATATGGGTAGTTAAAGGTGATGCAGACGATATTGTTTTGTGCTTTTTTAAAATGTTTCTTCTGAGAGTAGGATGTATATTTGTGGTCTTAAAATAATACTTATATAGAAGGAGCATATGACCATAAACACGAACCGGCACGAAAGGCGGTTGACTGGTGGTCATTAGTAGGGGTACCACCCTAACAACAAAACATTATTTTAAATATGTGTCATAAATATCCATTAATGAAGAAAGATCGTAAAGAACAAATATATAAAAACTTAAAACACCTGCTATGTATTTAATAAAACCGGTCTTAGATGGCAAAAGGGTAGCGGAATACAAGAATCTACATTTAGTTGACAAGGACTACTTCCATTATAATTTTAATTAAAAGCGTTAAACTACAATTTAAAATGCTTAAAATATTGTAATGCACCGATATTTATTTTAGTATTTTATGAATAATCATTATTATTATTTTTTTTTAATTCTTAATTTTAACAGAATAAGAATTCAATACAATACTATTAAGAATTTAATAATATCATATAAATTAATAATAAATCGTAATAATTCAGCAACCGTAAATATTGCCAAATTTTTTATAAGAAAAATTCTTTATAAAAATTATACATTCTTTATAAAATTATACATTCTTAGGGTGGCAGCATTACTTAAGACCACCAGTGAACCGCCTTTCGTGTTATCAGTAGTGCTCCTTCTGTATATAGCATTATTCTAAGTTTGTGGTCCTATATGTACCTATCCATATGTACAACATTATACCATACTCGACATTACAAAGAAATATTATTTTTACGATTGTGCAAATATTGTAGTTAAGGGGATGATAATCGGACGGACATAAAAACAACGTAAACTATAAAAGGGTTTGGAAAATCTCTAAAAACCCATAATAAATAAAACTACATGACTGGAAGACTATAATAATGCAAAGTTAATTCAAGTCTAATCTCATGAATATGGAAATCAACTCCCTTTCCCGTAATATTGACTTTTTGTGGAGCATTGAAAACTTTCAACTATTTTTTTATTATTTTATGTAATTCAAAAAGAGATTATTCATTTTACTCTTGAAGGTTTGATTAAGATGAACCTTGAGATTTAATGCAATGCAAATTAATTGCAAAATATACAAAAGAAGAAACGTTTAAACACCTCCATACTTATATATATATATAATATATATATATATATATATATATATATAATATATATATATATATATATATATATATATACACATACATACATATATATATATTGTCTTATGGTTTTAAGATAAGGAAAAAAAAATCTTACAATAGAAACTCATAACTTACAAAGAAAAGCTGTCTTTACAGCTTTTCTTTGCATTAGACAAAATATGCCTTTACTTGGTCTAACAAAGTATCACTATCTTCTATCTGAGAAAGTAAGTAAACAGAGTATTTTTTTTTGTGTTAACGAACGCTAAATTGCCAAATGACGTGGCCAAATTTTCAGGTGATCTATCATATTTATACGTTATAGATACGTTTTACGTGATAATAAATACTACCAGCATTTATTACCTCAAACCAATGCTAATAGTTATTTACACGGCATGGGGGAGAAGAAAGGTTTTTCAGCTTAAGGCCAAGTTTTCACATAAGAGGTACACCAGGTAAAACTTCATTATCACCCGAGGCCGTTAAGCCAAGGAAGATAAAAACAATTAGCTCCCAGAGTCTTTGCCGAGGGAGATATTTAAAATTGACTCCCGAGGCCTAGCCGTGGTAGTCAATACGACAGCTAAAATTCTTCGATCCCTGTCATGAATTAAATTTTACCTACGACTTAAATAATAAGTGAAATATATTTCTTATTAATTTTTAAAATATTTTGATGAGAATGGGAATGAGAAGTTACAATTTGAAGGGTTCTTAATAACAATTGTAACTTTTAATTTTCTTACTACATTTTGACGATTAACATATCGTCAGATGGCAAACTCATAATAAGTTAGTACTAGAGGGTCTATAGCTATTAAACTTTCAGTTTGTAGGCTATTGACGAACATATATATTTTTTGTTGACACTTAACATTATATGAAAAATTTTGTTTACGTCTGTCATAATCATGACCTTTTTGCCGCATACAATTTAAGTTAACAGATCATGTGATACATTGATAAAATATAGTGCTATACATAGATAAACAATATTAACATAAATGGTTCACTCTAAGATTTAAAAAAAAATAGTTGATGGAATGCAGGCTCAAGTAGTACAATCTAGTTGTGAAAGCGTAAAACTTTCAGAAATTTTTATTTCTGATATTTTTATTTATTTATTTTTATTCAACCAAACAACGAGCTGTTGAGCATAATCAAGTCTTTCCATCCGCTTTTCAGCGCTAAAATGATGAGGAGTCGATGGATGAGTGATCCCAAGAAAGCTCTATAAGAATTTCTTATAAATTGGTACAAAGTGAAAAATTTAATTTCTCACTCTTACTTCACCCATACTGCCGTCCCCCTTGGATTTGAACCTCTAATGTCAGAGTTTTATTTTTTGTTTTTTTGCCTTTCCTTATTCGTTTGCGCCAACCCGATATGTTATATTCAGTTAGCAAATTTAAATCTTAAGTCGAAAACACTGAAAATGAATTGTTATTTTTTTAAGAAAACGATGGTGCTGCTTCGCGTGATGAGGCCCCCAAGTTTTGAAAAACAAAAATACATCGCGAATACTACAGCATAACATAGATCTTTGTTTACTTTTATTTTATTTTAAAAAACAATTGGCAACTGTTTGTATTTAAAAAAATACTACAGCACAATCTAGTAGAGAATAGAGCAAATAGATTTTTACTACTAGCGCTCTTCAAGACTCTAGTGATGAGTCCCCCGACTTAAATCATAAACAAAAACTTGTCAATTGAGTGTCCCTACTACACTCGGGAGTGAACCATCTATGTTAATATTGTTTATCTATGGTGCTATAATACAACACATGGCTAAAATCAGTTGACATAGTGGGAAAATAATGTGAGGGAGCCAATGACGTTAGTCCTAGATATTAACCACGCCCTCAATTTCAAGTCAGGCCAACCATACTGGTTCCTCAACAGTATTTTCCCTCGCTGTCAATTGATTTTAACCGCATGTCGTATTATAATATCATCATAAAGACTATACTAATAAATAATTAGCCTGCCAAGTATATGTTATTAAAGTAAAACGCAGGTGGAGTGTATTATAATAATCAATAAATAATCAATTATAAATAATCAACTCAGTCAGAGAGTCTCAGTCATGATATCATTGACTCACCTACATCTATATATTCTTCTCTCCGGCATTGATGATGACCGTTTAGGTTGAAAGCCGGGTTTGAATTTTATTAAATTAACTTTGTGGATGGGCTTTTTTGTATTGATTATTGCCAAGTATGTGGTCAGAGATCTTTAAAGTCTTAGTGAGTACAGTATTGATCGTAATATTTAATGAAATGTCTATCCACCGTATTACTTCTCTAAACTTTAATTGCCCAAAACCTATCAGATATTTGGATACCTAATAATTCTGAGGTCAAGCGAAGCAAGACTGCAGTAATATTACGTTAAGCCTCGGGTAATCATGATATTTAGAGGACGAGCGAAGCGAGTCCTATGTCATAACACCCTAGACTTTGGATAACCACTTTATTCTGAAGCCAAGTGCAATGAGAACGAAACAATACCACACTATCCTTTTGATAATTATGACATTGTTAGGAAAAGTACCGAGGTACCTTGTACCCGTTTTTTAAGTGTTCAACAACAAAAGGTTTAAACTTCACTATGGTTGTTGAAACTTAACAACGAAGATAGAAAAATATCCTGGCCTCAAAATTACACATAGACGCAAAACACATTGAAACACGACAAAACTGTTGATAAAAGAACCTGTTTTCCGGAAAAAACAGTAAATTAATAGCATGCTCGTAAATTACCTAGAAAGACGGTATGACTTGTATGCCTGTGACCTTGATTTCTCTGGATAACCTTGAAATGTATATTTAGTGATGTCATTATTTTAATGGTTCACAACCAAATAAACTTTGTCATTCAATATTTATATTTAAAACTTTTTAACACAGGTTTCAAGCAATTAAAATCAAGGCTAAATTAATATTAAAATATGTATTGAATAATTATGAATTTTTATTGATTACTTGAATTATTTAAATGCTAAATTGATCCTATAAGGAAAAATTAAAAACTAATAATAATAATTACTTGTCATGAGAGTAATATGGTTTTTTTTCTCTACATATTACAACTATTCTGTCTATATAGTGAATAGACTATACCATAAAACTAATGTATTTTAAAACTATATTGTGCATTTAAGCTGTTTTTCATAACACAATGGATTTTGATACGAATATAACGTTATTGATGTATGTTATTGAAAGAATTAAGCAATAAAAACTAGAATACTATAGATACAGCTATATCAAACCAAGACACGAGTTATCCAATAGTTTAATTTACGAGTCGTTTTTTATGTAAGTTCTGGAACAGCCCTAATTTCCAAACGAAAATAAACACTGATCAAAATACGACCCTTGTTGTAATCCCTTAGTTGAATTGGTTTCATGTACTGACCTCCTCGTCCGCTGTATCGTCAGGTGATTCAATGCGATCCTGCTGGTTAGATATATGGCCGTTTGGAAGTGCTGTAGGTTGTGAAGGCGGTACAATAATAGGGGCGGGAGCAGCACCGCCTCCCATATCCTCCTCCCTATTGCCTAGTCTTGAATTAGATCTGGAACCAGGAGCTGGTTGGACTTCAGCATTATTTGATGCAGAAGTACCCAACATTTTTTACTTCTTTTAATAAACCTGTAAAATTATAATTAAAATCATTAGAACGACAGTATTATTAGGGTTTCGAAGATAATCTTCGAAACCCTTATACTTTCTGTTGAGCGTCTGTCTGTCCGATTTCTCATCTCAGGAACTACAATAGCTAGAAGTTGAAATTTGGTATACATGTGTAACTATTTTATCCAACAACAGGAAAATATAGCCAACTATATCACACGCGCATCTGTCGATTTATGAGCGAATGCGCACATTCGCCAAAAAAATATTTTTTTGAAAAATTATGTGGGGTATCAATTGTTTATTATTAAGGATTAAGAAATGCTACATTAACGTTTCGAGGTATACTTCATTAAATTTCATTTTATAAAAGTGAAATATAGATAAGTTAAATTTAACGACAAGGGGTTAAATTTAGTTATCTTTTTCATTCCATTACTAATTAATACAGCGTGTGTGTATATATATATATATATATATATATATAATATATATATATATATATATATATATATATATAAATCAATTTTTTTTTATAAGCTATTTTGTAATAATCGAAACCCATAGGAGAATTCATGCATATTCATTGAAATAAAATTTACTAGAAATGCCAATCCTATCTCAATACATGGGAAGGCTTTAAAGTTCTTTTCACGGTTCTTAGTAAATCTATGTAACCTCAATGTCTTCACCTGCAACAGTAGGTTATGGTTATCAGTAGTTTTCGGCCTTTCAAACATTGCTACTATGTACTACTAACTTTCTACTATGTAAGTCACTACAATTTGTTAACCGTTTATTTAATTTTTCTTAATTGTCTAATATGTAAGGTTACGTTTTCGATTTTTAATAATTTATTGATCTGACCTTTTGTATAATATCAAAATAGGCAAAAAAAAGTTGAAATTTGTTACTTTCTTGCATCGAAAAGGTAACCTAAGCATCTTTGACAAATAATAAAATCAAATAAAACAGAACAAAATTACAGCAACATACATATGTAATAATAGAATGTTTAAAATACAAAAAAATAGGGTACGGGGTACCTCGGAAATTTTCCTCATCACATCGGAATCGCTCTGCTTATCCTCCCAACTTCGCACTCGCTTTGTTCGTTCTCAGGACATACAAGTCGTTAAATTTATACTGCAACACGTTTTCGGACTCGATTTACTCGTCTTAAAATAGTAAATACATTCGTTCCCAGCAGCCTCCCATTTAGGCACTAATCAATGCTGCTTAGTTTTTATTATCTAGCAAAAATCATGGTGTACTTATGTATCCAACAACAATGAAACTTAGTGTACTTATGTATTGCGTAAAAGTATACTCTTGTACCAAATTTTAACTTAATTGGATATTTTCCGATTGTTTATAAAATTTTAAAAACCATATATAAGTCGTTAAATAAAAATTGAACTGATGCTGCTGATAAACAAAACTTGGAAAATATGTTATTATTCATAGCTACATGCGTGCCAATTCTTAAATTGATTGCAACATTTTTCCACGTTTTATGATTTTTCAAAAATTATGCTGAGTCATAATTGCTGGTATGCTTGAGTCATATCAGCAGGAATACCAAAATTCAAGTTTACCTCACTATGATTCGACCTGTAGTAATGTACGGATCAGAGACTTGGACTCCAAGAGATGAAGAACTACTGCGTCGTTGGGAGAGAAAAGTTTTACGCCGTATTTTTGGAGCACTTTTTGAGAATGGTATATGGCAAATGCGGCACAATGTCGAAGTTTACCATCTATTTGGCAGACCAGACATTGTGTGTGAAATCCGAAAGGGACGATTAAGATGGTTTGGCCATTTAGAAAGGATGACAGCTGATAGAGCGGTAAAGAAGGTCTTTGAAGGTAAACCAGGAGGTAGAAGGATGAGAGGACGTCCAAGACTGCGTTGGCAAGACCAAGTTGAAGATGACCTCAGACGCCTTGGAGTCAGGAGATGGAGGGCCTTAGCGCAGGATAGAGACCTTTGGAGGAGCGCAGTGTTGCAGTGTTGCAGGCTGAGGCTCTACGTGAGCTGTGACGCCGAGGATGTATAATTGCTGGTTAATAATCTCATAAACATAATTTTTTGGATAACATAATTACGCCTATAGATTTTTTTTAGATTTTTGTACCAAGTCTCAACTCTCTAACATAAATACACTGGGAGCTACGATGATAATAGACAGACAGACAACTTTTTGAAAACTACTCAGGAGGTATTGAAACACCTGAAACGGATAATTCCGGTGACATCTCGGTTTCGGATTTTCTTGCTAACACAATGCTTAACCTTTATTACTACGTTATAAAATAGGAAATGTAAAAACTCAACACTGTGCGGAAAGGCGACAACGATTGATTAGTATAATTGACACAATGTTTTGCAAAACTCGGTGGTATCATATGATAGATTTAGCATAACTTTGACGCGCTCTTAGAAAAGGTTTCAATGAGGTTAATCTTATTGGGCTTCCGAGAGCCCCAAAAAGATGTTTAAAGCCTTTCAATATATCGAAATACACCTCATATTGGTATACACCTCTTCTAGTAACCCATTTCTATGATAAAACTATTTTTTGATTATTTGTGAATGAAATTATTAAATAAATTTAATTTTGGTATAATATAATTTTTTTAATAGATCCCATTTTATTTTTTAAATTTATTAAAATCTGTACGTTTCTTTATAAAATTATTTATAAAAGAATGTTTCTATCTATGTATCTATTTCTATTTATAGTCCAATTCTAATATTGCGGACTAATATTTTTTCTTCTACTTTCTTTATTCTTGTCTTTGATTTTTTTGCTAGATTTTAAATTTCTCATGAGTACTTCGTTCACTTCTTTTCATCCTTGTTGTATTTCTTGTTCCATTCTTCCTTTCTTATTGACAAAGAGAAAACTGAAGCAGTGCAATCTATACGGTTTTGAGTTTCACTAAGTTAAAGTTTTGATTTTTAAGAACTCCGATAGGTTGTGCTAGTGTAGTATGCATGCTAAGGCTGATTCATGCTTCTAACCACCCAAGTTAGCAATCATTCATTTCAAGGAAAAGGGGGAACCCCCTTATTATACCGTATGAATTAATTTCCCATAATACTTCAAAAAATAGTGTATAATAAAAAAAAATTTTTAGATGATATGTTTTTCAGCGCAAACGAATTTCTTATATTAATTTAAAATGCTTTGAATTAAGCGAATTTGGTGTTTACTTTAAAAATTAAAATTCAGCAATAGCACTCTATAGTTAGCGTAGTAAAGAATAGAATAGTATTACAAAGCATTAGTACCTTTTAGTTAGTGCAGTATACTATAGAATTGTATAGTAAAACAATATTATACTATCGTTAGTATAGTATATTTCTTCTAAGAATAGTACTTGTACGAAACTCAGAATACTTATTTGTTGCGTAAAAGCATACTCTTGTGCCAAATTTCAACTTAATTGGATTATTTTTTAAATTTGTTTTATTTTTTTTTTTATAAAACGTAGTCATTCCATAAAATTTTAACTAATGCTGATATTGAGATGAAATTTTGCACGTATGTTAGTGTGCAATACATGTTTACATGGCTACATGCGTGCCAATTCAATCGCAACATTTTTCCGCGTTTTATGATTTTTTGAATTTTTTTGCTGAGTCATTATTGTGGGTTAACGACGTCATACAAAATTATATTATTTACCGGATAGAACAGCTACATTTATAAATTAATTTTTGTATCAACTTTCAACTTTCTTGCATAAATAATAAAAATCATAAAAGTGAAAGAGGCTGTAGAAAAAAAAATGCAAGACGTTTTGGACTGTCTATGGGTAGGACCAACACAGAAAAAAAATATAAATTTTTATTTATTCGAGCAACATCTCTGGATCACTTGAAATGGATTGACCCTAAAAGTATTGTACACAAACTAAAAATTCAAAACAGAGGATTCATGATAGTTCTAAGTGGTTCCATCACGTTCTAAGTGGTTTCATCACGCTTTAAGTGGTTTCATCACGTTCTAAGTGGTTTTATCACGTTCTAAGTGGTTTTATCACGTTTTAATGGTTTCATCCAAGTGGTTTCATCACGTTCTAAGTGGTTTCACTTCTAAGTGGTTTTATCACGTTCTAAGTGGTTTTATCACGTTCTAAGTGGTTTTATCACGTTCTAAGTGGTTTTATCACGTTCTAAGTGGTTTTATCACGTTCTAAGTGGTTTTATCACGTTCTAAGTGGTTTCATCACGTTCTAAGTGGTTTCATCACGTTCTAAGTGGTTTTATCACGTTCCAAGTGGTTTCATCACGTTCTATGTGGTTTTATCACGTTCTAAGTGGTTTTATCACGTTCTAAGTGGTTCTATGTGGTTTTATCACGTTCTAAGTGGTTTTATCACGTTTTAAGTTGTTTCATCACGTTCTAAGTTGTTTTATCGTGCTGTCTGTCTGAGTATGTTTATGTGTCACGCGTAACTCCCTCTGTATTTATGCAAGACCGTTCATACATCACACAAAAATCAGACATAAAGGCTAGCTGGGCCTACCCGAAAGATTAAATCTTTTTACACTAAGATAACAAATTGTGTACAATTTAATAAATTTGACACAAATGAACATCATCTATAATTGGTTCACAAATCAAATAACATTGAAGTTTGAATTTTTAAACTTAGATAGCCTAGACTTCTAATCTCTTACAGTTCTTCATATTGTGAGATAGCGTAAAAAAATAAAGAACTATTTATAAAACTTTACAATTAGACGGTTTGAACGTGATTAATTAATCTGTTTGGGAGGCTATTTTGCATTGTATATAGAAAACAATTGACAAAGTGTTACTATCTAAAAATATAATCACTTTGGCGAGATATAGTTAATTTAACTAATTAGAATATAAAAATAGAGGGCATATGCCTCTTGTTCGCTACGCAGCGTCGACGCTTGGGTCCGCTTCACGGCCTCCGATGCGCTTTCAGGTCACATGGTTGTTGTCCTATATCACTCCGTCACATTACAAGTTTATTCAAGTGGCATACTGCCACGATAAAAACCAATTTTCAAATGCATTTAATAAAAAACGTTTACATTATGTTATATATGTCAATCAATAACACCGGAACTAATACAGATAATATAATTTAACTTTGTATTTTTGTTAACCATACATAGCAGTATATGAGTAAAACTTTTCAGCCTAATCTAAATACTTTCTAAAGATTTGTGATTCCTTCTTTGTATATTATCTATTTTATTTGCATATTATCACATTGACAAAATTAATATTACGCACAATGGCCAGATATTATGCATAACGACCAGGTTAATCACTTTGGTTGTAGCATACGTGTACATGGTTGTCAAACATCAAAATATAAATGATATCATAAACGAATTGCATCGAAACAAATTCGCTAAAATATATAATAACAAGTATATGAATAAAATATAGGATAAATTAAATTTAATATTAGTTTATTTAGGGTCTAGTCAGCCAAGGAACCGTAGTGTTTGGCTATTTTTCGGTCGCGATATTGCGTGCTGATAAGAATATATCTTGAAGTATGTATATTTCTTTTCTTTTTTAGTTATGTGGAAGTAAACGTTTTATACTTATCATTATTATGTTAAACATGTTTTTTAACCCAGTTTGTACTTTCAATTAATTTAAGGCACCTTAGACATGTGATAAAAAATACTTTCTCCGACTATGGTTACTGGCGAATTTTCAAAGTAAAAATACTTAATACGACTACGGTTATTACCGAATTTCTAAAGTAAAAATACTTAATACGACTACGGTTATTACCGAATTTCTAAAGTAAAAATACTTAATACGACTACGGTTATTACCGAATTTCTAAAGTAAAAATACTTAATACGACTACGGTTATTACCGAATTTCTAAGTAAAATACTTAATGCGACACGGTTATTAGCGAATTTCTAAAGTAAAATACTTAATGTAAGTACGGTTATCAGCGAATTTCTAAAGTAAAAATACTTAATGAGACTACGGTTATGAGCGATTTTCTTAAGTAAAAATACTTAATGAGAGTACGGTTATGAGCGATTTTCTTAAGTAAAAATACTTAATGCGACTACGGTTATGAGCGATTTTCTTAAGTAAAAATACTTAATGCGACTACGGTTATGAGCGATTTTCTTAAGTAAAAATACTTAATGCGACTACGGTTATGAACATATTTCTAAAGTAAAAATACTTAATGGGACTACGGTTATTAGCAAATTTTCAAAGTAAAAATACTTACTGTGACTACGGTTATGAGCGATTTTCTTAAGTAAAAATACTTAATGCGACTACGGTTATGAACATATTTCTAAAGTAAAAATACTTAATGGGACTACGGTTATTAGCAAATTTCCAAAGTAAAAATACTTACTGTGACTACGGTTATTAGTGTATTTCTAAAAGAAAAGTACTTACTGTGACTAAGTAGAAATGATACTTAAAAATACTAAGTAAAAATACTTAATGGGAAGCAATTATTAGCGGATTCACAAAATAAAAATGAGCTTTTTTGTACCTATACACAGTTATGTACCTACTTCTTTTTAGATTTTTCAATTTTTTTTTATTGAGGTAAATATGTTGCTTTAGAACCGCTTGTCATCTTTTTCAATGAGAGACATTTTTAAAAATTAGAAACCAAAGAGACGAACCTAATGATGGGAGAAGTACCTGCCTCGAAACGTCGTTAATTGTAAAAAACTCAACAAGAACCTGATAATGGGAGAAGTACCTGCTCCCAAAATGTCGATAATTGTAAAAAACTCAAGACGAACCCGATGATGGGAGAAGAACCTGCACACAAAATGTATTTAATTGTAAAAAAACTCAAGACAAATCAGATGATGGGAGAAGTACCTGCTCCCAAAATGTCGTTAATTGTAAAAAACCCAAGACGAACCAGATGGTAGGGGAAGTACTGCTCCCAAAATGTCGTTAATTGTAAAAAAACCTAAGACGAACCAGATGGTAGGGGAAGTACCTGCTCCCAAAATGTCGTTAATTGTAAAAAACCCAAGACGAACCAGATGGTAGGGGAAGTACCTGCTCCCAAAATGTATTTAATTGTAAAAAACCCAAGACGAACCAGATGGTAGGGGAAGTACCTGCTCCCAAAATGTCGTTAATTGTAAAAAAAACTCAAGACAAATCAGATGATGGGAGAAGTACCTGCTCCCAAAATGTCGTTAATTGTAAAAAACCCAAGACGAACCAGATGGTAGGGGAAGTACCTGCTCCCAAAATGTATTTAATTGTAAAAAACCCAAGACGAACCAGATGGTAGGGGAAGTACCTGCTCCCAAAATGTCGTTAATTGTAAAAAAACCCAAGACGAACCAGATGGTAGGGAAGTACCTGCTCCCAAAATGTCGTTAATTGTAAAAAAACTCAAGACAAACCAGATGGTAGGGGAAGTACCTGCTCCCAAAATGTCGTTAATTGTAAAAGTCAAGAAAAGCCTGATGATGGGAGAAGTACCTGCCCCCGAAAACCGCAAATATTTCGTTATCATCCAAAATAAAAAGGTTAATTTTTACTAACTTGTTAACATTGACCTTATAAGGTTATGTTTTGACAAAGACCCCAAACCCTTATTATATTATAAAGACTTTTCCTTGATAAAGGTCATTAGTAAAGAAATGTTGGCCTTAATGACTCAACTATTTCACGTAAACACTTTAACAAGTTGTAAGCGAGCCTAAAATCTTAAAATTATCGTCTAGTCGAAAAGAATCGACCAGTAGATTGCGGCTAAGAGGGTCTTGTTACATTATATGTATCTTGAGTTTTCCTCATTTATACCGTAGTTATAAAAGAAAAATAATATCTTTGCTCTCAACATACAAAGCCGAGTTTATATTTGAATTATGCGTTTTTCTGTATTTCAATTTCGCGGGTTGTCTGTCTGCATTTTTGTGTGTGTATTTATAATTTCAAAATAATTCTGGCACGGAGGTACGCAAGCCGGGCGAATTTAGTTTGAAATGCGTGCTTTCTTCCTTATCAATCCAAATTTTGCGGAAATGTTCGGTATGTTTTTAATAGTTGAGCGATAGCGTCACAATAGCCGCCTCCGTGGCCGTGGTCGTTAAGGCGTTAGTCTTTACACTGACCTTTGACACCCACGGAGGTCTGGGGTTCGCATCCCAGGTTTCGCTCTCAGTTTATAGAAGATTATTGTTTAAATAAATCATCGCCAACTTTAGAATACACTTTGAGCGTAACAGTTGCCACTATCACCCGAGGTGGTTCCCGCAGAGGTTATCCCTGATGAGCCGCAACGCTCTAATCGGGCATTATTATTATTATTAATAGCGTCACAAATTGTTGTTCAATTTTTTAATTCAATTTTATAAGTTAAACAATTATAAACTTAAATTTTGAAAATAAGGCAATAAAACATATTTTTTCCTTTCTGTATGAGGGTCGTTCCATGTCAAATCATCACAAAAAATCGGATAAAGGGTACCTCGGAACTTTTCCTCATCACATCAGATTCGCTACGCTCATTCTCCCTGCTTCGGAATCGCTTCGCTCGTCCTCAGAATATACAATTCACAAAATTTATACTGCAGCATGTAAATGCATTCATTTTATTCCCAGCAGTCACCCATACAGCACTGACTACGCTCAATGCTGCTTAACTTCTATAATCTAACAAAAA
The DNA here is from genome assembly GCA_018340805.1 of Microvelia longipes. Classification (NCBI taxonomy): domain Eukaryota; kingdom Metazoa; phylum Arthropoda; class Insecta; order Hemiptera; family Veliidae; genus Microvelia; species Microvelia longipes. The sequence continues at coordinate 11,790,127 of JACMZG010001913.1, forward strand.
TCATAGATATACTTGTCGTATTGAAACGAAACTTAGTGTACTTATTTATTACGTAAAAGAATATTCTTTTACTAATTTTCAACTTAATTGAATTATTTTCCAATTTTTTTACATTTTTTTTTAAAAATGTATAAAAGTCATTTGATAAAAATTGGATAGATGCTGATAATAAGATGAAACTTAGCTAAATATGTTAATGTTATGTAATATGTTATGTTATGTAATAAACTTGCAAATATGTTAGTCTTATACATGGCTAAATGCGTGCCAAGTCTCAATCCGATCGCATAATTTTTCCGTGTTTTGTGATTTTTCGAAATTTTCGCTGAGCCATCATTGCACTTTAATGACGTCAAAAAAACTTTTCTTCTGAATAGAACAACTTCAGCAGTAGACTGAATTTTGTACGAAGATTCAGCACTCTAGCATGAATATACTAGGAGCTTCAATTATAACAGATACACACACACTGACACATACAGACAGACAGACAACTTTGTGAAAACTACTTAGGAGGCCTTTAAAACACCTGAAACGGATAATTCCACTTTCATCCCAGTTTCGGATTGTTTTGCAAACACAATACTTTTCCTATATACTTACGGTATAAATGATGAAAAGTAAAAAGTACATTTTTGGACTCGATCTCACTGATTTCAATATAATTTGGCTGACAGGTACCATGGAAGGAAAAAAAATCCAGATTTTTGGCTCATTTAATGGAGCCATATTACCGCAGTAAGCTGGTAAATTTCCAAAACAATATGTGATTTTTCAACATTTCTTTGACTTCGAAAATGGCTGTATCTAAAATTCAGCAAAGGGTATGGTTTTCAATTTGGTGGCATTTGAAAGCTTAAACTTGGCCCTTTCAAATAGTTCTGCATACTTTTGGATAATTAGTTGCAAGTTTTATTATGAGCAAATATTAGCATTTTAATTAGCAAATTTTCTTTGTAAAATTCGCTAAGATAGTTCATGTAGTGAGAGGGGCCAGAGTAAGTTCGAACTCCGTTTTTAGGCCTCAACCACAATTATTTTATCATCTTATTTAATTATCATTGCATTTAAGTTAATAACTTCAAAATGATTTTGGCGCAGAGGAGCCTGTACTTATATATATATATATATATATATATATATATATATATATATATATATTATATATATATTATCAAACTTTATCCCTGCCTTTTTCAACAGTAGAAGATGGAGGGAAAGTTATGGGACAGACTCATTACGGTACACACTTATTGACATAATAATCAAGTCTGTCACACTAAGGTAATTCTTAAGGTCGGTAAAAAATACATTTTTAAGTTCACCAGATGACGAATCGTTCGAATCGCTGCTTAACTGTTGCTTTGCGTGCCTGCCATCTCAGATAGTTTTACAAACACATTTACTTTGCTATCTTTTTAACTTTGTTTCTATTTATTTTGACCAAATTGTTCATTTGATTTTGGATAAATTTAATCATAAATAAAATAAATACTAGTAATGCGTTCTACCGCGCGTTAGCCTCTGTGGCCGAGGACGTTAAAGCGTTAGCCTTTACACTGACCTTTGATACCACGGAGGTCTGGGGTTCGCAACCCAGGTTACGCTCTCAGTTTATATAATTGTGCGAGAGACACCAAGGAAATGTAACAAGCAATGCTATCTGGAAATGTAACAAGCATCTGGGAACTGTTCCATCATTCGACATTCGTCATACTTGATGGCTCGACATAATGTCATGTCCCACTCTGCTTCGTTACGTCTAACTCATCAGGGCGCCGACAGAGCCTGAACTCACTCTGACCTTCAATTAATTCCGAAGAATATAATGTGAAGTACTTACCAGAGACGAGCGGTGCTCTCTTACCGCCATCATGCATGGCAAGCAAAACATATATCATTTTGATACTACCGAGTTTTGCAAAACATGAATAGTTGACACAATATAATTGTGCGAGAGACACCAAGGAAATGTAACAAGCAATGCTACAACTCGCACAATTATATTGTGTCAACTATTCATGTTTTGCAAAACTCGGTAGTATCAAAATGATATACTCTCAGTTTATATATAATTATTGATCAGATAAATTGTCTGCTTAAAGTAGAATACACTTATAATTATTGATCAGATAAATTATCGCTAACTTTAGATACACTTTGAGCGTACGGTTGCTACTACCACCGAGGTGGTTCCCGCAGGGTTTATCCCTGATGAGCCGCAAGGCTCTAAACGGGCATTATTATTATTATAATGCGTTCTACCAGGAAATGAATACGTAGCACGTATATCTTGGTACGTATTCCTTTTAGCGCAAGGATATGCGGTAAAAGCTTTATGGAATCCAACCACGATACCAAATAAGCATTAAACTAGTGGAAATAATGGTGTTCACTACCAGTTTTAGAGAGATAGTTTTGTTTAACTATCAGGATAATTATGCGAACGTCCTTTGAAAAATACAAAGAAAATGAGTTACGAGTAGTGCTGGATAATTGACGTTTTATAACTGCTCAAGTTATGAAACGCAAACTAGATCCTTAAGCAAGTAATGGATTGTTAAGCACGGAAACACGCATTCCAAAGGAAATTCGCCTGACATACAGACCACCTCGTCAGAATTATTTTAAACTTGCATATTAAAGAGAGCATCTAATTAGTTAGAGGCATAGTTTTGTTTAACTATCATTATAAAATTATGCGAACGTCCTTTGAAAAATACAAAGAAAATAAGTTACGATTAGTGCTTGATAATTGAGTAACTGCTCAAGTTATAAAACGTAAACTAGATCCTTAAGCAAGTAATGGATTTGAATGAGATTGAGCACAAGTGGAGTTATTCTATACAGATTGGGTAAAGGAAATTTTAGTTAAATTTGTATCCGCTAGGTTGCAGATCGATGTATTTAAATCACGCAATTTTACTAATAACTAGTTATAAAAATATAAGTAAGCTTGAAGGAAAATAGTGCTAATAAATCATTCCCTAACAAGGAAAAACTTTAAAAGACGCGTAATTTAAACAAAGAAAAATACTGAGGATTGTACATTTTAGCTATATACTACATAGTATAAATAGTATTATATACTACATAGTATATATAGTATAGCTATATACTACATAGTATATTTAGTATAGCTATATACTATATAGTATATATAGTATAGCTATATACTACATAGTATATATAGTATAGCTATATACTACATAGTATATATAGTAGCTATATACTACATAGTATATATAGTATAGCTATAAACTACATAGTATATGTAGTATAGCTGTATACTACATAGTATATGTCAATATAGTATGTATAGTACATACATGTACGTGTACGAACTACTACTTCTATACTAAACTTACATGTATAGTGCACTATAGAATGGGCGTCCGCAGAATTCCAAGCTGCCAAGTCCGCACATCAATAACGTACTGCGGGTTTAGTTTTCAGTGCCCTTCGACAAAAGTCAGAAATAGGCGTTCAGCAATTTAGCACCTAAGGGATTTGCTAAATTAAATGTTAATGTATTCACAAAAGGAGTGTTATATTTTCCTTATTGTGCTTAAATAAATATTTGAATTCATTAAGACCTTTAGCGAGCGAAGCGAGTTCCATCAAACAAATTAAATAAGGGTTTTATCAACCTAGTGAGCGAAGCAAGCCTCTATTACTAAATAATTATTATATAATAATTTATATTAATCACTAATTAACTAACTAACTTACTAACTAATTAATACTATAACTAATAATTACTCTATAAATTTGATATTCAACAAACTTGCTAGCAAACAAGCTTCTTATTTTAATTCAACGTATCTTATTATATACTTTAGCAATGTTGTGAGCGATGTAATCCTTTTCTCCGACATCCGCGCACATATTTACACCAGTCAAGTGAACAAAGCGAACCCTTCTTAATTAACCTAAAATTATAAGTTAGCAATTTTCTGGGCGAAGCCAGATTTTTTTTGCTCTTTTGCTCATCAGCAATCTAGTGAGCCCTTTTTAAAGTACCTAAAATTATATTTTAACAATCTAGCGAGTGAAGCGAGCCAATTTTTCGATATTCACGTATATTTACAGCAATGTAGCGAGTGAAGCGAGCCAATTTTTGACATTTACGTATATTTACAGCAATTTAGCGAGTGAAGTGAGCCAATTGTTTGACATTTACGTATATATTACAGCAATCTAGCGAGCCCTTCTTTTTATGTACCTAAAATGACATTTTTTTTTTTTGGTTACATTACAATTGTGTAATGTACCTAATATTTTAATAATTTTGAGAGCGAACCGAACCTCATTGCATATGTTTGCATATTTATTTATATTAATCTCGCGAGTGAAGCGAGCCTCTCTTCAAAGGGCTTTATACATAGAGGATAGGGGCTTTAATTCTTTGCATAGCTTTTAATTTATTTTATATTCACGTATATATTTATAACAATGTAGCGAGCGCAGCGAGTCGTTTTTGATGGTACTAATTTTATATTTTAGCAAATTGGCTAGCGAAGCGAGCCTTTTTGCATATTGACGTACATAATTAAAGCAATATAGAAAGCGAAGCAAGTCTCTTTTTATATATTTATAGCAGTGTAAATCGAGTAAATAATAATAAATAAATATCATTTGATACTACCGAGTTTTGCAAAACATGAATAGTTGACACAATATATTATCTCTCGCCCAATTATATTGTGTCAATAATAAATAAATTATCCTAATTTTATATTTTAGCAACATTGCAAGCAATTCGAGTCCTTTTTGCATATATACTTATAGTAATCTAGCGAGCTTTGAACCTTTATTACTTTGGAACTATATATGTTCATAAATATAAGCAATCTAGTAAGTCCTCTTTAATGTACCTAACTTTATATATTAGCAATTTAGCGAGCGAAGCGAGTCTTTTTACATATATTGTCATTTGTACTTATAGCAAAGTAGCGAGCCTAACAAGTCCTTCTTAATGTACCTTATTTGATATTTTAGCAATATTGCGAGCAAGACGAGGCTTTGTCTCCATTGCTAGGGAAGTTAGCCTCTCTTGCTTATTGCGAGCGAAGTGATCCTTCATTACCTTTTACTTTTCCTCATTTTACCGTATAGGTATATAGAAAAAGTATTGTGTTTGCAAAAAATCCGATACTGGGTTGTCACCAGAATTATCCGTTTCAGGTGTTTTTAATGCCTCCTCAATGGTTTTCGCAAAGTTGTCTGTATGTGTGTGTGTATATGTCTGTTATTATCATAGCGCCCAGTGTATTTTTGCTAGAGAAATGAAACTTCGTATAAAAATCAGTCTACCGCTGTAGTTGTGCTATTCGGAAAATATTTTTTTATGACGTCATTAACCCCCAATAATGACTTGATGATACGATTAAATTGAGATTTTGCACGCATGTAGCGATGTATAAAAGTTACATATGTGCTAAGTTTCATCTCATTATAAGCATTAGTCTAAATTTTATCAAATGGCTTGTGTACGTTTTGTAAAAAAATTTCATAAAATCGGAAAATAATCTAATTGTAGAAATTTGGTTCAAGTACATTTACGTAATAAATAAGTACACTTAATTTCGTTTTAATATTTATTTATTTATTTATATTTTGAAGAGCCCCTAAACAGATGAACCACAAGTAGGGAACTCTGCATATAAGAAAAATATGACAAGTATATCTATATTTTTGTTAGATCAATAAACTTAAGCAGCATCGAGCAAGGCCAGTGCCTAGATGGGTGACCGTTGAGGATGAAACTAATGTACTTACTATCTTAGGACGAGCGAAGCGAATCCGTAGAGGTTTACTGTATGCATTTTATACAAATGTATATTCTGAGGACGAGCGAAGCGAGGATGAGCGTAGCGAGTTCCGATGTACCCCGTACCTTATTTATTTGATAAATTAAGTTATTTTTTATAAATAAATGCAGGATAATAATGATTAAATTTTAACTTATTTGATGCGCGGGTCAATCTAACTTATCTGATTTTCCGGGAGAGGTCAAGTTTGACCCCCCTCCGGACGCCCATGCACTATAGTATCGTACATATTTAATTAATACGTATTTAATTTTCCATTATTCAGACATAAATCAGACAAGACGATGAGAAGATAGTTAGAAACGTCATAGTCCAAGACTCGGACCTGAAGTTAGTTTTCCCTATATCGCAATACTTCCCTCCTATTATAAAAGATAGGGAAGTAAACCCACTATACATTGATTTTATGCAAATGCTCTAGGAAGTAATAAAAGTAGGAAGAAAATCTAAATCAGAGCTAAGGGTTTGCTCTAAATAACAAACTTGTATATCTATAGGGCTACACTGCATGAGAGCCAATCTATTTAATCCCTTACAGTCCCAATTTAACGTAAATTCGGATAAGAAAAACTCAGGTGAGCGTTAATGGAGTTCATCTTAATAAAAGAGGAAGAAGTTCTCTCCACAAAAAAATATTTCTTTTTTAGCAAAGCGCTTATCAACCTAACAAGAGGTCATCATCAGTGCTAGCCGTTGAATAAAGAGAAGGTGATAGATGAGTCTTACAGACAGATATCAAGATAGTGTCTATCTTGATATCTGATCTGTAAGACTCATCTATCACCCTGCTTCTTTATTCAACGGCTACACTGATGATGACTCTTGTAGGTTAAGCGCTTTGCTAAAAAGAATAATATATTTTGTGGAGAGACTTCTTCCTCTTTTATTAAATTCGGATACTTATTTCTGAATTTTCCTTGTAGCGAATTTCCAAAGAAAAAATAAGATTAGGGTCATGGAAGGGGGAGTGGGGGGAGGTAGATAGGTAGGTAAGTATATTTTTTGAAAGAGGGGGGTCTCCCTGATTAAGAATTTATATATATCTATACTCTTGTTCACTACATGTAATCAGTGTGCCAATGAAATTAAATACAAAAAACAAAAATCCTAAAAGGCTCATGCGCAGTTATTCCAATTTTAGCTATTCTTTTATTTTTGACCCTTGCTTGTTCCAACAAAATCAGAGGAATTGCTTGCCGTGTTTAAAAGAAACTTAATATTCTTATTTATCACATAATATGCTTGTAACAAGTTTTAACTGAATTGATTTATTTTTAGATATGTTTTTATTTTATTTTATTTATTTATTTATATTTTATATTTTAATATAGTATACAAATATTATATATATATAATTATATAATATATATATATATAATAATATATATATATATATATATATATAATATATATATATATATATATATAATATATATTTATTTTTTATGTTTGTTTAATTTTTATTTGTTTTTGATATTTTTATTTATATTTATTTTTTAAACAAACGTAAAAGAGTTATTCGATAAGGATTAAACTAATGCATAAAATGAGATGAAACTAGGCACATATGTTGTTCTTATATCGGACTAGATGCGTACTTAATTTCAAATCCATCGAAAGATTTTCTGCGATATAATTTTTCAAATGTTTTGCTGACTCATTATTGCAGGTTAACAATAATGAGTTCCGAATAATGAACATAACTAGACCTAATTATTTATCTTTTTACCAAGATTTAACTCTTATCATAAACACACTGTTGTCAACGATGATAACAGACACACATAATCACACACACACACACATCCATACACTCTTTGTTTTAGAATGTGTGCGTCTATGTTTTGGTCTTAAAGAGAGTACTTAGGATAGTAAGCTACAACTAGAGTACTAAAGTAAGTTCTAAGAAGATAAGTGCCTTATAAATAGAATAAAAAGATTTCATTTCATTTAAACTTTGTATTAAGGAAAAAAGCTTTATAAATAAAATAAAAACATTCACGTCTAGGTTTTAGTCCAAAAGACTTAGGCCCGTATTCAAAGACGTTTCCTAACATTTTCCTAACATTCTCCTAACTTTTTCCTAAAAACTTTTTCCTAACATTCTTCCTAACATTTTCCTAACTTTTTCCTACATTTTCCTAACTTTTCCTACTCCTAACATTTTTCCTAACGTTCTCTATCGTGTTTTAAAAGTCTTTTAGAGGCTTGCATGATTTTATTTAGTAAGACTCAGGTAGATATGTCAAAAAGTGATACCCAATGTAAGTAAACGTAATATATCGCAAAATATCATTAATAACTTATTACCTGGATTTACGACACACTTTGTCATAATAACAACAATGGCGCCTTGCTTTGGCGAATGTTAAATATATTAGAAACTTATTTACATATGTTTTCAGTAAACAGTAGAGTTAATACAAATACAATGTTCAATTTATTGTAACAGCTTTCATAAATAAAGCAGTATCAAGCGTTTCAAGTTTGAACGTGGACAGGTTATACGAATACAAAGGTGTCTAAATGAACCGTTAATCAGTGCAACACTGTTTTCATTTTGCTAAATCGTTTACACAATTTTGTTTTTCGATTTTGTCATCAAATTCATTTTTGGTTGTGTAAAATTTTTTTTGGTATAATAATGGCTGATTATTCACACCGGAACCAACTGAATTTCCTCTTTGAATCGATAGCCCGCCACAAACAGACCATAGAAAATAAAAAATCTGATTGTGTTAAAAGAATTTCAGGGAACTCCCTTAATAGTAAGGTAAGTGGAATTAACAGTATTATGTAAATTATGTAGATAGTTATTAATACCACAAAGTGTGTCGTAAATCCAGGTAATAAGTTGTTAATAACATTGACATTTTGCGATATATTACGTTATTTACAATGGTATCACTTTTTGACTTGACTACCTTAGGTTCTAACTAAAAAAAAAAAAATCATGCGAAGCCTCTAAATGACTTATTAAAACACGGGAACGATCATTTAAATTTCGTGGCTTAAAACATTTCCCTTACCTAAACCTAAGGTGAGTGTTAGGAGTTAGGAAAATGTTAGGAGAATGTTAGGGAAAAATGTTAGGAGAATGTTGGAAAATGTTAGGAAAATGTTAGGAAAAAAGTTAGTGTTAGAGAATGTTAGGAGAATGTTTTGGAAAATTAGGAAATGTATAGGAAAAGTTAGGAGAAATGTATAGGAAACGTTTTTGAATACGGAAAGAAATTGTAAACTTCATTGTAATTAAGGAGAAGAAGCTTTATAAAGAATGAAAACATTCACGTATTATACAAACAGAAACAATTCAAGGTTTTAGTCCAAAAGAATTAATATTATTACTAGGAGAAAAGGCTTTATAATAGCATTTAATCTATGTATTTAAGACAAACCGAATTGAATTTTTTAGGAAGCCATCACGTCTAAGTTTTAGTCCAAAAGAATTAAACTTATGTAGAATTTAAATAGAAATAAAATTAGTTTAACCAAAATTGAATTTAGTATTAAGGAAAAAGCTTTATAAATAGAATGAAATCATTCACGTCTAGGTTTTAGTCCAAAAGAATTAAACTTAGTATTAAGGAAAAAAGCTTTATAAATAGAATGAATGAACATTTACGTCTATGTTTTAGTCCAACAAGAATTAATTTGTATTAAGAAAAAGCTTTATAAATAGAATGCAAATTACGTCTAGTATAGTCCAAAAGAATTAAACTTAGTATTAAGGAAAAGCTTATATAATAGAATGAAAACATCACGTCTAGGTTTAGTCCAAAAGAATTAAACTTTGTATTAAGGAGAAAAGCTTTATAAATAGAATGAAAGCATTCACGTCTAGGTTTAGTCAAAAGAATTAAACTTAGTATTAAGGAAAAAAGCTTTATAATAGAATGAAATCATTCACGTCTAGGTTTTAGTCCAAAAGAATTAAACCTTTGTATTCAGGAAAAAAGCTTTATAAATATAATGAACATTCACGTCTAGGTTTTAGTCCAAAAGAATTAAACTTTGTATTAAGGAAAAAAAAGCTTTTTTAAAATAGAATGAAAACATTCACGTCTAGGTTTTAAGTCCAACGAATTAAACTTACGTATTAATAAGGAAAAAAAGTCTTTATAAATTAGAATGTAAAAACATTCTTACCGTTAGAGTTTTAGCCAAAGAATTAAACTTTGTATTAAGGAAAAAAGCTTTATAAATAGAATGAAATCATTCACGTCTAGGTTTTTTAGTCTAAAAGAAATTAAACTTTGTATTAAGAAAAAGCTTTATAAATAGAATGAAACGCACACGTCTAGGATTTAGTCCAAAAGAATTAAAAGCTTTGGTATTAAGGAAAAAAGCTTTATAAAATTAGAAGAAAGTCCAATTCACAGATAGGTTTTAGTCCAAAAGAATTAAACTTTGTTATTAGAGGAACAAAAAAGCTTTATAGCTTTATAAATAGAAAAAGCATTAACATTTGTAAAGGGAGAAAAAAGCTATTCACGTCTAGGTTTTAGTCCAAAAGAAATTAAACTAGGTATTAAGGAAAAAAGCTTTATAAATAGAATGAAATATCACGTCTAGGTTCTTAGTCCAAAAGAATTAAACATTGTGTTAAGGAGAACAAGCTTTATAAAGAATTAAAAACATTTCACGTCCTAGGATTTAGTCCAAAAAGAATTAAACTTAGGAAAAAAAGCTATAAAAGTATTTCAAGGAAAAGAAAAACTTTGTAAAGCTTTAATAAATAGAATTGAAAGCATTCACGTCTAGGTTTTAGTCCAAAAGAATTAAACTTTGGTATTAAGGAAAAAGCTTATATAAATAGAATGAAATCATTCTACGTCTAGGTTTTAGTCCAAAAGAATTAAACTTTGTATTAAGGAGAAAAGCTTTATAAATAGATGAAAACATTCACGTCTAGGTTTTAGTCCAAAAGAATTAACTTTGTATTAAGGAGAAAAATGCTTATAAATAGAAATGAAATCATTCACAACGTCTAGGTTTTAGTCCAAAAGAGATAACCTAGTTATTAAGGAAAATAAGCTTATAAATAGAATGAAAACATTCAACGTCTATGGTTTTTACGTCCAAAAGAATAAAACTTTGTATTAAGAAAAAAGCTTTATAAATAGAAGAATAATCACGTCTGGTTTTTAGTCTAAAAGAATTAAACTTTGTATTNTTCACGTTCTAGGTTTAGTCCAGAAAAGAATTAAAACTTTGTATTAGAAAAAGTTTATAAATAGATGAAATCATTCAGTCTAGGTTTAGTCCAACAGAATAACGTTTGTATTAAGGAGGAAAGCTTTATAAATAGAATGAAAGCATTCACGTCTAGTTTTAGTCCAAAAGAATTTAAAACTTAGTATATAAGGAAAAAGTTGTATAATAGGAATGAAATATTCACCTAGGTTTTAGTCCAAAAGAATTAAACTTAGTATTAAGGAAAAAAGCTTTATAATAGAATGAAAAACATTTCACGTCTAGTTTTAGTCAAAAGAATAAACTTATGTATTAAGGAAGAAAAGCTTTGATAAATAGATAGAAATCATCACTCTAGGTTTTAGTCCAAAAGAATAACTTGAGTATTAGGGAAAAAGCTTTATAAAATAGAAGTTGGAAACATTACGTCTAGTTTTAGTCCAAAAGAATAAACTTAGGTATTAAGGAAAAAAAAGCTTTATAAATAGGAATTGAATCATTCGACGTCTAGTTTTAGTCTAAAAGAATTAATACTTTGTATTAAGGAAAAAAAAGGCTTTATAAATAGAATGAAATCATTCAGTCTAGGTTTTAGTTCTAAAGAATTTAAAACTTTGTATTAAGGAAAAAGCTTGATAGAATAGAAGAAGCATTCACGTCTATTTTAGTCAAAGAATAAACTTTTATTAAGAAAAAGCTTATATAATAGAATGAAAAACATTCAACGTCTAGGTTTTAGTCCAAAGAATTTAAACTTGTATTAAGGAGAAAAAAGCTTTATAAACAGAATTAACATTCACGTCTAGTTTAAGCCAAAAGAAGATAAACTTGTATTAAGGAGGAAAAAGCTTGTATAAAATAGAATAGAAAACAGTTCACGTCTAGTTTTGTCCAAAAGAATTAAAACTAGTATTAGGAAAAAAGCTTAAAATAGAATTGAATTTCATTCCTTCTAGTTTTAGTCCAAAAAAGAATTAAACTTTGTATTAAGGAGAAAAAGCTTTATAAATAGAATGAAAACATTCACGTCTAGGTTTTAGTCCAAAATTTAAACTTAGCTATAAGGAAAAACTTTAAATAAGAATGAAAGTCATTCAGTCTAGGTTTAGTCCAAAAGAATTAACTTTGTATTAAGGAGAAAAAGCTTTATAAAGTAGATGAAAGATTCAACGTCTAGGTTTTTTAGTCAAAAGAATTAAACTTAGTATTAAGGAAAAAAGCTTTATTAAATAGAATGAAATACATTCAGTCTAGGTTTTAGTCCAAAGAACTTAAACTTAAGTATTAAGGAAAAAAGCTTTATAAATAGAATGAAACATTCACGGTCTAGGTTTTGTCCAAAGAATTAAACTGTTGTATTAGAGAAAGCTTTATAATAGAATGAAAATCATTCCGTCTAGAGTTTTAGTCAAAAGAATTAACTTAGTTTAAGAAAAAAGCTTTTAAATAGAATGAAACAATATCACGCTAGGTTTTAGTCCAAAAAGAATATAAACTTGTATTAAGGAAAAAAAGCTTTATAAATGATGAAATCAACACGTCTAGGTTTTAGTCTAAAAGAATTAAACTTTGTATTAAGGAAAAAGCTTTTAAATAGAATGAATCAGTTCACGTCTAGGTTGTTATCTAAAAGAATTACAACTTGTATTAAGGAAAAAAAGCTTTATAAATAGAATGAAGCATTCCACGTCTAGGTTTGGTCCAAAGAATTAAACTTTGTATGAAGAAAAAAGCTTTATAAATAGAATGAAACATTCACGTCTAGGTGTTTAGTCCAAAAGAAATGAAACTTTGTATTAGGAGGAAAAGCTTTATAAACAGAATTAAAACATTTCACGTCTAGTTTTGCCAAAGAAGGTAAACTTTGTATAAGGAGAAAAAGCTTTATAAATAGAATGAATCATTCACGTCTAGTTTAGTCTAAAGATTTAAACTTTGTATTAAGGAAAAAGCTTTTATACATAGAATGAAACATTACGGTCTAGGTTTTAGTCCAAAAGAAATTAAAACTTTGTATTTAAGGAAAAAGCTGTATAAATTAGAATGAAAACATTCACGTCTAGGTGTTAGTCCAAAAGAATTAACTTTTGTATGTAGGAAAGGCTTTATTAATAGAATGAAGATTCACGTTGGTTTTATCCAAAAGAATTAATTTGTTATTAAGGAAAAAACTTTATAATAGAATGAAACATTACGTATAGGTTTTAGTCCAAAGAATTAAACTTTGGTTTTAAGGAGAAAAGCTTTATAACAGAATTAGACATTCACGTCTAGGTTTTTAGTCCAAAAAAGAATTAAACTTTGTATTAAGGAAGAAAAAGCTTTTAACAGAATTTAAACATTCCGTCTAGGTTTAGTCCAAAAGAATTTAAAAAACTTGTATTAAGGGAAAAGAGCTTTATAATAGATTGAAATCATTCACGTCTAGGTTTAGTTCAAAGAATTAAAAACTTGAGTGATTAGGAAAAAAGCTTGTATAATAGAATAAATCAGTCACGTCTAGTTTAGATCCAAAGAATTTAAAGCTTAGTGCTTAAGAAAAAGCTTTATAAGATAAGAATGAAAACATTCACGTCTAGTTTTAGTCCAAAAGATTAACTTAGTATTAAGGAAAAGAGCTTTTATAAATAGATTTGAAATCATTCACGTCTAGGTTTTAGTCCAAAAGAATTAAACTTAGTATTAAGGAAAAAAGCTTTATAAATAGAATGAAAACATTCACGTCTATTTTAGTCCAAGAATTAAACTTTGTATTAGGAGAAAAAGCTTTATAAAACAAGAATTAAAACATCACGTCTATGTTTTAGTCCAAAAGATTTAAACTTACTACTGAGATAAAAATCTTTATAATACAATAAAAACATTCATGTTTATGTTTTAGTCCAAAATAAATAAACTAAGTACTAATAGACCAAGAGCCCAGGGGTGTTTTCTTAATAAAAAACGTAATAGTTTGGACTAAGATTAATTTTATCCTTTGCATTTTTCATATGACAGATCTGCAATTCTGCCACCTCAAATTCGATGGGTGCCTACTCGGAGAGCCATGAAAGTGGTCAAATTTAGCACCTAAGTTAATAAAAAGTGTAATGGCTGGAACTGGTCTCAATTTTTCGTAAATAAGGAGAGAAAGCTTTATGAGCAATAAAAAATGAATACATTTTTGCTGTCATTATTGCGGGTTAATGACGTCATAAAAAAAATTTCCGAACATCACAACCACTGCGATGGACTGATTTTTCTACAAAGTTTCCACTCTCTAGCATAAATACACAGCCACACACACCACACATATTATAGTATATATATATATATATATATATATTATTATATATATTATATATATTATAGTATAATATATAAAAGTATCAGCGAGGCTATTAACACCTGAAACAGATAATTCCGGTAACATCCCCTTGTCGGATTTTTTGCAAACAGTATTTCTTCGAAAGTAATAACTAATTGAGTTTACATTTGGCATGAGTGTTCTTTATGTAATACACCAGTGTACAGCGTTTTATTTCGTTACGACTTAAATTTTTATTCGACATTTTTATCGTCAGTATGCGGATAGGTAACCGCTAGGATAATCTTTCATTTCTAAGAGATAGGAGAAATCCTTTCTAATCCTCTCTGATCGTCTCCTTTCTAAGATTGAGCGAAATGTGTTATAAGATATAAATTTGCGTAGTTTCAATTTTGAGGATGAGCAAAAATAGAGCAAACTGGTGAGGACGAGCGTAGCTAATCTGACACGGTGATGAAAAGTTCCCAGGTACCCCGTACCTAATTATTTCGGTTACATAAAGTTTATTAATGTACTGTATTTTGTTAGTAGATGAGATATTAATTGCATACTTACAATAATGTTAAATTCCTATTTTATACACAAATTGTTATATTTTCTAGTCTCCCAAAAGACACTTGAAGTTCATCGTTCAGTATTTATTAATATAAAATAGACTACATACTGTAACTTAATTCATTAATTAAGTGATGTTCATTGTCACTTTGCCATTAATAAATTAATCATTAAAAACACCACTGACACTGTCTTTTAACAAATTAATTAGTTACTCCAGAAATATTTTTTAAATAAAATAAAAATGCACCAACTTCCAATTTAAATTAAATTCACAAAAATTAATTATATTAAATTATGGCACTTTTGAACAAATTCAAAACTTTAAGTAAGATACTTTATTTTATAAAGGGAATTTATTTTAGAGCGGAGTTTTAAAAAACGATAAATTTATTATGTTTAAATTACAGTGTTTTAAAGTCGATGTTTGATGCTCTAATTGAAAAGAATCAGGCTAGAGAAATTGAAATTATGACTAATATGAGAACTTGTGTTGGGTTTAGTATCGCTAGAGAAACTCTAGTCCAAGCATGTTCCTTGGCGCCGTTTAGAAATGGTCTTTCTAGTGGCAGATGAATCTTGGTCAGTCCCGGGTGGGTGCAAAGGATAACTCTTTAATAGGTTGTGTGCGATATTGAAAAACACGTGACTAAATTCATTACTAGTTTTATAAGTCTCGTAATAAGAATCACAAAACAAGGGTCTATTTAATCCCCCACATTTTTTCAGATTTATGGTACCGGTTTTTTCTTCAATAGCCAATACCATTTTAACTGTTAGGATTACGCATTTAACGTTAGTTTTGTTAACGTGGCTGGTAACAAAAATTAAATTTAAAGTTTTTTTAAGTAACATGTATGTTCGATTTTTGCGCAACTTGTTACTTTTTTGTCTTATTACGGTCAATAACCACCATCTTCCAAATTGTTTGATTGTTCTTTCTTAGAATTCTTTTTTTTAATTTATTAAAATTCTTCTAAGAATTTTTTTTTTTCTAAAAGGGCATGTTTAAAAGTTTTTTAACAAATGTAATTATTCATGAAAAAGCAATAGAAAAGCATTTCTTCATTAATAAAAAGACAATGTAGCAACGTGTGCACCAATAGTTTGTTCATGAAAAAGCAATAAAAAAGCATTTTCATATTAAAAAGGCACTGAACACGTTGTCACCATAGATTGTTCATGACAAAGCAATAAAAAAGCTTTTTCATTAAAAAAGGCAATGTACAACGTTTGCAACCATATAAGCAATAAAAAAAATTATTAGGCAAGGATGTTTGTTTTGAAATTGGGAGTGTTATTAGCAACCCTATAATTGGTAAAATAGGCGAACAGCTGTGCGCCTCCAATTCTTTCCTCGTATTATTTTCTACTTACTGGGTACCAATTTGGTACTTTTTGGGAGTGTTTGAAGGTATTTGAAATTTGATCTTACTTTCAAATCAAAGGCAAAGAAGTTTTATAAGGCTTTTCTTTTGCAAACTTGATTATTTCCCAAGTCTTCGTTAAGAGCTTTTTATGTCCCGGATGTGATTGCGGCTTACGTAACGAGGCCAAAAATGTGTCGTTTTCAAAAAAAAGACTATTTAATTTTTTCTTGGGAGTACACTTTTCCACGTACAGATTTTATGACGTAATACAATGTTTCTTTATATTAATTTAATCGTGTCCGTATACCTTATAGTACCTTTATTTTTTAAAAAACCACCTAGAGGTTAAAAATTAATTTCCGGAAACAATATATGCCTTTGATAACGTATTCATTTGCTAAAATAAAACAATTTTTGCAATAAAAGATTTAAGGTTTTAATTTTATTTAGCCCCAGAACAATAAAAAATAAGAATAAATTGTTTTCAAATCCAAAATTAATAAATATTTGTACAATTTCTTTCAGATAATATTCTATTGTTTAAATAACGGGGCACAATCAGAGGGGTACGCAGGACAACAATTTTTTTGTTATTTTTATCACACATTCAATTTCTCTTTAAAGGGATCATTTACATCAAAATTTCATCTATTTTCCTCTTGGGCAATTTACGAAAAATTTACTTTTCGTACAAGGTTTAGTGCAAATTTTTATTTCAATGAATGTAAAGAATTATATATTTTTTAAAATTTTGTTAGTATACGCATGCGCCAACCCTATACCTGGAGCTACTGTACCATATATGTAGTAAGTGAGTGAGTGTTAGTCAATTTTTTAAAAGAAATTATACAAGTAAAAAAACATATTTCTACTAAATAATCTTTTCAAGGAACAGCTCTTGGGCAAACTGTAAAACTCCTCAAACTCAGGTTCACCAAAAAAAAAAAATTAATTTTTATTCTTATTCAAATATATTAATAAACATAGGGTATATTAGGGTTTACTCTTATATTTAACCCAGTTTAACTTCTTGTTCAGTATTTAATGCTAATCCCCTAACTTATTCTCTCTGGCGCTTTTCCACTGGGAGCCTCATTTGCTTATTTAAAGAAAAATAGCTAAACTAATATCCAATCTTAATTAGCCAATATTACACCTAAAACTTCATTCTAATATCCATGATCTTAAAGTCTTACACAGTCAGAATACACTGGAGCAACCTTTACTTAGTACTTGTGGAGAAGAGTGGGTCAGTAAGAAAAGGGGGAGGTAGCGTGCTACCATGCTAGCGTGTGTGGTAGCTGTGCTGAGGTTGTTGTGGAGTCAATGTAAGAATTACCCACACTTGTTGAATGTTGTATTTTTTAAAGAACTTTTCTAGAGAAAAGGTATAATGCAGAGATTTATATAAAAATATATAGAAAGGCATTATCATTATAGAATACATTTATTATAATACTGAATTTTATAACTTCATCATTAACCCACGTTACAGATCTCTTAGGCTTCTATACAAATATGATTAAACTTAAAGAAAAGGAATGTGTAAACAGTAAAGGACCAATAAGAGCACAGCTAGAAGTGTCTTAATGGTATATATATTTCTCAAATTATACCAACCTAGCATTACCGGTATACTACAATCTATACAAGACATCCTCCCTTGGCAACCTTCGCTTCAAGGACTGAGCAGGAACTCTAATTAAGATACTGCTGTATTGTTCAATAACTTCACTACAACTCTTAGACCAGCAAGCCACTTCACTTCGGCTTTCCTAACTAGTAGCTTCTGGCGTTTCAATTTCCGGTGAACTCCATGAGGGCGGTTGTTGTTGAAGGGACATTGCTTCCTTCGGGCATAGATCTGTCTACGACATACATACGGCGGGTCCTTTGGGTATGGCTTATGTAAACGCTATGAGGTCCAATGTTACCACCTCTAAACCGTTGCCGTCAGTTTCTGTAACGGATTCGGCTTCGGCTATAACGATCGCTGAAGCCCTGCAGCTGTCTAAAATCGACAAAGAGCCACCGACAGTAACTTTTGTGGAAGTGATATTGAAGATATGAGCTTTGTTCATAGGTGGGCTTCATCCCTACTTTCATCAAAGGAATTATGGATAGCAATGGCAACTTCAGATAAATATCAACCAACTTGAAGGAGAAGTCTTGAAATGGTGGAGATCAAAGTGCTTACTCTACCCTTAATTCAAAAACTTCGAAAATCTACTGATCATCGAAGCCATACCAAGCCTTCTTGCACAGCTAGTATACTAGCAGACATCTATAAAAAACCTTAACTTCCATCAACACCTGCTAGTGTCATACTCAAACACAAAATAGGCCTATTACGGAAATTAAATATTAAATGCTCTGACTTAGTAGAAATACTATGAACCGGACATAAGAAGACAACTCTGGAATACCCAATCTGCTACATTATAGGAGTTATTTCACTTAAATTGTAAATGCGAATCTTTATTAGTAACCACAGCGGGTCCTAACCGTTCTTGCAAAGAGCCCAAGCCGACCAAGACTTCGGTCCAGAACAACTGGAACGACACCTATACCTACCAAAAAAAAAGAAAGAAAACTAAGGTTCCTAAATATTGGCACGACCCAGAGTACCACCTTCACAAAGACTGCCTGCGGTTCAAAAACCGATCGCAAAAAAGAAGGAAAATAAAAATGAATCCTGGAGAAAAAAGCCAGAAACTGAAAAGAAGGAAAACTCCAAAGTGGCTCCAGGAAAGGTCGCTCCAGGACCCACCAAGAAAGAGTAAAGCTCCATCGCAACCATCAACACCCGGATTCCTCACATTCGGGTCGTGTTAAATGAAATACCTGATCTAGCCAGAGTGGATTCTGATGCATCCCACATCATAGTCAGAGAGAACATACCCCAAAGTGTCCAGCTCATGAAAATTGAAGACCATACTACCTTCTCTGCTGACCCTAAAAATAAAATTAAAGTTCTAAGGAAAGTCAAGGAATCACTCTTCATCAACAAAGAAACCCACGACGTATCTTTCCTAGGTACTCAAAATCTTACCAAACAAGTCATTCTTGTCAGAACATGGAGTTTTTGAATTCAAAAGGTACGATGGACCATCAACCCTCCTTCAACTTGCAATATTTCATGTAACTAACTTAACACAGTAACTTCTGTTGCTCCTGATGCAATTCAATTCTAACTATAAGAACTAACTTACACCATTCTAACTTGTTTTCTTACCTAGCTCCTTTCAGGTGCACCTGAGTGCTCAAGGGAGAACGATATTAAATTAAAAGAATTTAAACCCTTTAGATCCCAACAGTATCAGTATGGCCAGCAACAATAGGCCTCAATTCTGAAGTAGGAACTGGACCAGTATTTTTGATCGACACGACATTCAGTACCACTTCAAACCTGTTTACCATCCTGGAGGAAATCCTGTCGGAGGCAAAAATCAAAAAACCAAAGTTTTTGATTTTTAAAGAAGGGGCTCTCTCTTAGGTCTTCACCTCTTAGGTCTTCACCTCTTAGGTCAAGAACGCAACTCATGGAATCTCACATTTCACAAGTCCTTTTTACTCTTCGAACTAGACAAAACGATGCCATCATAAAGGACCCTAGCAAAATTTTATTTAGTGCTGCACTACAGAGACCTGGCAAATGGGATCTTTCCTAGCAACCCTGCTCGTCAGCCACTACACCGAAATCACCAGCTCCACTAGGATAGACTAAACCCTGCATACCATGTTGTCATGGACTCTAAAGTTCCCTTCAGAGTCCGGATGTGGTCCTGGTCAATAACCTGCATAACCTTCCGAAAAAGGAGTGCTGCACAAAATCTCAGTCGAAACAACAAACCTTATTTGAGATATACTAAATATTATTATTTATATTATTTGAGACATAAAATGTGTTTATCGTCAGTAGTATAAATTGAAATTTAAGATCCATAGAGTAGATTTAATATGTTTCGAACAGATATCGATAACACACAAAATGTGTACCTTCTGACCTATGAGCATTTTAAGTGTAAAGTTTAGTTAAGATCTATCGTTTAAATTTCAAGCAAGAAGTACTCAAATTTGATTTCCTTACACTAACTCTCTATGGTTATTTGAGAACGTATCTCGAGTCATAAAATATGGTTATTCTGACACATGAGTCGTCAAAGTGTTAAGTTTAGTGAAGATCTATCTATTAGATTCTAAGCTATAAGTATTTAACACATATGTTTTACACCAAACCCCTTACAGTTATTTGTAAACGTATTTCCGTGAGACATAAAATATGTTCATTATGACCTATGAGTCGTCCAAGTAAAAAGTCCAGATTCGGGGTTGAATACAAATCTGTAAGCACTCAAAATGTTGTGTTCAATAAGCCCATATTATTTTTGAACGGATCCCGATAAGGTTTAAAAGGTCACCATCAGACCTATGATTATTTTAAGTTTAAAGTAAAGTCAAGATCTTTCTTGACTTAACTAAATTTACTGAGAAATAAAAATTACTCGTAAGTTTTATTTATTTACACTAACCTCCGATCGTTATTTGTGAACGAATTTCAATGAG
Organism: Microvelia longipes; assembly: GCA_018340805.1. Lineage (NCBI taxonomy): Eukaryota > Metazoa > Arthropoda > Insecta > Hemiptera > Veliidae > Microvelia > Microvelia longipes. Next base: position 11,810,955 of record JACMZG010001913.1, read on the forward strand.
ACATAAAATGTGGTCAATATGACCTATGAGTCGTCTAAATGAAGAGTTAAGTCAAGATCCGTCGATTAAATTCTGATATGTAACCTCTCAAAATGTTGTGTTTCACTAAACCCATATTATTTTTTAATGAATCCTGATGAGACTCAAAAGATGACAATGCACACCTAAGAGTAGTCTAAAGTAAAGATTAGTCAAGATCTCTCCAGTATATTCCGAGCTGTAAGCACTCAGAAAAAGAGTTTTCACCCTTACTGTTATTTTAACACGAAACAAAATTTGACATAGCTTATGACTCCTTCTGATATATTATGATTAGTCTTTTAAAGTTTGGTCCAGACCAAACTTTTTGGTCCAGATCCTATGAGTAGTTTTCAATCTCTTTGAGTAATAGACAACCATAATTTTCAACTTATAAAACTTATTTAGAAACACGGTACGATGCACGATAATCAGCTACCGGAGAGCACTTCTTCAAATCGGAAAGAGAATGGCTATGACGACCAGTCAAGCTGTAGGCGACCAAAAGTTATACTTCAAGTATAACTTATTAAAATATGCATATTATATATATATATTATATATATATATATATATATATATATATATATATATTATTTTCTATAGAAATTTGGGCAAATGAGACACCAGGTAATATTAATTATTTATTGCGATATTTCGCTCTAAAACACAGAGCATTATCAAGCAAACATCTAAAAAAGAAATTAACTAAATTACATAACTTGAAAGTACAATATTAGGTAATAGAAAGAATAATGAAAAACTAAATTGTCATGCTAGAAAAGAAACTAAAAACTCACGAGTTACATATCTGTTACATATCTGTTAACAAGTTAACATTGTCAATACTTTAAAATCTGGTCCGAATTCCTAAAATAAAAGAAAAATGTTTTTAAAGAGGGCAAAATAAAAATCAAAAAGAAGAAATCACTCAAACGTAAAACAATCGATAAAAGGGGGTTAAACTTACATGCCTAAAGAAATCACAATGCATCAGTGAAAAATTAATTAACCAAACTCACAATTTAAATATAAGTAAAGTGTAACAAAAGGGAAACAGTCAACTACGAAAGAAAGTGAAAGACACAGCCTACTAGCAGATAAAAAATCATAATGATTATGGAGGGAAAAATAAATACAACAACTAACAAAACTAAAATATAAAAGAAAATAAATATAAAATTAATTTAAATTGAAAAATAAATAAATATTTATGAAATTATTACTTTATAAATAATAACGCACATAATAGTAGTGTTAAGAAAAATAAATAAATTATTAAAATAGAATATATACTATTAAGTTTATTTAAGTTATGCAGGTACCAGTAGTATTTATTTAGGTCCTGGAATCTTTTTTTAAAATTGATATTATTACTTTCATTAGAATGTGTAATGCTTCCAGAAGTAGACGTTTAAAATTATTGTTTTCCCGGTTTATTATTCTGGTCCCATCGAAATCAAAATTATGGCCTAAGTCTTTAGCGTGGTTAGCAAGTGCCGTGTTATTTTCTTATTTGAAGTTCTGGCGGACTCTATTTTTAACTACTTTCATGTTGGGATCTCCTGTTTGACCATGTCTGCTTTGACCTCCTATATAATGTCCAGGGCAGTCTTTGCATGGAACCTGGTATATGATACCCATGGCGTCATCTATTATAGGTTTGTCTTTAAGAGGAGTGAAGTAATTTTTCCCTATTTTATTTACAGGTTTCAGTCCAAATTTAACCTCTGGGCAATCATATTGCTTGAATGTCCTGCTGATGGTGTATGATAACCCTTTTACATAAGTGAGGCCAGAATAAATACTCTTAATGTTACTGGTAGGAGGTTCTCTAACCGGTGGATTCTTTAAGTATACTAAGGCTTTGAACCAAAGAGATTTAACAAGCAATTTAACACGCTAAAGACTTAGGCCATAATTTTGATTTCGATGGACCAGAATAATAACCGGGAAAAAACAATAATTTTAAACGTCTACTTCTGGAAGCATTACACATTTCTAATGAAAGTAATAATATCAATTTTAAAAAAAGATTCCAGGGACCTAAATAAATACTATGCTGGTATCCTGCATAACTTAAATTAACTTAATAGGTATATATTCTATTTTAATAATTTATTTATTTATTTCTTAACACTACTATTTATGTGCTTATTATTTATAAAGTAATATTTAAATTCATAATATTTATTTATTTATTTTTCAATTTAAATTAATTTTATATTTATTTTTTCTTTTATTTAGTTTTGTTAGTTGTTGTATTTATTTTTCCCTCCATTAATCATTTATGATTATATTTATCTGTCCAGTAGGCTGTGTCTTTTCACTTTCCTTTCAGTAGTTGACTGTTTCCCTTTTGTTACACTTTACTTATATTTTAAATTGTGAGTTTGGTTAATTAATTTTTCACTGATGCATGTTTTTTACTTTAGAGCATGTAAGTTTAAACCCCCTTTTTATCGATTGTTTTACGTTTGAGTGATTTCTTCTTTTTGATTTTATTTTGCCCTCTTTAAAAACATTTTTCTTTTTATTTTAGGAATTCGGACCAGATTTTAAAGTATTGACAATGTTAACTTGTTAACAGATATGTAACAGATATGTAACTCGTGAGTTTTTAGTCTTTTCTAGCATGACAATTTTAGTTTTTCATTACTCTTTCTATTACCTAATATTGTACTTTCAAGTATGTAATTAGTTAATTTTCTTTTTTAGATGTTTGCTTGATAATGCTCTGTGTTTAGAGCGAAATATCGCAATAAAATAATTAATATTACCTGGTGTCTCATTTGTGCCAATTTCTGATAGATATTTCAATTATGGAGACCAATATTACAAATAATGTATATATATATTATTATATATATATTTATATATATATATAGATATTATATATATATATATATTATATATATATATATATATATACACGCGCGCACACACACATACACACACACATAGGTTAATGTGAGAAAACCAAACATTTTAATATAACCCTACGTTTCTAAAGAAGATAAGCGAGATCGTTGCAGCCGTTGGAGGATTGACTAAAAGCACATAAAGAAGGTTCATTTTGGAAAGTGTTAGTTAAAAGACACTAAGAGAGCACGCAATGAGGTTACACAGAGCGGCTGAGAGGCCGGAAAAGATATTTCAAACTTTTAATGTTTTGAGATAGGGTATGGCCCCTCTAGTATTTTCCTCTATGCTTTCCTAAAAGTGTTGTATACATAGAGACATTTACTATAGGAGGAATAGCCTATCTCAATACGTTAAGAGGGCTGTAACATCTTTTTGGGGTCCCCAGGGGCTCTGTGCAACCTCATTGAAACCTCCTCTAAGTGTAAGTTAAGGTTATAATAAATAAATTTATTTCGGCTTCTTCCTCATTTGTGGCGTTTCAAGTTGTATTTTTGACGTTCTACTATATAAGTTATTGTAGTTTAGTACTGATTATTTAATCTTACCAAAAACCCACATAAGTGGTAAAATACTCCCCGCCAAGTCTTTGGTCCAAAAAAGTAGGGAAATCAACTTTTCTGTCCCGCCAAGTCATGTCCGTATTGGGTGGAGATTGTCATAGGCGTTTTAAAGTGAAGTTTCTAGGTTGGCAATAGTTAACGGCTCTATTTACATTGAGAGGCTATCATCAGCTTCTTCTCCTTGGCGGCTAGCCAGCGGTGTGAACGAGTTCTTGCTATATTTTGAAATATCAAACAATTCAGGTGTTCGTGGAGATTAATCATAACAGATTTTAGCAGTTGTCATAATTGCAGCAGTCTTACTTACCTGCATTACCTGCATAGATCCAGGAGTATACAAAAGAAATAAATGAATGAATGAAACGACAACGGTACGATATAATCAGGCACTCCACCCTATATACTCTTGCAAACACTACCTCTAAAGGTGATTCACTTTTCTGGCTCGCCGCCAAGGAGAAGAAGCTGATGATAGCCTCTCATTGTAAATAGAGCCGTTAACTATTGCCAACCTAGAAAATTGAATAAAACGCCTATGATAATCTCCACCCAATACGGACATGACTTGGCGGGGTATTTTTGCTTTTCTTCTTGACTTGGCGGGGCGGAACGCTGCTGCGTTCCTAAATTGGATTTAAAAGCGAAGGTAGTCAGGTTACTTTTTCGATGTTTTAATCTTTAACCTATGGGGGCACCTCTTGTAATACCTCTATGGATATATATGCAACTTAAAAGCATTCCAACATAACAACAAAACATAAAACAGGGTTGACCGCCTTTCTTGATCCTTTTTTTATTGTTTTAACCTACTTTCTCGATTTAATTGAGAGACCTACGAAATCACTATACTACATAAAATAAATAAGTAACGATAAAATTATATTACGGGGTGATAGTTTTAATGACTAGTTTTAGCGTGGCAATTCTTAAATATTCTTAGTAGGTCATTATTTATCGTGCGATTTATATAACTGAGTCCCAGGTTATATACTATAATTATTGCCTAATTATATAGGTCAAGAAATTATGTTTAATTAAAGTACAAAATGTCATTTTCTTTCAAATCATATTCTTAATACTTAAACTCTTTTGTAATAAGAAAATAATTGGGTATGGGGTGCCTCAGAACTTAACATCACCTAATCGGATTCCCCACGCTCATCCTCAGAATACAGAAATCATCTGATTTATATTGCAGTCAAATCATCCGTTTATCTAGCGGTCACCCTTCCAGCTCCTGACCTCGCTCAATGCTGCTTAACATAAGTGATCCGACAAAAACCGTAGATACTAGTAACTAAAATTATAAACCTTAGTATACATATTTATTACATTAAGGGAGGAGTCACCCCTGGTGTAGTGGTTAAGGTACGCGGCCAATACACAGAATGAATAGACTTTAAACTGCCAAGTTTATTTAGTCATGGGTTCAATACCAGCACGGGCCTCTGGGATTTTTATGAGAGGGGTAAATATTCTGCGTACCACGTCCTTCGGAATGGACGTAAAGCCGGTGGTCTCAAGCCTGTGCGTTGTCAGGTACTAGTTAAAGATCCCTTACTCTAAATGAAACTAGGTATAGGCAAAATTTAGGACCCTCATAGTAGATTCACTATAATACTATACTGTGTCTGCCTTGCCTATGGAGGTTTGGTTTAAAAGCGAGGGCACTTGTTGTTCCTAGTTTTCACAAGACTATATGAGTTAGAGAAAATAGGTATGATTGCTTGAAAAAAGCATGAGAGGAACCATAGAAATTCACGGCACTTCTGTCTAGATTAGATAAAATATACCTACATTTGAAATTAATAGGAGTAGAACACTATCTTAGGGAGCTGGCAAAAAGGGCCCAACAACGTGGCCTACTTGCCTATTAGTTACTACCACTCCCCCCATATTACTACTACAAATTACATTAAGGGATAAAAAAAATTATAAAAATACGATGGCAGTTTTAGGGCTTTTTGGCTCATTAGGGTATTCCCCCTGTGGAAACTACATCAGATGGGTTCCCACAAGTATGGAATGAAGTCGTTAAAAGCCTTTTAATACAAATACTATTCATATAAACTCTAAGCATTGCCCGGGCTGCGAACTCCGGTGCCGAAATCGAGAGATTCATAAATGTATAATTCGTGTCAAAATTCAATACAATTAAATGGCTTTCTGATTTTTAAATATTCAAAAAACGTATACCCTCATTTAAAAAAAAAATGAACTACAGTCTATCGTTTAGTTTAAAAATCTTGACAGGTCATTTTAGACACTACTGATTCTTAAGAAAAAAAATCCCTGCAAGAAGGGAGCGGGAAAAAACTATGTAAACAAATCAGGTTATTTTACCCGTATTTTCTCGGCGATGTTTTTTTACATTTCTTTTGTGCAGTTTTATTTTAAAATATCATTTTAAGATTAATTTGAAAGTAGTTTTCAAAACGATCTAATCAAAAGAAGATCCACAAGCAAATTGAACGATTGCCGGGAAGAAGGTTTATTCCCTACAGCGGTTATTGTGGTAGGGATTTTTTTTCTCTTTTTAAGTGAGAGGTTGGCTGCGGCTTCTCTGATTAGTCAATCCCCAAAATACTTATGACCTTGGGAATGCAGATAATGAGATTAAACATTTGTATGCAATGTATGCACGCCCAATTTTTATACGATCCGATAATTTTTCCATATTTAATTAATTTTTGCTAAGTAATAAATGACAGTTAAAACCTAAAAAAACATTTTTGTGCCACGTTTCAACTTTCTATTATAAATGCACTGGGAACTAAAGTTATAACAGATATAAAACCTGTTAATATTTTAATTTAATACCGCCTTTACTATTTTAAATTTAATAAAATCGTAAATTTCGTAAAATCATTATTGTGACGTATAAATCCCAGAGAAAATTGCATATCAAGAGTTATTAGACCTTTTTAACTAACAGATATGTTATCAGTTTTTTTTAATTTACATCGGGAAAACTTTTAACTAAGAAATTTTTATAAGAGAAAAGTAATTTATAATTTCAGCGATATGGCCTGTTGCTTGCGTGACGCATCAGGTTTATTAAATCACAGCACACTGGGTTTTAGGTCGACGTAATTATAAAGGGTTAAGTAGGTGAAATAGTAATTGTTTTTTAATAGTGATATTATTTATAAAGAAACTATTATTATAAATAACATGCAGACCCCGTATTTCTTGAAAAGTTAATATGACGCAATTTCAAGAAATAGTATTAAGTCTGTGCTTCCGCTTCTCAATTTGCACCGTCACTATTTGCCACAGAGAGTTCGAATTTTGTGCGCATGCTCAGCAAATTATGTTGATGATGGACTTTTGTACGCATACTCAGCATATTATGCTGATGATGTACTTTTGCTCGCATGCTCAATAAATTATGCTGATGATGGACTTTTGTGAGCATGCTCAGTAAATTTTGCTGATGATGGACGTTTGTCCACATGCTCAGCAAATTATGCTGATGAGTCTAGCGTCTTCCGATATTTTAGAAACCCACTTTGTATTTTTCAGTTTAAAACATGTGACTCTACGGCCACTTGGCCGCTACGGGGCTTCGGCCCCAACGTTTTTCTGTGTCTGTGGATATGCTTGTTGTCTTTTATTAATTTATCATATTAATAAAATTAATACTAGTTAAATTTAAAATTTACAAGTTCATATAAATGGCATGCAACCACGATATAAGTGAGTTTCCAAACGTATTTGTAAACAAAGTTTTTTTAATTAATTGCAATCAATAAAATAAGTGGGATATTAATTATTTATCTTCATGCATATGTTTACCATATTATATGTATGTTAAATTTTTTTCAATTTTTTGCTCAGTCATTAATGTGGGTTAATGACGTCACATGTATTCAAAGAACAAAAGGAATCGGGTCATTAATGAGGTCGATTTTTGTACCAAGTTTTATTTCGATCCGAGAAAGTATTCAAAAGTTTTCATGACCTATAGAAACGTATTGAAAAATTCGCTAAGAATTACTTTCCTAGACGTTTTTTGTAAAATGGCTAATACCAAATATCATCCGGTTCTAATGAAAATGGTGGCCGTATGAGGAATAAAATACTATTTTAATAAGTATGTAAATATAAGGATGTATTGTCTGCGTCCAGTCTTAAATTTCGTAACTAGACTCAAGAGGAAGATTTACCTTCTTCTCACTGAGGATGACCTGTATTTGGTTAAAAACCAGTTTTGTCATCTTTATATTGGTTAAAATTTAATTGTGGATAGACTTTTATTTACATTCTTATAGTATAAAATCCACTAGAGCTTATAATCTAAATACTATTTTAATATATTTAGATAATACATTAAATAGTATTATCTATTTAATACATTATATATATATATGTATATATATATATATATATATATATTATATTATATATATATATATATATATATATATATACATATATATATATAATGTATTTATATATTATATTATATACAAATATAATATATAATACATTAAATGGTAATATCTAAATCTCTCTATCTCTTTCTCTTTTCTTTTTTTGTATGAAATTATAATAAATTGTAAATTAAATAGTTAAAATTACATAGTTTATTGTACTAATGCGAAAGCGGAGACCTCGCTCAGGTTCCTCCTTGAGGTCTCTCACATTATTTGTATTTTTCTTTGAGTTACAAATTTTTGTATTAATTTATAATGTGTAAAAAATAATTATTATTATTATTATAATGTATATATTTAATACTATATAATCTAATTGAGTTGAAATTTAGTAAAAATATATCTCTTTATGTAATAAATAAGTATTCTAAGTTTCGTTTCAATACGGCAAGCGTATCTTCGGTTTTTGTTGGATCATAATAGTTAAGCAGTATCGAACAAGGTCAGTACCTGGAAATAAAACGAATGGATTTACTATCTCCGGGCGACCAAAGCAAGTTCGAACTAGAGAGGATAAGCTTAACAAATCTGATGTAATAAAGAAAAGTTCCAAGGTACCCTATAACGATCCTGTATTAACGATCTGCCTCCGTGGCCATGATCGTAAGGCGTTCGATTCCGGCACCGGAGGTCCGGGTTCGCACCCCGGACTATGCTCTAAGATTTTATGAATAGTATTTGTATTAAAAAAATTTCGCCAACTTTAATTAATTCTTAGAGTGTAGTAGATGCAACCCACCTGAGGTGGTTCCCGCAGAGTGCATACCCTGATGGGCCGAAAGGCCCTAAAACGGGCATTTTATTTATTTTTATTTATGTATTAACGAACTTTGCCATTTTTAATAAAACATGAATTCTATTTTTTTTTTAATATTCTATAAAATAGTTAATTAATTCTAATAAGGTCGATTCTGATGTAAGCTCACTGAAAAAACTGTTTAAATGTTATTTCCATTAAAATGAATAATTTAACAATTTTACAAAAAAAAAAATGAAATCAATAATAACTCATGCAACTTTAAAACTATGAAGTTTAAAAAAAAATAGAATGCAAATAAGCAAGGAAAATGAGGGACAAAATAAACGCATAATTAATGTACTTGCTTCACGAAAACAGCAAAGTAGCATTGGTTTATTAGATGTAATTTATTTTATTATTTTTTGTTTACATTATAAATCATGGCTACAATGACATAATTTTTCAGCTGATTATTTTTATTTGATTTCCCTAGAAAAGGAAAGCATAGTAATAGTAAAAATAATACTTCCTATTTTTCATTTAAAGTCTACGATTTAACACCTACCGAGTCAAACTTTTACTACGTACACACAGGCGATCGTATTGGATACGCATTAAATACGATAAGGTTCTTGCACGTATTTGTTTAGTCGATCGAGTGGAGTTACGTGATAACTGATCCGCGTATTGGATACGCATTAAATACGATAAGGTTTTTGCACCGTACTTGTTAAGTCGATCGAGTGAGATTACGTGATAACTGATCCCGCCAAAACATGGCGTCTTTTATAGTGAAGGTTCACTTTTGGTTATAAGGAAGTTTTAAAAAAAAAAATATATTTAATTAAATTGTGATTTCTTTGCATAATAATAAAGTTATACTAAAAAAAAATAATCCAAAAGTTATTTGATCAAAAACGGTAATATTGAAGTGAAATAAAAGTTCGACGAGAAGGTTATCCGTTAAATGCGTTCGTCTCTAAAGGTAAATACAGCGTATCGGGGTATCCATTTAGATTCCATCCCCCTAGTTCTAGCGTATGCGATTGATTTCCTCCGCATGGTTCATACAGCTAATATTACCGTATTGAGAGATCGTATCCAATTGCGATCCGGGATATAGAAGTGTGTGTGAACATACTGTTTTAAAATTCACGTATGTGTAAATGGTCATTTAACATACTTTTATTTAATGAATGGGATTAGTAAGTTTCGTTTCAATACGGCATGTATGCCTATAATTTTGTTGGATCATAAATGTTAAGTTGCATCGAGCGAAATATTGTCTGAATAGGTGACCGCTGGGAATGAAAGGGATGTATTTACTATCAGGAGACGAGCGAAGCGAGTCCGAAAACCTGTTGCAATAAACATATAACAACTTATATGTTTATATAAGTTTTGCTTATCTGAGGATAAGAAAAACGACCTCCGAAGAAGTGAGATGAGCGACTCCGAAGAAGTGAGGATGAGCATTGCGACTCCGAAGAAGTGAGGATGAGCGTTGCGACTCCGAAGAAGTGAGGATGAGTGTTGCGACTCCGAAGAAGAGGATGAGCGTTGCGACTCCGAAGAAGTGAGGATGAGCGTTGCGACTCCGAAGAAGTGAGGATGAGCGTTGCGACTCCGAAGAAGTGAGGATGAGCGTTGCGACTCCGAAGAAGTGAGGATGAGCGTTGCGACTCCGAAGAAGTGAGGATGAGCGTTGCGACTCCGAAGAAGTGAGGATGAGCGTTGCGACTCCGAAGAAGTGAGGATGAGCGTGCGACTCCGAAGAAGTGAGGATGAGCGTTGCGACTCCGCGTTGGCGACTCCGAAGAAGTGAGGATGAGCGCTGCGACTCCGAAGAAGTGAGGATGAGCGTTGCGACTCCGAAGAAGTGAGGATGAGCGTTGCGAATCCGATACGGTGAATAAAAGTTGTGAGGTACCTCGTATCCGATTTTTTATTTCTCTTATTAAATTCAAATTCAAATTCAAATTCTTTATTAAGCAAAGTAAGCAAAAAATTTTACATGCCAAGTCAAATTATTAAAATGTTACCGTCATAACGAAACTATTTTAGTAATATTCTCTTTTAGAGAAATATTATACCCAAATACATTCTTAAGATTGCATTTAGCATTATATTTCCATACCACGACAAAACCTTTTGCATTATTACCACAGAAATTGCTCTATTTATGAACTGGTTGCCTTTATAAGAGGTTATTACCTTTTGAAGAAAAATTGCCCAAAGACTAACACACTATTTATAACAAGGAAAACTGGGTTAAATATTTTATTTTCATTCTCTGGTAAGGAATATTTTTAAAGTATAGTGACCTATATTTTATAAACATAAGAGAGTAATATACGAAAAAATAAGATTTCTCTTTTTATAATGTTTGCTCTCATTTACGAATTCTTCTCATATTCATACTCGAAGTGTTGTCATCCTCCATCTTATTATTTTAAACAAATCGCTCAAATCCAATTTGGTTACACTTGAAGCAAGTTGCTTCAAGTGTTAAAAGAATGTTTTCTTTTAACCTTAGCACTTAAACCAATTAGAAAAAATGTCGGCAACTCGTCGACCCATCGTTCTGTAAAATGTGCTTTTATAGCACTTTTCAGACACTTTTGATATCTTTCAATTAATCCTTTTACTTTATTTTACTTTAGAGTGATAAGCGGTATTTATTATAGATGATTGCTCCCAACAATCTTGCTATTATGTCACATGGGTTCTAATGGTCTTCTATGGTCGGTGGTAATTTGCGTTGGTATGCCGTATAACAGATACGGCATACCTGCCGCTCGATCAATAAGATCTAGTTAGCATAGAACGCTCTGCATAGATTTTTAGTCTTGATGTCTGCGAGTAGAGCTTTAGGTCATATAGTAAACGTGACGATAATAGTGAGACTCCACCAAAATCTGCACTAAATGGTTTATGAACCAAAAATGTCCATGTAAATATAAGAGAAACACATTTGATAAAAGGAATTCAACTAATTTGCTTTTATTGTATCTACCAACTTTAACCCTCATAAAACGAAATTCGAACAGTCCATAAGGTGTAATTATAGAGCAGTCTTTGCGATATAATCTTTCGCCAAAAAAGTAAAGCATTGACCAAAAACACCTTATTCCCCATCTCGCAATTAAGCGAAGTCCTGTATAAGTGGCAGAGGCTATTTCTCTGGAACCGTCACTCCTTAAAACGTCTATAGTCACCGCAAGAACTTCAGTTTTTTTGTTTTCTTTGGCACCATGTGCAGTCACTGCAAATCTAGAAAGTCGCTAATCTAGAATGATAAAAATATATCTTTGTAAGTGCAGACATAACATGTTGAAATATTTTACGTCGTAATTCTTTGCTATTTTTTCTACTTCAACTTCTAATTCATAAATAGCACTTTCACTATCCGAACAAACGATAGAAGAATTTGCTTTTTATTTCATTAGCAGATTCAACTTGCTCTATGTTAAATTCGCTAACAAATAGCATTTTGTCGGCGAGTTCAGCTTACTCATTAAGATTGCATTTTATTTAAGTTGAATAAATATGTACTTAAATATGTTCTATATTTTGGTCATTATTTTTTTAAGGAGCTCTAGCCCTTAAATAGCTCTTAGCCTTAAATTTGAGATTTCTAGATCTTAAATAAGTCGAAAATTAAAAAGGCTTACGATATCCTTCTCTATGTTACTTAAATCATCGGATGTACTGAAATGTCGAATTAAGCGTTCTTTGATAGTTTTGTATTTATTACATACTCATTTCATCGCTAACTTGTGTGATTATATCTGTAGGTACTTATCCTAAAACGCAGCCATTCTTAGCTTGGTCCGAAGTAACCCCTGTCACTTGCACTGAGGTTTTAACTTGAGAAAACCTAACTCCTAACTTTTATTTGTGGAACGGAATGAATCGTAATAGTCCATGAGCAGGCCTAAAATGTTACTCATTTTGTACTACTTCAAACCAAATATTTTTGAAAATATACCTCAAATTATGAAGGAAAAGCATAGTCTGCCCGCCCATCCAGAGTGGTGCCCTACATAACACTCGCTCAAAATATTAAAAAATCACACGAATTCCAGTTTTCTTGCAAAGAAAGTGGTTCGCCGTAGGTCGAGTGATATGCATGAAGAAAATATTTTTTAAAGCTGATAAAACGAGTTTTTTTCATAAAAATCTGATAACTACAACTAAAATTGTGGCATTTTTTAAATGACCAAAAAATGCACAAAAAGCCAAATTTATCCAATGTAATTCGTCAACTTTGCATAAATTAACCATTTTTTGGTGTTTTTAAATAAGCCATAACTTTGGTTGTAGTCATCCAATTTTGATGATTAAACATTCGTTTTTTAGAACATTTTATTACCCTAAAAAAATATTTCTTCTTGTTTTGCACACGACCCACTTGGAACCACTAATTTCAAGAAAACTAAAATTTGTGCGGTTTTATATTTGAGCATTTTAGTGGTATATTTGCATGAAGTAGTATATTGCAATTATAAATTTGCGCAATCATATGAAGGAAGGGCTCCACTCTGCATAGGCAGACTAAGTGTTTCCTTCATAATTTAAGGTATATTTTCAGGAAAATTTGATTTGGAGTAATATAAAATGAGTCACATTTTTACAGTTGGAAGAACTGTAAAAATGTGACTCATTTTATATTACTCCAAATCAAATTTTCCTGAAAATATACCTTAAATTATGAAGGAACTATAATAGAATAGCTCTTGGACTATAAGAATTAGCTGAGTCTATTGTTTTTAGAGTTAAGATTCCCAAAATTTCTGTCTGTAAGGTTTCTGATTGTGAAAGTGTAACTGGTGTTGTTCTAGCTGCGGATGCAGTTTGTTTCATGTTATAATTAGGATTGGTTCCTACAAATTATTATTTAATATTTAATATTTATGTATTATTTATATTTATAATCCTTATTTGTATTTATTATAAAATGGCTAATTATTGTCTGCATATTTTAAATATCGCACATGAATATTTCCTAAGAGAAGAAGTAATTATATTTAACGTCTAAGAAAGCAAAGTTGTACATCGTTCACTCGCGGGTTTTGGCAGGGGGTTTAACCCCAACTGTTCACAAGAAGGGGTTAAACATGGGGTTCAGCACCCATTTTTTTAAACTATAGTTTAGAAGTTTTTAGGGTTGAATCCCTTCCACACAACAACTTCCGGGGGGTGAACCCTCTAGGGGGTTAAACACGGAGAGGATCGCCCTGTGAACCCCGCATGTGAACAAAGTATTAGTTTCCTCTACAGAGATTAAATTTATGAATTAAAAATAAGACTCAAGAATGAAAATTCTATTAATTGCATTGATAATAATGCTAACGCCCGTTTAGAGCCATGTGGCTTATCAGAGATAACCATTGCGGGAACCACACCTCAGGTTGTAATGGCAACCTTTAAGCTCTTAATAAAATCTAAAGTTGGTTATAATTTAATTGAACAATAAACTTATATAAACAAAGAGCGTATTTTGGGATGCGAACCCCAGACCTCCGTGGTATCAAATGATTAAAGTATATCTCCGTATCACCATATCTCCGTGGTCAAGGTCATGAAAGCTCATTTTATACATAATTATATTTATATAATAAAGTATTTTATCTATTTTATTTCTTAATTTTATTACAATTTCTTATTTAATTATCAATAATCAATCATAAAATGTTAATTACTTAACATTTAAAACCCTTAGTTCACTAAACCATCCTTATGTTTATGTAAATAAAAGAGGTAGAAAGTTATCCAAATTTTATGCAGACTCTGGGGGTCCCCCAATGCCCTTACTATTACCAACAAAATAAAAAGATACATAGCCTTACAAAGATACAGCCAATAAGCTAAAGGTTAAGTTACTGTTAAAATAAACACATAGGACATAGTATGTTACCAAAAACATAAAAATTATGTAATCAATTTTCAAATTATTTACATGCTAATTAAAATGCAAAGTTTAGCAAAATTGCATCAGTTGTCATATAATTTTTTTTTAAATATTTTGTTGTTTCTTAAAGATTAGGAAAATTCTTCCCTTCAAATGTCCTTGACCTGAACAACATTTAAGAGAGTTTTATATCAAACTTTCTATGATTTTCGTATCTTTTGATAGAAAAATTAAAATATGAATATTTCCAACACGTGAAAATGTTGTCTTAGGTTTCTTATTGAGAAGGCCGTGGTTTTTATTAAGATGGGTCAAGGGGAGAGATAAAACTTTAGGTTTGATTTCAGATTTTACCGGGAATAATGTTAATTTTATGGTTTATCATAAAACCAGTTACTAGTGGAATTTTAATATTTTAAACTGCAAATTCTTACTTATTAAACAAAAAAATCGGGTAGGGGTACCTCGGGAGTTTTTCTAATCACATTGGATTCGCTACGCTCATCCTCCCCACTTCAGACTCGCTTCGCTCGTCCTCAGAATATAAAACTCACCGAATGTATACTGGAACATGTCTTCGGACTCGCTTCGCTCATCCTTAGATAGTAATTACATCAATTTTATTCCCAGTGGTTTACCATCCAGTCACTGACCACGCTCGATGCTTTACTTTTATTATCTAACAAGTACCGTGGATATGCTTGTAGTATTGAAACAAACCTTAGTGTGCTTATTTATTACGCAACACTATACATTTGTACTAAATTTTGATAGCACTGGATTATTTTTCCGATTTTTTTTATTTTTTTTAAAAAACGTATGCAATTAATTTGATAAAAATTAAACCAATGCTGATAATGAAATGAAACTTAGCACATATGTTGTTGGCCTTACATGTGCCAAATCTCAAGCAGATAGAAAAAATGTTCTGCCTTTAATGAATTTTCGTAATTTTTGCTGAATCGTTATTGGTGGTTAATGACGACATAAGAAACTTATTTCCAAAACCTAAAGATTGATTTTTGTATTAAGTTATAACTCTCTATTATAAATACACTAAGAGATACTATAATAGCAGATACACACACACACAGAACCCTTTGTAAAAACCACTTAGGGGGTCATAATAACACCTGAAATGGATAATTCTGGTGACATCCTGGTTTCGTATTTCTTTACTAACACAAGACTTTTCCAATATAGTTACGATATAAATGAGGAAAATTAAAATTTGTTTCGACAATTGATTTATTATAACCTTCACTTACGTATAGTGGAGGTTTCAAGAAGAATACACAGGGCCCCGGAGAGCCCCTTTTAGGGCTCTCCGGGGCCAAACATTTCTTTTTTTTGTTTCATTTTCTGAAGCATTTTTATGTTTCAGGCCCCTCAATGTACTGAGATAGGGCATCCCTCCTTTAATAATATATCTTTTTATATGAGTAAATATGTCTGTGAAGTTGGACTGCCACCTATCTCATTGACGAATTACTTTTCGTTAATTAATTGACGTTAATTTTCAAAGAAAATTAACTAAAAATGCACTAAATTATTCAAATTCAAATATTTTTTTTTTTGAAAATACAAAAACAAGTATACAAAAATATAAAACATGCAACAATAGAACAAAACATAATTAAAGAAATAAAAAGGTCTCAACTCAACTATTTGTTGATCTTCCGTTGAGCCATTTAATATAATATATATATATATATATATATATAATATATATATATATATATATATATATATATATATATATATATATATATAATATAATATAATAAGATTATTTTGATTAAAGTAAGCTTAACAATAAAAATAAAGTAAGCTGGCTATTTATATTTTTACCAGTAAAATATTTACTTCTACTATCATTAAAATTATTAATTAGCCAATAATGTTTTTTGTCATTTTTACTTAAACAGCGTTATTTATTTGCAAATAAGTACGTATTATGTTATACTTTTTTGTTGTTATGTTTCCTAGCCTGAGTAACGTGTGGGCTAGCGTGAATCAAGTTTTTCTTAATAATAAGATTTTCTTAGCACGCGATTGTTTAAAATGACCCTTATGAAGTAACTATTTAGAATAGAAATGTCTTAAACAGTATGAATTGCGAGGTTTTTATGCGGTTTCTGCTTCTTGATGGTAAATAATGACTAATAGTCGTATTCTTAAAATCGTTTAAATGTAATTGTACAGGTCGAAACATATATTTTTATGATTTTTACTTTTCTACAATTATACCGTAGGTATATAGAAAAGTCATTGTGTTTGCAAAAAAATCCGAAACCGGGATGAAACCGGAATTATCCGTTTCAAGCGTTTTTAAAGCCTTCTGAGTGGTTTTGCATAGTTTTTTTCTGTGTGTGTGTGTGTGTATATGTATGTGTGTGTGTGTTATCATCGTAGCGCCCAGTGTATTTATGCTAGAAGGTTGAAATTTTGTACAAAAATCAGTCTACCACTGTAGTTGTGCTATTCGGAAATTTTTTTTTTTTTACTTCATTAACCCGCAATAATGACAGCAAAAATTTCGAAAAATCATAAAACGCTGAAAAAGGATGCTATTGGATTGAGATTTGACACGCATATGACTATATAAAACTCATATGTTCCCAGTTTCATTTCATTATCAGCATTAGTTTAATTTTTATTAAATGACTTGTGTACGTTTTTTGAAAAATTGTAAAAAAATAAGAAATGATCTGTTTGGTTTGAAATTTAGTATAAGTGTATGCCTCTACGTAATGAATAAGTTTCGTTTCAAAACAACAAGTATACCCATGAATTTTGTTGGATCATAAATATCAAGGAGCATTGAGCGTGGTTAATGCTTTATGGGTGACTGCTAAGGTTGATACGCATGCATTTACTATCTGAAGACGAACGAAGCGAATCCAAAGTCATGTTGCAGTATAAATATGGTAAACTGTATTTCTGAGGACGAGCAAAGCGAGTCCGAAGAAGGGAGGATGAGCTTATAGCGAATCCGGTCTAACGAGAAAAATTTCCGAGGTACCCCGTACCCGATTTTTTTTATTAACACGGGTAAGGGGGTAAACTGACCTCAGTTTAGAAAAAAAATGTTTTAAACAAATTTTTAGGCAAATTGTTATCGGAAGTTGACGCTGAGGTTTTTCGAATGACGGAAGTAGAGGAGAGAAATGATGGTACCAAATATTTTTTTTGAGGTAGTACGTAATTGAGCACTTTATTGGACCGTTTTTAGGATGAGAAGCCAATCATTATTGTTATAGATAACCTCCTATAACAATAATTTGTTATGGGAGTACTAATACAAAAGTATTAGTACTTTTCACCTCCGAGGACAATAATGAATGTAAAAAACTCCTAGGACGTAAAAGTAATTCATATATTGCCGCCATTACTGTAATGTAGCGTGTTCAAAAAACAATCTGTGTAAAACCTTCATGAGGTTTCTTTTAAAAAGTTCATTTTGTTTCTGTTTTTGTTCGTAGACTATTTTTTTTTTTCGTTTTTAAAAGGAATTGGCAATTTTTGTGTGTTTATTTGTAAAGCTTTTACATTTTTGAGTAAAAGTGTGAAGCTATGGATGAATTCAATGACGACGACAATATGGAGGTAATTGGACGTTTGTTTTTTTTCCAATTAAGTATATAGCGCAGTTTATTTAATGAGTGCTACCTTAAAAATAATAGTGTATGCCATCCGACTGAGAATGTCTTTATGTCTTGGCAATTTTCTAATCTAATTGCCGTGACATAAAGACACACTTCTCAGCCTTATGGCATAAATACCTATTATATATATACGTACCACAGATCGGCTGATTTGAATCTCTATAATGTAAAAGTATATTTAAGTTAAAAATAATAATTGTCGCTGAGCCCAAGTATTTATTTATTATTCCCATTGATCAGTGTGCAGAACCCAAGCAACTGTTCACGACCCGGATCCTGAATCGCCACTGGTACGTACAACAGAGTGTTCCAAACGCCTGTTGTACAATGGTTTCAGCCTGGTTTCAGCATTAATACAGGAGTAATTAAGATGGATTAACCATAGCAGCTTTTGCACAGAACATAAGCTCAAGACAAAACATCTAAAGTACACTTTTGGGGAGACCCTTAAGCTTATAAAATACAACAGAACAGGCACACCAACACAAACACCTAAAGTACACTCTAAAGCGTATGAAGTATTAATTAATATTGAACATAAATACCTTAAATATATACATAAAATTAGTAATTAAAATATGAAACATGTGACCTCTTTTAATATACCTTGAACATATACATAAAATTAGTAAATTAAAATATAGAACATGTGACCTTATATTAAAATTGAATGTAAGAACATCATCAATGATATGAATTTGTATAGTAATAATATAATATCTGAGCATGACAATGTCATGTGGTGCGGTTCTTTAATGCACTAGGTGATACATCGCGAAAAATAGGTTAAATGGGACATAAGACGAAAATAAAATAAATAAAAATAATAACTATAATAATTATAGTCAAAATATTCCCAACAGGGTTAGCTGGTGGGAGTTACAGTTTATGAGACCGCGGGTTGGATGGAGTGATTCCCGCTAAGGACCAAGTTGTCGAAGCGGGTAATCCGGGCAAAAAAATAATAATAATTGTAATTTCTTTTAGATCTAATAAATGGTATTCTATTCTATATACGAGATATATATTCTATATACAGTGGTGTCATATAAAGTGTCCACCAAAGAAGAAGGTAATAGTGCTCCTCGAGGAGAACAAAAAATGACCTAGAATTTTATATTCTAGGATCCACTAAGGATTTCACGATCTCCAACCGTTTTCCCATAATGTCAATTTTAATATTTTTAAAAATCATTTGACCTCGCATCATAAAGTCGTTAATAGCTCTTAAATTGTACAAGCTAGAAAAATGAAATTGGTCTCGCTAGATAGCTGAGTAAGAATACACAAATGACCTATTAAATTTTCATTTTGGTCTATACGATAGCTGATTTTTTTCTATTTTAGTTTTTCTAAATACCATTCATGAAAAGTGAAAAATAAATAAAAATACGAAAAAGGATATAAAATTGTGTGAAGTCGTGACCCACTATCACGTGACCTAAATATTAGTTTGCTTGAAAACACAGGGTTCCATACCTACTATAAATAACACGACACACGACATAATCTTTCGTTTATGTTCATTCCAAATTATTTATAGGGTCGTAAAATTAAGTTTTTTAGCATTTTACGCTGAAATTCTTGTAGATAACGTAAGGTTTTTTAACTGTAGCAAATCCAGTAGTCGCTAATGACAACTAATTACGCTAATGACGTCGACATGAAAGCAAGGAAGTGAGAAGTGTCTGTTCCGTTAGGTCTTCTAATTCATAGAAGAACAAAAGAAAAACACCTGAAAAGTCCTAACACCTGGAAGTCTTAAAAACACCTGAAACGGATAATTCCAGTGACATTAGGTTTGGTATATTGAGGAAATGTAAAAATAGAAAGGACTTACTGTATAAGCTCTTAAAATATATTTTAAATTAAAAAATATATATATAATATATATATATATATATATATAATATATATATATATATATATATATATATATATATGTATATTATATGTACATATTATATATTACATATAACATATATATATATAATAATATATATATATATATAATTTTTTTAATTTAAAATATATTTTAAGAGCTTATACAGTAAGTCCTTTCTATTTTTACATTTCCTCAATATACCAAACCTAATGTCACTGGAATTATCCGTTTCAGGTGTTTTTAAGACTTCCTGAATCGTTTTAACAAATGTTTTAAAATGAGCAAATTAATACAAAGATTTTGTGTTTATGTGTGTGTCTGTTATCATCGTATCTCCCAGTGTATTTATGCTAGAGAGGTGAAATTTAGTATAAAAATCAATCTTTTGGCCCAGCTCTTTATCAATCAACCAAATCAATGTTTAGGCCGTAATAATTACTCAGCAAAAACTTTGATCGGTTTGAGATTTGGCATGCATGTATTTAAACTTATGAACAATATATGTACCAAGTTTCATCACATTATCAGTATTAGTTTGAAATTAATCCAATTACTTGTATGCGTTTTTTAAAAAAATGCACTTATCGGAAGACAATCTAGTTAAGCTGAAATTTGGAACAAGTGCATCCCTTGGCGTAATAAATAAGTGTACTAAGTTTTGTTTTGATACGGCAAGTATAACTTAGGTTTTTGTTAGATCATGAAATTTAAGTGGCATCAAGGATCTTGAAAAAAGGAGATGAAGCACTAAGTCAATTTGTCATACAGCAAAGTGACCACATCGAAGATCGAAAAATAGAGAAGAATTCAACACGAAACACACGTCAAAAACCAACTGCACATGCTTGGTACGATCTGCGCATGCTTATGATCCTTATAACAACGCAGGTCTTAAATTTTAGAGGCAAACTTACCTCTCAATGGTTTCCCATTGTTTATTGCTTGAGAAGGTTATAATTAAGCTTTAATTATCACTCACTAAAGTGACTAAGTATAGTTTATAATTTAAAAATAAATAAGCACAAATGACTTATCAAGCACCAAATGTAACAACCCGAGAAGCACAGAAGAAAGTTGATAAGCAAACTCGACAACCTTGCTACATAATTTGGCGCTTTTTTAATTATTAAAATGGGAAGGTAAGTTTGCTTCTTAATGGGGTCAGAAATGTTCCTTAATGCGTCATCCCCTTTATTCAAGACCCTTGAGTAGCATTGAGCGAGGTCATTGCGTGGATAGGCGACCGCTAAGAATAAAACTAATGTAATTACTATCTGAGTACGACCATAGTTGGTATTAGGGTTACCATATCCTAAATTTGAAAAAGCGGAGGAAATCCAAAGGGGAGTCCTCCTCCGGAAGAGTTTTAGAAAACGTGATAATTCTCTTCATTTTATATCCAATTTTCTTAATCATTTTTTGACATTTAAATCAAATTTATCATATATTTTTTTTTAATCACCTTAATTCCTAATTTATAAAGTTAATTATTAAAATTGGTTGAAGAGTAACCCGCAATTTTTTTAATAAAAATGTCTGATGAACGGTGCAAAAGATATGGTTTTAGTCCATTGATCTAAAACCACATGCCCCAAAAAGATTTTACTTTTATTTTTAAGAATGCCTTAAAGTTTGCAAAGCAATCTTTTATTATTAAACTATTGTAGACTGAAGCATACAATAGTTTAAATATTCTATAATTTGAAACAATGAAATAAACAAGTTTGTGTTTATATCACACGTTTGAACAAAAGGGTAAGATAAAAGTTCGGTATGTTCAATCGACTTAAATTGACATTAAATTGATAATTCAGCTTTAGTAGAATAAAGGGAGCTAATATTCTGATACACCATTACCTACATTAAATAAAAATTGACCTACAGGGCGTGGCTATTTCCTTTGTGAAAATAACTTTTCAATTTGATATATAAAATGATTTCCTTAGATTAAAGAGAAATATTAGGAAATCCATTTAAACTAATCGAAATTTAGTTTACGAAATCTTATTTTTCCTTGTTATTGTGTTCTTTACTAATGTTTATTTATGTTTGTTTATTTATATTACATTAACAGACTTTGAGTACAAGATTTATACTTATTTTATACCTCATAAAAGGCATGAAATCAGCCTGTGGCATATTGTAGGGGTGTTAGTACATCGTAAAAAGCCTTGGTCTATCGCTGAAAGCGGGGCCGTTTAGCAGCAGTAGCGCCTCAAAACTTTAAAAAAAAATCCAAAAATTACCTCATAAACGGCATGGAAAAGACTTTTATATTTTTACTCTAGGCATTGAAAAAAACTTAAATTATTAAGGTCTGCCGCGATCTTTGGGGCCGAATTTAAAACAGACCTACTACTATTGTAACGATTTATTAACGAGCTTTCAATTGTGCTTAATATACCAGAAGTTTACTTTACAACCGCAACACAAATTCGTCAGTAAAAAAAATAAAGTGAAAAATTTAATTTTTTATTTATTAATTTCATTGACCCCCCCCCCCTCAACAAGATAGTATAGTATATAGTATATAAACAAATATAATATTTGTTTATATACTCCAGTCGCTCGTAAATAAATAAAGTTTCGCATCAATAAGATCTCATTTTGCAGCAAATGTACATAATATACTATTTTTAAGGCGGCTGCAAAGTGTCTACTTTACAATTTAAAAATTTCAATTAAGAATAATTTTATTGTAAGGGTATAAAACATATACGTCTAGTATGCCGGCTTTAAAAGTATACTTCACAGCCGCTATTCAAATCGGTATGTAAAGGAAAATATTGATTTATTATTTTTTCACTGATATTAATTAAAATATTACATGCAACATGGCTGTAAAGCGATTTCATTGCTTTATAAAAAAATGAAATTAATTATTGACTCGCTCCTCTCGTGAATGAACAAAAGCAGCAATAAAATGTCCTTTACAGCTTAATTACATAATTTACTATGTATTTTAAATAAAAAACTATTTATTCGATAGTTTATATTAGAAATTACCGTAAAAGTGTACCGAATAATCCTGGTTTAATAAACATGATTTTTGCAATGTCAAGAGTAAAGTAATATATAAACCCATGGATATATTATTACTAGAGGGGCTCTATTGGTTGAATTTTGAAACACTGACAAAATAACCTGACCACCTTCGCTTATAATGTTATCAAATAATCAGTACGAAATTACAATAACGTATATAGTAGTACGTTAAAAACACAAATCAAAACACAAACAAGGTATAGAAGTCGAAAACAATAGATTTATTATTGCCTTAACTCACTCTTGAAGGAGGTTTCAATAAGGTTACACAAAGCACCTGAGAGCCCCCAATACGATGTTTCAGGCCTTTCAATGTATTGAGATAGGCTATGCCTCCTCTAGTATACATTTTGTCTACCAGGGAGTTGGCTCAAATTTCCCTATGGACGTAAATGTAAACAAACTATTTACGTTTTCAAAGTGTTTGTTTTTATTGCATTTATTTGTACAATTTAGAATAAAATGTTAATAATTTGTGTAAGAAATACGTTTTGTCATATTCAATAGAGGTATAAGTGCGAATCTTTAAATACTAGGTTTGTTTAAATAGCTTAAAACGAGCGGCTAATTATTTTTTTTTTCAAGTGCACTATTTAAATTAGTACATTTTTGCGATTCATATTTGTTGTTCCCCTTAAAATATTAATTGTAATTAGTAATTTAACAACTCTAACCAAACATTTTTGAATACAATAAAAGTAATCGTAATTTTAAGTTCATTTAAGGCAATACATTGTCGTCTGTTTGTTCTTTAAAATCTTAATAAAAACATGTAGTTTACCTTTACTATAGTTCCTCTTTTTCTTTAACTAATTTATTGTAACAATTATTTCACAGAATTTAATACAAAATCATTAAACTATCACGTACATATTAAAGAAAGAAAACACGATTAAAAGTAAAACTCACTTAATATTATCAGGGTTGCCAAAAAAACTAAGTAAAAAAACATAAATCCTAAGAGGGCGCATGCGCAGTTATTCCAATTTTAGCTATTTTTTATTTTTGAGGTTAACACTTGTTACCCAGGTTCGTTCTTGCTAGACCATATATGCAGGACTGGAATGTTGTGCGGGTCTAGCAGTATTGTGTAATATAGTCTTTCAATATTTAAAATTATACTTGAGAAAAACTGCTTTAAGATTTTTAAAGAACAAAAAAGGAACCTTTTGGTAGTGCAGTTTACCACCTTTAGTTTGGTGTTTTTTTTTGTTTTTTTTTTAAATCATCGATTGATACTTCTTTAATCACTATTCAAATATATCAAAAATGAGCTGAATTTGGTATTTTTCAAAACATGAACCATGGTCTGTTTTGAAAACGGTCCCATAAATCGCTAAAGACCTTGATGATTTACGTTTGTTTCAATGCCCAGAGTAAAAATATAAAGGTCTTTTCCATGCCGTTTATGAGGTACTTATTGGCATTTTTTTATTTCTTGAGGCGCGACTGCTACTTAACGGCCAAGATTTTCACGATGCACTAACTACCCCCTAAACTATCCCACGGACCAATTTTATGCCTTTTATGAGGTAGAAAATAAGCCGAGGGCTCCCGGACTAAATAGATAACTGAAAGAGTAAAAAAAAAGTTTCGAATTTTTTGCTGAGTTGTGATTGCGAGCTGAATGAAGTCACAAAAAATATTTTTCGGATACCGCAACTAAACCAAATGATTGATTTTTGTACCGAGTTTCAATTCTCTTGCACAAATACACTGGGAGATACGATGATAACAGACACACACGCATTCAGACAAATAACTTTGTGAAAACTACTCAGTAGGGCTTAAAACACCGGAATTCATATGAATAGGAATTCACCGGATAATTCGTATGAAATCCAGGTTTTGGATTTTATTAAAAACACAATACTTTTCTATACACCAACCGTATAAATGAGGAAAAATAATCATAACAGTGCAATAAGGCGACAACCACACAAGGGACTTCATCTATAGCAAGGGTACTTACTTCCTATAGCATGTATTGGAATGTTGCTATGATGGTTTTGTACTTAGGTTTTTGCGGGATGTGATCTTTCTCGTTAATCACAATAATAGTACTAAAAAGCGGAAATAAGTACTAATATAATAGTACTAGGGCGAAAATAATAGTACTAATCAA
The DNA here is from genome assembly GCA_018340805.1 of Microvelia longipes. Classification (NCBI taxonomy): domain Eukaryota; kingdom Metazoa; phylum Arthropoda; class Insecta; order Hemiptera; family Veliidae; genus Microvelia; species Microvelia longipes. The sequence goes on from JACMZG010001913.1 coordinate 11,836,273, forward strand.
TTTTATTAATTCTTAATAAATCTGTTGAGAAAAAGTTCCCAAGTACCCCGTACCCGATTGTTTTATTGTTTCTCTTAACATTTGTTTGTATTCGCTGATGTTAGTTTACTTTCATGTTAATGTCCTTTTATGTTAATTTCCTTTATATACATACATGCCCAATAAAGTTCGATCAGCATTCTGCAATACATGGGTGTGTAACGGGAGTAGCCTAAACACTTAATTTTAGGGGAGTTTGTAAATGAAGTAGATAAAATTCAAAATGAGGTCCCATGCATTTTAAATTTTATCAACTTCATTTCTAAACTCCTCTGAAATTAACATTTCATTATGCTTAAATTAACTTAATTTAACAGTATCTTAAATGAACAGTATGCTGATCGGACCCTACTGGGCAACTTCGACTCACCAATTTATAGATTTGCATTTAAAGTAAGCTGTGCTTGTTTTCAAGCTTGGTACTATAAAAACATCTAAGTACACAGTAAAAACGTTTATTTGTAATATAATATGGTAAGAGGTAATTTGCCTATAAATTAAAATACGAGCAGTTGTTGCCTTAGATTGTGAGCATAAGTAACAACCAAGTGGGTTTTTGACACGTGTTTAGAAAATATTCCTCTTGATTATTGGATATATTCCTTGTACTAATTTGGGATTATTTCTGAAATGCATAGAGTAAATTAATGTACGTGTAAGCAGAATTCACGACCTGAAATCAAACAATAATTTTAATTTCTCACTTGGTGTACGAGCAGACTTCATGCCTCACTGAGATAATTGTTTGTTACAGCGTTTGATCCCATCTCAAGTCAACAGAGAGTTGTGGGGAAACCATTAGAAACTAAGTTCAGAATATTCAAGAAGAAAAGACCCAAACTAGAAACTAAGATATAAGGAACTAACAACAGAAATATTCAATTAGACATGCTGATTCAATGTTAAGCATTCCCTACTGATCAAATAATCATACACTTTTCACAAAGTTATAACTGGCTAGACAATAGGTTATTTATTATTCTGAGGTTGATCGCATAGACACTATTGTAATACCACCTTGCATTCATGTAAACTTCTAAGGACGAGCGAAGTGTCTCCGAAGTTAAAAGGAAAAGTACCAGGCTACTCTCAACCCGATTTTGTAATTAGATAAAGTAAGCATTAAGCATTGCAAACAAGAAGTTTAGTTACAGTGGCAAATGTGTCATAATTAGCTCTGAGATTGAAGCCAGCTCCTGACATAGATATTGTTAGAAGAGTCTTGGCTTGCATGATTCTTATTGACCTCTTCACTTCCTCGCTGCAGTGAACCCAGTTAGTGAAGTATAGCTCGTATCGAACCTGTTCGAACTGAAACAAAATTAATTCGCTTTTAATTAGACGTTCTTAAACATATTAGACCAAGAGCCCAGGGGTGTTTTGTTAATAAGAAGTGTAATGGCTGGAACCGATCTCAATTTTTCGTAAATACGTTCCTGAACAAGGATCTGCAATTCTGCTGACTCGTATCGGATGGGCGTCCCTGGCAGAACCTTTGACCCCTAAAGTGCGTTCTGTCTGGGATACCCATCCGATACGAGTCGGTAGAATTGCAGATCCTTGTTCAGGAAGGTATTTACGAAAAATTGAGACCGGTTCCAGCCATTACACTTTTTATTAACAAAACACCCCTGGGCTTTTGGTGTTGAATTGGGATTAAACAGATATTTTTTTTACCGCAGGACCTGAGTCTAGCGAATAGAAATTACAACTTTGATTATATTTGTCAACATTATATTTGATTTGACATTCAACCAATGTTGATAAATATTACCATTTGACAATCAACCAACGTTGATAAATATAACCATTTGGCAATCAACCAACGATGATAAATATAACTATTTGACAATCAACCAACGTTGATAAATATAACCATTTGAGAATTTACCAACGTTAATAAATATAACCATTTGACAATCAACAAACGTTGATAAAACAATAGCTATATAAACTTATAGCTTTTAAACTTAGAGTAAATAAAAAAAAATTACTTGTTGTTATATGATATTACTTTTGTGTTCTTATACAATAAAAATCGTATTTATTTATTTAAATATAACCATTTGACATTCATCTAACGTTGATAAATATAACCATAGCTTAATCCATAACTCCATAGATCCAAAAAGCCATAGATTAAAATCCCTTTTAATCTAATCTACGCATGATATTATATTGTGTAATACTTACTAATAAAGATGTCTGCTCTCCGTAGTAGCAAACTATCCAAATATTCGCAATTTGAGGAACGACGAAAGTGACTGTTTGTAGTTTGATTTCGTAACTAACAGAATCCTGAAACCCCAACCAGATAATATAAAACTTATTGCCAAAAACCAATCAATATACTAGCGGGATGATATGCAATGAATGATAACCTTTATCCGTGCTTCTAAAAGATTATCTTGACGGCTTTCTATAGAGTATACTACCACTAAACGCCTTTCATAAGAGTATACGCCTACTGAAAGACTTTCTTAAGACTATACTACCACTAGACAGCTTTCTTAAGAGTGTACTACCACTAGATGAATTTTATAAGAGTATGCTGTTACTAAAAGAATCTCTTAAGAGTATATTGCCACTACACGGCTGTCTTAAGAGTATAATGTCACTAAAAGACTTTCTTGATAGTACAACCAGTAAAACACTTTTTTAAGAGCATACTCCCACTAAAAGACTTTCTTAAAAGTATAATACCAGTAATAGACTTTCTTAAGAGTATACTGCCACCAAAATACTTAAAAAATAACATTATACTGATCACCTTTTGGCCTTGACGCGTTTTATGATAATTATGGTCTAATTCTCACTCACTGCGGCCACAATTTTTATTGGATTAAAAGATGTTTTGGCCATTGCGAGTTCTTAGTGGATATTATAGGCAATTTATGCTTTACATTAGATAGTTATGAATAGTAATATTCAAATAATTTAAAAGAACAAAACACCAAACTGACCAAGTGGTTTAAGCGAATTTTACCTTAAGTGATGTTCGGGGGAAGGGGTGGCAGTGATTTTTTTTTGAGGGAGAGTACTCACTGATCAAGAATATAATATATATATATATATATATATATATTATATATATATATATATATATAAACTAGATGTAAGTGTACACTTACGTACACTTTCTGTACGGAAGTGTATATCCGTTTATATATACTTATATCTATATAGAAGTAGGTGTACACTTACGTACACTTTCTGTACGTAAGTGTATATACGTGTATATATATATATATATATATATATATATATATATATATTTATATATATATATATATATATATACAAATCAATGCTGCATGTCGCAATGTTGTTTGTTGAGCTGATAACAACAAATATTTAAATTTTAAATTAACTTACAGATAATAGACAATAACAAGAAATGGCGATCATAAAAGAAGAAAACCCAATCACAAATAATATTGCTATACCACCATATGTTTGATAATGCTTGAAGATCCTAGAAACAAAATATCAATAAATTATCATAACGATTTTATAACTAAAGAGGCCCTATCAGTTAAAGTTGAACTTTTCTCATTAAAAAAAAATAAATGCCCGTTTTAGGGCCTTTCGGCCATCAGGGTATTCACCCTGGGAAACCACTCAGGTGGGTTGCATCTATTCACTCTAAGAATTAATTAACGTTGGCGAAATCATTTATACAAATACTATTCATAAAATAGTATTTATATTAGTAATTATATAATTTATAATAGTAATTATATCCGGCTGCGAACCCCGGACCTCCCGTGCGAAATCGAACGCCTATACGATCACGGCCACGGAGGCAGACTACTTTTCTCATTTACCGAAGGTAAATTCTATATACCGGAGGTATGGGAAAAGTATTGTGTTTGCAAAAAAATCCGAATTCTGGATTTCCCCTGAATTATCCGTTTCGGGTGTTTTTCAGGTCTCCTGAGTGGCTATACAAAGTTGTCTGTCTTTAAATGTGTGAGGGTGTGTATACGTCTGTCTTATTATCGCAGTTCCTAGCGTATTGAGAGTTGAAACACTAATGTTAACATCTAGTTGTGCTCCCTGGAAAATATTTTTGATGCCACCATTAACCAGCAATAATGGCAGCAAAAAGTTGTTTGATTGTAAAAATCAAAAAAATATATAAGTTGTAATTTGATACAAGTATATCCCTTTAAGTAATAAATGAGTATACTAAGTTTCATTTCATTGCAGCAAGTATTTCTACGCTTTGTTGGATAATAAAAGTTAAGCACCATCGAGCGAGGTCAGAGCCTGGATATATTTACTGTCTAAGGACGAGCGAAGTGAGTTCAAAGACGTGTTGCAGTATAAATTTGGAGTTGTTTATTTACTGAGGACGAACGTAGCGAGGCCGAAGTAGTGAGAATGTGCGTAACGAATCTGATATGGTGATAAAAAGTTCCGAGGTACCCTGTACCCGCTTTTTTAACATTAGATGTAGACCTTACACGACAGCAGTATGAAACCGTTTCTCACTAACGTAGAAAGTGACTTTCATGCAAGTCATTTCTCTGTATTTGTCACATACTTATGCAACGAAGAGACGAAAAATAAAAGAGGAAGAAGTCTCTCCAAAAAAATATTTCTTTTTAGCAAAGCGCTTTCAACCTAACAAGAGGTCATCATCAGTGCTAGCCGTTGAATTAAGAAGAGGGTGATAGATGAGTCTTACAGATCAGATATCAAAGATGAGATAGACCAAGATATCAGAGATGAGTCTATCTTTGATATCTGATCTGTAAGACTCATCTATCACTCTGTTCTTTATTCAACGGCTAGCACTGATGATGACCTCTTGTTAGGTTGAAAGCGCTTTGCTAAAAAGAAATATACTTTTGTGGAGAGACTTCTTCCTCTTTTATTAAGATGAACTCCATTAACGCTCACCGTAGTTCTTCTAGAGACGAATACATTTGCTTGCTAAAGCAAATGTATTCGTAAAACAAGACAGGATGCCACTTAAAAGTGGCATCCTGTCTTGTTTTCCTGCCCCTAAATAACTAAATAATAAAAAATTAAAATTTAATAATAGAATAATTACTTTAAGCACATTTGATGCAAGATGATTATATTTCTAAAATTTTTCTCATACATTTTTAAAAAATATGGTTTTTCGTATAATCTCTTATCTAATTCAACTTCTCTAAACATAAATGCAACTTCCTTATTTTTTTTTCTCACATTAGATGTACGAAACTTGCATACGGCTTCAGTTCTTCTATGTAGTGATTTAATAGTTGAAATCAGTAGATTAAGCTCGAGTATGATTTTTTGGATGTAAAGATAGCCAGGTAGAGCAGCTGCTAATTCTACTATCAGGCAATAAATCGAGCATATTTGATGAAACATTGCCAAATAAAACATTACGTCACTCGACGTATCGAATGGATATTTAAAGGGAATCGGTAGTTTTCTCATCGAATCTTCTCCTTTAATTGAGTCTATGATTAGATTCAAAAATATTAAACTGATTCCAGCAATGAAAATTAAAATTGGCCAAATGTTAATTGATAGTGACCATATTTTAAAATTTTCTTTTTGTAAATTTTCATCCATTTCTCTAAGCTTTGATGATTTTTCCATGTAACGATACAATTTTATACCGTTCCGTCTTTTCCAAAAAAATGTAACGTGACATATCGTGGACAATAGAAATATAATTTCTATATTGAATAAATAAATGATTTTCTCAACATTCATGTTATTGGCTAGTTCGTCGAGTATAGCGTAAGCACCACATGCCACCGTAATCCATAATGTTATTAAAATAAAGAAATTGTACATAAGAACGAATATAACACTGTGCGGAGTCAACCTCATAACGCAACCGTTTAATATCATTAGGTATCCATAGTCCGCTTTTATACTTTCAAATCTTTTTTCATCCTCCTCCTTTGTAGTAGAAAAATGTTTTATTAAATGTTTGTAAATTTTATTTTTTAATGTCATTTTTTTTGTAAAATCTTAAAATATATTTATTTTATCTCTAAAAGGGAAAAAATAAATTGACTGTAGTTAGAGAAGAATATAACTGATATTTTATCCCAAATTTCAAAATGCAGGACTATAGTACGACACACGGCTAAAATCAGTTGACATGACGGGAAAATAGTGTTGAGGATAAGATCAGGTCAATAAGATTGGCCTGATTTGAAATTGAGAGCGTGGTTTAACCTCCAGGACTATCCTCATTGGTTCCCTCGTATTATTTTCCCACGCTGTCAACTGATTTTAGCCGTTTGTCGTATTATAATGTAAAATGAGAAAGTAAAGGGGGAACGGCAGACAAAAGTAAAATTTGTGATAATAATAAATGTGTATGTGTATATATTACATACATAAATGTGTATAACTATATATTACATACTGATAAATGTAGCATCGACTTGTAACTTAAACTAAGAAATAATTTGAACTTTACAAATCAAATTTTTATTGTACTGCATTATTCAAAATAATGGTTTTCATGTTACCTTGGAACTTAGCATTTCCACTATAAAATGTGCCTAAAACAGTTGACAAGGTGAACGAATTTCACTGAAAATGGGATGCAAATTCCCATTTTATAAAATTTCCGGAGAAATAATTATCCTATAAGATTTTGGTCAAGTAGGAGTTTTTTTATCGGGAGAGACTCACTGATCGAGAATATATATATTTTTATTTATATATAATATATATGTATGATATGGCCGTCCAGCCAAGGGAGCTGCGAGGGGTAGCGTATTCTGCTATGAAGAAATTGTTTATGAATTTGGGCTTCAGGCCTTAACTTCAAACCCACGCCAGTACTCGAGCCTTTTTGAGGCCTCAAAAATATTTAATTCCCCCTTTTAAATAGCTTAAAAAAGTCTGCATGTATACAAGAAATGTGATATGGATTAAGATCACAATCAGACTGGCTTTATAAGAATCCAACTAGCGAATAAGACTAAAAAAAATTCGCTGAAAATTATATCAACAGATGTCTTAATATTTTTGCTTTATTAATTCATGGTGCAATTTTCTTACTTTAAATGTTTCTTACTGATCATAATTCTGCGCTGAAAAAAATGTATAGTGATTAGCATGTTTGATTATTTACGATAATTTCAAAACATTCCCCACTTTTAATTTAAATAATGACAGAAAATCTCTCCCTTATTTTATATTCAAACTTTTTTTTGTTATATTTTTTTTCTGGTGTATAAGTACTAAGACGGTTTATATTAATTCTAAATACATTGAGTGGCAAATTGGTCTTTAAATATTAACATGTATTGCTTGGTGGAGCCGAGGTCGAGGTAACTTCAGTATTTTGACTCCACGGAGGTCTGGGGTTAGCATCCCAGCCGTCCGTCTGAAACTTTTTATGTGATATGAAATGTCTTTAAAACAAGGTATTAATTTTTCAGGTAGACGGCAAGGTAAATCCATTAAGACCGGGTTCAGTATATATAATATATATATATATATATATATATATAATATATATATATATATATATATATATATATATATATATATATATATATATAAATATATATTATATATATATATATATATATGTTGTATAAAAGTAAACGTCTAGGTCAATAACCACTATGATATCTCTTAAGTTCAGAAGTGCTAGATAGTGGGAAGGTAGCATAGAAAAATAAAAGGCCCCTTCCTCTTGTTTTGCCCTCATTAACCTACAATCCTAGACAGGCAGAACGAAATTGGCTCCCACGGAATAAGCAGAGGGAGATAAGCAGAAGAACCTCGAAGTAGTCTTCTTATGGTCGTAGAGATTCTAAAACGATTGGGACTGGTTTCAGCTGTCTATGTCAATGACCTTTATGTATGTCAGGTTTGGTAGTGTTTGATTGTAGGGATGTAGTATGGAAAATAAACCACTCCCTGTTGATCTGCCCTCATTCCTACTCTCCCAAACAGACAGGACAAAAATGGCTGGAAACACGGCGAGCTAAACAGGCTCGCAAAGCGGAAGGATATCAAGGAGCTTCTTATGGTCGTCGGCATTGTAAAACTGAGACCAGTTTCAGCTCAAATGGAACATTATAAGTGGCGCGATTGGCGAATAAATTAATTATGACGTCATCACCAATGAGTAAAAATAATGTTTCATTTATTATACATTATTTTGCCAAATGTTCAGGCATCTAAGTTTGTGATGGTGCTGAAACAATAACAAGTTTTGTTACATTTTCTACAAAAAAGGCAGATATAATAACAAAGTAAATAGTATTTACAGAAATAATTAAGTATATGTTGCAGTAATGTTATAATCATGGAAGTAGTAAAAAAAGTAACACCAATGATAGTATTAATTGCAGTGCTAGGAATAAAGAGTAACATTATTACTAAATGCAGTATTTGTATTAATATTAATGATTAGTATTAAGTAATTAGTAAGAGGATTAATTGTAGTATTATTAATAGAAGCAATTTGTACTGCAATTATTATTTATAACACCATTACACTTATAATATATCGATACAATTGTTGATAATACTTTTAAAACTATTACAATAACAAGAAATAGTAGTAATAGTAATATTGGTAGTATTAGTAACAAGAGTAAATGCAGCACCATACTCTTATTACGAATACATTACTTAGTGATATTTTAATAGGAGTGGTAATAGTTATAGTAGAAATGTCAGTAATTGTTTTAATAGTAGTAGTTATAATATAGCAAAAATACTAATCAAGATAATTTTATGAGGTAGTGGTCAAATAGGTATAAAAACACAAAGTTTGAGCTTTCGGTCGTAAATCTTGTTTAAATAATTTGGTCAATAATTTCATATTAGAAATGCTAATATTAGAAATAAAAAATTGAAATAGCGCACTTCTTCAAAAGTAAAATATATTGCTGCACTTTCATCACAAATTGACTTATAATAAAAACACAAACTATTTAACAATTCTAGTTAAACATTAAATGAATTTGTTTAAAATTAAATAAATTAAAATGAAAAAATTAAGTGTCAAAACTTACTTCACTTCATCGGACATTCCGCACTGCATGAAAGCTGAAGACCGACTGATTCCAGAGCCGAGATTCCTGGCCTTCGTTTTATACGCCTCTCCGCCATCTTGAATACCACGTTACAAAATTATTAAATATTCCATTTTATTTATGATCAAATTCATTAACAATATTAACTAATATATTTTTATAATTAAATTTAATTAATTCATAATTATTCTTCTATTTCCAAGCAAAAATTAAAAAATAATACAAGCCAAACAAAATAATCTGCTACAACGAAAACTATATTTATTTATTAAATAGTCAAAATTAACTTGTAAAATAATATTATGGACTAATATTATTTTATGTAATATTATTTTTAAATTAAATACAACAATATTTGTCCGTTCGACAAACGATTCTAACCTAATAAGATAAATACGTTGAATGATTTATTATGATAATTTATTTATTAATTTTATTATAAAATAATAAATTTATAATATATTAAATTTAAAATTATAATTACTTTATGATGATATTAAATTTTATAAGCTACATTCTTAAGATCAATAAACAAAAAACACGTCCTTACTTCACATTTTTTATCCTTAGCGAGATTGTGACGTCATAAAACGCGTAGATGTAACCGTCAAAACCGACCAATGGAATTACATTGTTGTACATGTGTTGTACAAACAAACAAACAAAACTTTACAGATTAACTTCCATGATAGAGCTAGCTCTGGCCAAAATACTTAAACAAAAATTTTTAATTAGCTAATTATAACATAACAATTATTAAATTTTCTTTTTAACGGCTATTGAAAGTTTGTAGAACTCCATACTTAAATTATATATAGAGACTGAACTAGCTTTAGTTCTACAACAATTTTTAAAGATAAAGAAAATAAAGCATTATTAAAAATTGTTGTAGAACTAAAGCTTGTTCAGTCTCTATATATCATTTAACAATTATTATAACTTAAAAAAGCTTGAAAATAACTTATTTATACAATGAAAGTCACGTATACATAGTCCATTTAATAAAAACGCTGAACTGCTCTTAAGTCTTTTTTTATAAAAGCACTGATTGATTTACCTTGTTAATATTTTAATTATTGTAAAATACACAGATGACTGATCATTGTTTTTAATAAAACACTGATGACCGTTTTAGCTTTTTTATAAAAACGATGATTGATTGATCAGCGTTTTATATCCACCCTGTGGCGAGGTGTTATTTTTCTTAGTGGCAGAGGTGACTCTAATTTGATGAACACTCAACAAAATATTTTGATGACTAATATATCAACATATATACCTGCTAAAGTTATTAGAATACATTAAATATCATAAGAGAAATTCAGAACAAGACACGAGAAGTGGCAGATAATGCATCCTTAACTCCAATAATTATTCAATAATGAAGTTGAACTTAGGGATTGAGAATTAACTTAATCGTACTTTACGTTATTTAGTATTTCGTATTAACCTTAGAATACTACTTTATATAGAAGGAGCACTACTGATAACATAGAGATATATTACTAGAGGGGCCCTATTGGTTGAATTTTGAAACATCGAAAAAGTAACCTGACCACATTCGATTATCATTTTCATCAAATAAACATAGCAAAAAAAACAGTAAATTATAAAGTAGAATGTTTAAAATACAAATCACAACTCAAACAATCTGCGGAAAGCCGAAAACAATTGATTAATTATAACCGTAACTCCCTCTTAGAGGAGGTTTCAATGAGGTTACACAGAGCCCCTGAGAGCCCCACTAAAAATGTTTCAGGTCTCTCAATGTATTAAGATAGGCTATGCCCCCTCTAGTATATATCTCTATGACTGATAACACGAAAGCCGGTTGACTGGTGCAACTAAGTAATGCTGCCACCCTAACAATATACAATTTTCTAAAAAAAAGTTGGCAATACTTCCGGTTGCTGAATTATTATGTTCTATTATTAATTAATGATTGATTATTCATAAAATATTGATATAAATATCTGTGCATTACAATATTTAAAGCATTTTTGATTGTAGTTTAACGTATTTATTAAAATTATACATAATAAGTAGTCCTCGTCAACTAAATGTAGATTCTTGTATTCCGCCACCCTTTAGCCATCTAAGAACAGTTTTATTAAATATTCAGCAGGTGTTTTAAGTTATTATATTTGTTCTTTACAATCTTTCTTCATTAATAGATATTTATGACAAATATTTAAAATAATGTTTTGTTGTCAGGTTGGCAGCATTACTTAGTTGCACCAGTCAACCGCCTTTCGTGTTATCAGTGGAATTACATTGTGTTTACGGTCCTGTGCTCCTTCTATATATAGTATTATTCTAAGCTAAGGTATTAACTCAGGCCGGGTATTAAACGCCTGGCACATGGGCAATACATCAATACGTGTTGGTTATGCGGGTTTAGTAGAATCTAACAATAATAATAATAATAAATTAAATAAGCATAAATCCTTATCAAAACACATGTATATTAACTTTTATTGAGTATTGATAATAATAATAATAATTTTATTTCTAAATTGATAAGATAAAAGTTGAAGTACTTAATGTCTTATCTTATCTTTTCCAAGTGCTTAAAACATAGAGATATATTTATAGAGGGGGCGTAGCCTATATCAATACATCAAGAGGTCTGAAACATGATTTTGGGGCTCTCTGAGACTCTGTTTAACCTCATTAAAATCTCTTCCGTAAGAGAGCTAAGGTTATATTAAATCAATTGTTTTTAGTTTCCCGTACATTGATTGTATTTTGATTTGTATTTCATGCGTTCTACTACATAAGTTACTGTAATTTGTTCTGTCCATTTGATTACATTAATAGAATGTGATCAGGTTACTTTTTCGATGTTTCAAACTTCAACCAATGGGACCTCTCTAGTAATATATCTCTATTAAAATGCTTGTTTCATTTATATTTAAAAACTTGAACCCGGGTTATGTTAAAACTGTGTCACTCGTGTCTGTAAACTCGTTTCAAGGACAGGAAAAGTAATAAAAACAACAAAAAAAACAACTTCGTTATTTTATCTGTGAGTTTTAGTCTAAACTTTTTATTCGTTCGTCTGGTCGTCGTTTAACTTCTCAGTAATTTGTCCAGTGTCATTATTTATTTTTTGTCTAAAACTGTTATGTAACTGTAAAGCTCTGGGTTTTAGTTTTCGGACCACTTAGTGTTTTGTTTTTAAAATTTTGCTTAGTAATCATGGCAAATTCTAAGAGTGTATTTCGTTTATTTAATTCTAAATGTGAAAATATACTTAAACTATTTGATGCATTTTCAGCTACCGGTATACGTTCTTTGTCTACAAGTAAATCAAATAATATGAGATTTGTTCAGTACAATTATAACGGTTGTAAGCCAAGCAGACTTGGTGTTCAGTTGAGTCAAGATGGTGATATTATAGAAGTTAGTTCAATAGAGCCATCAATCCCTAATAATTTGGTCGAGTTTCTACAAGGCGGTGATAAAATGATAGATTTAGCCAAGTGGTATGTATACTTTTTATAAATTCGCTTAGGGCAACAGAGAAAATAGTTTGAGGGAAGTAACTTAATATCATAGGGCATCTTTCCTCCAGGCCTGTATCGAACAAAAAACTTGTTGGGGGAGGCGAAACCAATGTCAGAGGCGGCGATATTTTACACATCTATTTGGAACTTCCGCTGATGACTAGTTTGTAAGAAAGGCGTAATACTTTCTACTAAAGTGATGTAGAAATGCATACAGTAGGAGTGGGGGCACGGGACACAGTGGTCCAATTCCCTGGTTTAAGGTGGTCTTAAAATGGGCTAGTTGCATCAACTACCGCACTGAGCGCTAGTCTAGTTCTGTCTTTATCCACTTTGTACACATAATATATATTTTTATTTAATTTGATAAAAATTTTACATATAAAATAATTAATACAATTTTTAAAATTGTTAAAACTCCCTTTAAATAATTTTAATCTTGGAAATATAGAAATAATTATTTTATATATGAGGGACAAGGTGACTTGCCTCTAGTGGAGAAACAGCGAACTAAAAAACAGACCTGTCTAAAACAGCTTATTCCTGGTAAGTTGGTCCACCCTTCACCCTCACCCCTTCTGTATGAATTTCTGCATCACTTTACTTTCTACCTTCTCAAAGTGAATTGAATCCCATCTAGTAGTAGATTCTATGCTTCAAGAACTATGTGAAGAGAATCCAATCTCAATATTTTTATTATTAAGATCAGAATTAACATTACTTTTATCTATAAAGGTCAAAACATTATAGTCCAAGAGCCCGTTAAAAGGGCTCTTATTTTAAGTTTATTTAATATTTTATAAATCAATTAGTACGTTCACACACACTTTAGATCCGCATATCGTATAGAGTACGATCTCTATACGAACCATGCGGAGGGGATCCGATTGCATACACTAGAACTAGGGAGATGGAATCTAAATGGATCCCCCGATACACTGTCTTTTTGTGTGTGTACCTTTAGAGACGATCGTATTTAACGGATAACCTTCTCGTCAAAATTTTATTTCACTTCTATATAACCGTTTTTGATCAAATAACTTTTGGAATATTATTTTTTTTAGTGTAACTTTATTACTATGCAAAGAAATCACAATTTAATTTAATATAATTTTTGTTTTAAACTTCCTTATAACCTAAAGTGAAGCTTCACTATACAAGACGCCATGTTTTGGCGGGATCAGTTATCACTCGATCGACTAAACAAATACGCTGCAAGAACCGTGAAGTTAGTTGACCGTATTGTTTACGTATTCTATAGGATCCGCGGATCTAGAGTGTGTGTGAACGTACTAAATGTTATAACCATCAAAATTTGTTTTATAGAACCAGAGATATAACTGTTCAAATATTACTGAAAATGCACTGAAATTGTGCATGTTTTTCCATGGCATCATGTTGAAGATATATGCCAAATAGACTAATACTTAGAGGGAAGATACAACCCTCTTATCATTCCTTGGGAAGCTAGGTGTTATAACTGTACATCGATGACATCATTTTTTTTTATTTTTCATAGTAATTACAACTCACCGTTTTGCAGAACTACCAAAGCATCAAATTACTCATATTACACAGCTCCGAGATTATACAATAGTTTACCCCTGAATATAAAACATGCAAAAACCCTAGCTATTTATAAAAAACAAGTATCATTTTTTATTATAAACAATCCATTAAATTTGTAAATTCATTCATACATATTCCGTTTACTGATAAGTATTAAATACTAGAGTTATTTATGAACTTTAAACAATAATTTACATAAATACAGATAAGATTCTGTGTCTTAACAAAGTCATGTGACAGTTGCACAAGATGAATGACAGTTTTCTAAAAAATCTAGACATATCACTGTATTTGAATAAAATATATAAAGTATATACTCATATAAAGTAAGATAATTATGTGTCAATTATTAATTGCTTCTAGTTCACGCTAATTTATCATTATGTTTCATTTATAATTATTTATGTATTTATTTTTTTTGTGATCATTTGTTTATTTTTAACTCGTCAAATCAAGTTTTTCATTTTGTTACACAAGCAAAAACAAAGAGCAACACAATAGTTACACAAAACAAATAGTTACACATAAACTGCTCCAGCCATCTTCGAGCACGAGCATGACTCATTCGAAGATGTGCTTATAAAATAGAAGTACTTTGTAATATTTTATTTTTAATTTTTTAAAGCAGAATAAACATATTTTATTTATTTATTATTTATTTAATTCAACATAGATACTACATTATTTTTCCACTATTTTGTCATAAATAAGTAATTTAATGTTCTTAAGTAAATTATTAATGCTGTTCAGTTTGAACAGCGTTATAGGTCAAAAACAGATTTTTGGAGCCAAAATAAATCATAAATCTGAAACTGATATTTCTCCTGAAGTATCTGTTTCAGATGTTTTTAAGACCTGAGTGGTTTTCACAAAGTTGTCTGTCAGTATTTGCGTGTGTGTCTAGTCTATTATGCTAGCGAGTTGAAACTTTGTACAAAATTTGTTTTATTTAGTTGTGCTATCCAGAAAATATATAATGTCATTAACCGGCAAATATGAATCAGCGCAAATTTTGAAAAATTCATAAAACTCAGAAAATGTCTAACAATTTAAACTTAAGCTCACATTTATTCATTTATGGGACCAAGAAATGTGTAAAGTGTCATCTCAATATCAGCATTAGTTATTTTATTGAATGACTTGTATACGTTTTTTTTTTTTTTAATTCTTAAAAAACAAAAAGTAATCCAGTTGAGTTGAAACTTGGTACTAGTGTATCCCTGCACATAATAAAAAAGTATACTACATTTTGTTTCAATGTGGCAATTATATGTGCGGTTCATGTTGGATTATAAAAGTTAAACAGGATCAAGCGAGGTCAGTGCCTGGATGGGGGTATGAATTTTGTGATTTTGATATCCTAAGATTCCAATGTGGTGAGGATAAGTACCAATTGTACCACATGCCCGATTTTGTATTTTAATGCTTTTTAATGTTTTTTTATAGTGTTGTTGCTGAAGGCAAGTCGGCTCTTCCTCTTGATAAAGTAGAATTATTATCGCCCGTTACAGAACCAGATAAAATTTTATGTGTTGGCCTCAATTATAAAACACACTGTGATGAACAGCAAAAGCCATACCCTAAAGAGCCTTTCTTCTTTAACAAATTTCCAAGCACAATAATTCCACCAAATGGAAAAATTAAACATCCTCCTAATACTAGGGTACGTTTATTTCTTATAATTCAATATCTTACAAAGTATGAAATGGACTTAATATGTAATTGTTTGATATTCTTCATATGTAATTGTTTGATGTTCTTCATATGTAATTGTTTGATGTTCTTCATATGTAATTGTTTGATGTTCTTCATATGTAATTGTTTGATGTTCTTCATATGTAATTGTTTGATGTTCTTCATATGTAATGTTTGATGTTGTTTGATGTTCTTCATATGTAATTGTTTGATGTTCTTCGTATGTAATTGTTTGATGTTCTTCGTATGTAATTGTTAGTTGGTTGATTTAAGTTAAGGTCTGTGCCTTAATTATTGAATTCACCCAATCCCTTTGTTGCTAATTGTTGTAGATATTTAAACTTTTGAATAAATTATTTATAAAATAAAAAAGAGATTATTTTGTTCGATTTATGGCATTTTGCTGGGAAATTAACTTTTTACTTTCATTTTTTAAAAATCTTGACGATGATATATGCATTATGCAGGTTTCAATATCACTTTTACCTACTTTGGTGCAATTCTGATAATAACTGTGGCTGTAGTTAAGATAATAAAAAGAATTGTAGCTTTTTAACATCACAATGTTTGATTCCTCTGAACCAATGTCACTTTTTTGTCTAGTGAATTACAAACTCTATGGTTTCATAATGAAAAGAAAAAAATATAGCAATTAATTTTAGTGGTTTTCTTATTAAATTAAATACAAAAGATTGTGGTTTTTCTTTCAAGTTTCATAATTTTAAACGTGGGGTCTCGCACCTCCCTTTGCCTGCTTCGGGGACACATGGTTTGTACTTTATCCGTTCGTCATATTACTGGTTTATATAAGTGGCATACTGCCATGATATAAGCGAATTTTCAAATGTATTGGTTAAAAAACATGATTTGTTTAAATCATATCAATTAATGACATAATGTTTTGTTTGACATATATATGTCAATCAATAAAACTGGAACTAATACTGATAATAAAATGGAGCTTCTTATTCTTGTCAACCATACATAGTAGTAACATTTTCAGCCCAATCTAAACACTATATAAAGATTTGTGATTTTTTGAAACGTTTGTGGAGTCATTATTGTGGGTTAATGACGTCATACATATTTCATAAACAATAGGGTCCGGAGCATTAACAAGGTGGATTTTTGTACCAAGTTTCATTTCAATCCGAGAAAGCGTTCCAAAATTATAATTTCTAGGACAAATATCTTGTATATACATACACACACATTTACATATGAAATATATATATATATATCCACCTCCCCCTACTCCCCCCTCCATGATTGCAACCTAATAGGCTCATTTTTTCTTCAAAAATTTGCTAAAAGAGGAAGACCAAAAAAACATTGTCTTGTATTATAATACGACACACGGCTAAAATCAATTGACAGCCCGCCAAAAACTCAATGCTTTCAACCCTCTTTTTTTAATAAAAAAATCCCTTCTTTTATGTAACAAAAAAATCCCTACTCTGGCAACACTGAAAATCAGGTTATGTTTTGAATTTTATTATTTGTTTTTATTTGATATCGTATTTTATATTTAAAAATTATTTATTTACTTTTTAAGAAGGAATATTGTTGTATCTTATAAATTTACCAACTAAGTGTTGTTTTAAATTTGTTCGGGAAGTATGAATTAAGTGTAGTTAAAGTTGTTAATTACGCAATGGATCATAATAGTTCTTTGATAAAAGTTTGACGATTTAAATAAATTGTCAGCTATAATTACTTTTTTCCAAAACAAACTGCTTTTTTGTGTCAAGTTTGTATAATTGAATGCGTATTGTTTCATATTATAAACGTAATATGGCACAATGTGCATTCAAGACTTAAAAATGTCAAGATTGTCATCTATTGAAAGACATGGCATTTAAAAAAAAAAATGCTGTCTTTTGGTTGACAGAGCACAGAACCTGCGCTGTACTCAAATAGCAAGAAATGCTTGAAGAATAAGTCAATGTCCAAGCGTCAGATATAGGCACTCAGATCATATTACAACTTCGCAATAATTGGATGAATTGAACAGATTGGAATGAAACGAAACGAAATCAAACAGATCAATATGCACAATGAGGGAAATAAAAGCGACGCGAGGTTACAAATATTTACAACCAGTGTTGCATTTTTATGATTTTATTTACGAAAAAGGTATTTTTTTATACCGAGGTTGGCATGAGGTGGCGGGGGAAAGAGCGGGGTCGGTCTGAACCAATAGAATTCTTTCCCTCATAGATTTTTGGCGCGCTGTCAATTGATTTTAGCCGTGTGTCGTACTATAAAAATGTTTTTGCACCTACTACCATACTGTTGCAATAAAAATACAAAACTATGATTTAACATAAATAGTCCGTTTTGTTGTATTTGTTTATTTTGTCTTTAGTGTCCATAAAAAATACGGTGACTTCCAATTATTTTGATTGTTATTGTTTTGGGTTTCTTGTAGTGATTTATGGAAGTATATGATGATGATGATTGGAGGTGTGGGTTAACTCTGATCTTGATTATTGTTTCTTGTGGTCTGTTTCCTGATGTTTGCTTCTTGATATTTGTTTGTTAGTTGATATTTGAATTATCTGTTTGATGTATTTATAAGAGCATCAAAGTTAAGCATCAAAAAGAGCAAGTGTTTTTTACTAATTTTTTGTCTGTGTAAGTGTGGGTGTGTGCGTTTTTTATTGGTCCCAGTGTGTTCAAGCTAGAAATTTGAAACTTGTTTTATTAATTTTATTTATATTTTTGTTGAAATGTGTTCTGTATGTTGTTTGAGATTCTCCCTGCCCTGACCCACTTATATAATCCCACTTGTCTTTGTCTTTCTCGTGTCACTTATAACTCTACTAACAAAACAGTTGCACCTCTTTCCATTGTCTTTTAACACAAAATTATAACTTCTTTTTTAAATCACTCTTCAAACACTTCTGTATATAATACTTAATTATTATTATCTACTTTTTCTTTCATATTGATGGTTTTTAGATATTTTATATTCTTGACAAGAGAACTACTTCTTTCTTTGTCTATTTACCTATTGTAAAGAATATGTTTAGTTTATCTAATAAATTAACAGAGATATTAAAATATCTTTTTTCCTAGGTAGGGAGTTTAGATTCACTTTATTCCCTGTCGTACAGAACATGAAATGCAAAATTTGTATCCACTATAAAACAATTTTTTTGTAAGAAAAAATCATCTCTTTGCCGCGTAGAGTGCTGAAGACCACATTCTTGTTGTAGTTCAGCTATAATTCCACTAGATGTCATCACTGTTTTATCAGTATATCTTTCTGTTTTATATTTCTTGTTCCTTTGCAATCAAAATTAAATTTAAATTAATTACATATTTGCATAGGGGGCATAGCCTATCTCAATACATTCATATGCCTGAAACATCTTTTTGGGGCTCTGTGTAACTTCAATGAAACCTCCTTTAAGAGTGAGTTAAGGTTATAATAAATCAATTGATTTCGGCTTCCCATACATTTTTGTGTTTTGATTTGTATTTTTATCATTCTACTATATATGTTATTGTTATTTTGTGCTGATTATTTTATTTTATTTATAAGCGAAGGTGTTCAGGTTACTTTATCAACGTTTCATTATTTAACATATAGGGCCCCTCAAGTAATAACATCTCTATGCATATTTGCATTTATTTAATAGAAAGAATTATTTACAATGTTTGACAGTGATTTAAGTGGCACTAAGTTGTTAGCAATGCCTCTAGAGTTAAAAACTTTAGTGATTGAAGCACTAAATAAAAGTGTTTTGTAAATCTTATTTATTTTATTATTATGTTATATTTTTAAGTGTATTTTATTAAATAAATATACAATATTTTATGCTTTTACAAAAATGATTAAATTTAAAAATCAGCATGGAAATCGTTAAAATATAGGTTACAAAAATACTGCCCTCCATCCTGTGCTGATGGAGGGGAACCAGTGACTCAAACTGGTCGAGTATTTGTATTTTATTTAATATTAAAATACAAATATTAGTATAGTACATATTATTCCTTTTATTAATAACTTTTTTTTGAGGTAGTACGTAATTGAGCACTTTATTAGACCGTTTTTAGGATGAGAAGGCAATCATTATTGTTATAGAAGGTTATTTAGTACTTTTCACCTCCGAGGACAATAATGAATGTAAAAAAACTCCTAGGACGTAAAAGTAATTCATATGTTGCCGCCATTACTGTAATGTAGCGTGTTCAAAAAACAATCTGTGTTAAACCTTCATGAGTTTTCTTTAAAATTGTTAATTTTGTTTCTGTTTTTGTTCGTAGACTAAATTTTTTTTTGTTTTTAAAAGGTGTTCTAATTGACAATTTTTGTGTGTTTATTTGTAAAGCTTTTACATTTTTGAGTAAAAGTGTGAAGCTATGGATGAATTTAATGACGAAGATAATATGGAGTTAATTGGACGTTTGTTTTTTTCAATTAAGTATATAGCGCAGTTTATTTAATGAGTGCTACCTCAAAAAAAATAGTGTATGCCATCCGGCTGAGAATGTCTTTATGTCTTAGCAATTTTTCCCGACTCGCTTCGCTCGTCGGTAAATCTAATTGCCGTGACATAAAGACACACTTCTCAGCCTTATGGCATAAATAACTATTATTTTACTTCAGTTCTTTTTGCAGACTCACTTCGCTCGCCAGTAAATATATATATATATATAGTCGCTTAGGTAAACAAAAATATTCATTTCAGAGCCTAGCAGTATAATATACCATTATATTACAAAGAATTGAATTATTGTTTAGCTGATATTATTTTTTTAAATAATTTTTGAAAAACTAACATTTTTTAATGGAATACACAACATATATCAAATTGTATTTCGTAAATCTTATTACTCTAATAAATAGAAGATTCTGAAGTCTGAAGTCCTCCATTATTAACGTTATAAATTGTTAAATTTATACCTTTCTTATATTTATAAATTTAGAAGTAAGACTGAATGATTTGTTAAAAATTTTTTTTTAATCAGGGGGTCAAGACCAAATATATTTTTGGAATCAGGAGATCAAGGCCAAATATATTTTTGGAATCAGGAGGCCAAGGCTAAATATATTTTTGGAATCAGGAGGCCAAGGCTAAATATATTTTTGGAATCAGGAGGCCAAGGCCAAATATATTTTTGAAATCAGGAGGCCAAGGCCAAATATATTTTTGGAATCAGGAGGCCAAGGGAAATCCCTCCTCCATATCTGTCCATATGTTTTTTAATAATTCAGTTTAGTGAATTTAAACTAAACATATTTTTTACAATATGTAAAAAGACAAGGAAAGAAGTAGTTCTGTTGTCAAGAATATACAAACCAACCTATCCTAGAATAAAAGCAGTACTCATATTCTATTGCTACGATTCTAGATTTTGATAAGTAGGAAAGAGACAAATGTAAACATTCAACAATAGATATTATTGCTGATATTAGTGGAGGGAAATTTATTATTTTCCTTTATTTGAATTCTACAGTTTATTTGACTTATTTCATATGAGTTTGTTGTTATGATATAATAATTGTCTTCTCTTCTTAAAAATTAGAATTGAAATATACTCTGATATCATATGCTTTCAGACATCACCATAACGGGGAATTGGTTCTCTATACCTACTTCTTTAAATTATACGTTCTGAGCTGACATAAATAGAGTCCATCTTAATAAAAAAAAAAAATAACTCTCTCCAAAGTTAACTTTTTTAATTAACAAAAATACTCAATGCAATCTCAATCCTAACAAAAGACCATCATCAGTACCTTACTAACGAATAAGAACAATAAAAATAATTAAAAAACTTAATTAAAAGTTTAATAACTTTAAATTAACTTAAACTTAATTAAGCTTTAATTAAACTTAATTAAAAACTTAATTAGCAATAATAATAAAAGAAGTGCAATAATTAACAAATAAAATAAAATACAAATTTGATAAAAATTTCTAAAAAATTTTGCATTTTATTTTATTATTTTCTCATTATGTAGAGTTTTTTCAATTGTCAAGCACTAATGATGGTCTCTTGTTGTAGTATAACTCACGGTTATAATCAGTTGACAGCGTGGGAAAATAATGCAAAGGAGCCAATGAGGTTAGTTCTGGATGTCAAACCACACCCACAATTTCATATTGGACCATCCTTAACACTATTTTCCCATGATATCAACTGATTATAACCTTGTGCTGTTCTATAGACTGAAAACACTTTTAGTATTCTGTTAATAAAGTTGATTGTGAAGAGAATTTTTAATCATTGGTTCTTGTATAAATTTTATAATATAAGTTTATTTTATTTTTTGTTATTATAGGCTTTAGACTGGGAAGTAGAATTAGCCGTAATTATGGGTAAGGCATGTAGGAATGTTCTAGCACATGAAGTCCAGGAGTACATTTTTGGTTACACATGTTCCCAAGATATATCTGCTCGTGATTGGCAGAAACAGACTAAAAATAATGGCCAATGGTTATTTGCTAAGAGTATGGATACATTTTGTCCTCTTGGACCTTCAGTTGTTATGAAGGAATATATTGGTAAATAATAATAGTAATAAAGCCTTTCATTAAAATTTTTATATAAATGCATACAATACAAAATTACACGTGGTGTAATATTTTATCTGCTTAGATTTATATTTGTGAATATAATAAAGTTTTATTAGTATTTTTAGCGTTACATTGAGGATCATTAAAATTATACACATTTTTTATTATCTTTTAATCTTAGTGCAATGCATTACAACCTACTATCTCTGAAATTGTATGTTATTTTATGACTCACTTTAAGGAAACAATTAACTCTCCAAGGCAATTATAACACAAGGAAAAATTTATTCATTGTCTTTGTTTTCCTTATCACACAACACTCGTCATATTTTTAATACTGTGTCTCAAACTATTAAATTTTTATGCTTTTTAACAAATCAACCTAAGTAAATTGACTGACCAATACTTACTATATTTTAAAATACATATATATATGTAATATATATATATATATATATATATATATATAATATATATATTATATATATGTGTGTGTGTGTGTGTGTGTGTATATATATTTATATATATATATATATATATATATATATATATATATATATAATATATATATATATATATATATATAAAAGCTGTACCAGAACATGTTTCTACAATTGTAGATCCAATTCGACCTCATTGTAATCATTATTTATTTCCTTATATGTTTTTATATGCTGGACAGTATTTATTCCAACTTATGCATGTATTTATATATCTTATTCCAACTTTAGCAATGAGTTACATATTAGTAATTTTACAATTGACAGCTGTAGTAAATTCTTAAAGTTAGCAGCACTGACTGGTGATAAGGGCTATGATATGCATAGAGATATATACTAGAGGGAGCATAGCCTATCTCAATACATTGAGAGGCCTGAAACATTTTTAGTGGGGCTCTCAGGGGCTCTGTGTAACCTCATAGAAACCTCCTTTAAGAGTAATTTAATGTTATAATAAATCAAATGATTTTGGCTTCCCGTATATTGTTCGTGATTTGATTTGTATTTTTAACGTACAACTATATAAGTTAATGTAATTTTTTACTGATTATTTGATTACACTAGAAGCGAAGGTGGTCAGGTTATTTTGTCAGTGTTTCAAAATTTAACTAATAGGGCCCCTCTAGTAATATATCTCTATGATGATATGGCCTTTATTTTCTAAACAGTGCTGTAACTATATGGGGGATTAGACAAAAAGATTTAAAAAATAGTATGTTTTGAATGAAAGAGATGAGATTGAGATCACTAAGGCCGCGGGGTGGGTAAAATAACCTGACTCACCCCCACCTACACATCACCTCTCTTGCGGCTGCAGGGACTTTTTTATTCACTTTTAGTGTGTTACAAGGGTTTTCTCCCTTCTTGTTGATTTTTAGTTACTTGAACATGTAAGATATAGCGCATAATATAATGTGCTTCTACAAACATGGTTTGAAGGCTTGAAAGAATACCTGTATAGAAGGAGCATACTTCATGCACAGCATTCTGTCTCAGAATTCAATGAGACCGAAATGTTATACTGGAAACCAGTAGCTACCTACCTAAAAAGTCTAAATTATGTACTTTTATGTGTATTTACTCTTAAAACCTAATTAGCATATAATGAACTAATATAAAATCATATTAGCACATAAAATTATTACATTTATTTGAATGCCTTTCACACACTTCATTTGTTTCACAAAACTCTAAAGATTATTGAATCTTTATTTAGTTTTCTTTCAAATATTTGATTCATATGTAATATATTAATGCACTTGTAAACTCCACTATAATATCACTAAAATGTTTTAAAAATATTATTAATACTTGTGTGTCTCCATAATACTAGATGAGAATCAGTTTTGGGCACAAAAGAAAAAAAATTAAATATTTATTAATCAACTTAATATAATTCTATTAGACGTTAAGTATAGAATTTTTCTTCGCATGATGATTTTTCTTTTGTTTTTTTGGGTGGTACCCCTTCTTAAACCCTCTAGAAAAAAGGCTTTCATATTAAATTGAATTATTATAATAATATAATTATTAATTATATAATTATAATAATATAATAATATATATATATATATATATATATATATATATATATATATATATATATATATATATATATATAAATATTATAATAATAATTGAAATTCAATATGCTCATCCTGTACGATATTATTATAACTTATAAAGGCTAATGAAGAATTTATTTATTATTTTGGTTACACAAAGTGATTTATTGAGGTATCGTTATTAACAGGGAGCGTGTTAGGCATAGTTTTATCTCTCTAAAATGTTAAAACTGAGATTTATTTTTAGGTGATGCTCAAGATTTAAAGTTATGTACAAAAATTAACGGAATTAAAAAGCAAGAAGGAAATACTAACGATATGGTGCACACTGTTAATGATATTGTAGCGTATTTATCACAGTAAGTTTTTCCTTATATTCACCAATATATCTTTGCATATCATATAATATCTATACATGCAAAATGTATTACTTTAACCATGGACTCTTATTACTGATGAGAGGTGATAAATCAGATGTTTTGATTGTGTTAGAAATTTTGTCAACCTACTAAGGTGAAAAATTTTTTACAAAAATATTTTTAAATATATGAAATAGATACGAGGTGTGTTCAAAAAGTATTGCGAATTTTGAATTTTCGCGGGTTATGTGTATTCGAATTTCAATTTTTTTGTGGTGTTATGTTGGTACTCATGTCTCTCACTTATGCCGACAACCTCGGCCATTTTGAATATTCACTTAATTGTTGACAGCTGCTTTGCTTGCACGTGTTTTGGATTGTCTTCGATTTTTACCTATTCAAAACGCCCGGATTTGTGGAAGAACAATAATTGGCTTTTGCACCACGATAACGCCCCTGCTCACACATCAGTGCTTGTTCGCGACTTTTTGGCCAAAAACAACACATTAATGATGCCGCAGCCACCGTATTCCCCAGATCTGGCCCCCTGTGACTTTTTCTTGTTCCCTAAACTGAAGAGGCCCATGAAAGTTATGCTACGCTTGACAAGATAAAGACAGCATCGAATGAGGACCTGAACAAGATAAAAAAAAAAATTTTTTGAAGTGCTTTGAAGATTGGAAAAACCGTTGGCACAAGTGTGTAATATCTCATGGGGATTACTTTGAAGGGGACAAAATAGATATTCATGAATAAATAAATAATTTTTGAAAAAACCCAAAATTCGCGATACTTTTTGAACACACCTCGTATAATGACCCAAATTTTATAAAACTATGTGAATTTGTATTGTTTTGTCTAATTCCATGTATTATAAGAACTATGAAGATATTATTATATTTTTTTATTTTTCCTCATTTATACCATAGGAAAGTAATATAGGAATACCATTTATACCATAGGAATTTATATATAAGAATACCATTTATACCATAGGAATTTATACATAGGAATTTATACATAGGAATACCATTTATACCATAGGAATTTATATATAGGAATACCATTTATACCATAGGAATTTTATAGGATACCATTTATACCATAGGAATTTATATATAGGAATACCATTTATACCATAGGAATTTATATATAGGAATACCATTTATACCATAGGAATTTATATATAGGAATACCATTTATACCATAGGAATTTATATATAGGAATACCATTTATACCATAGGAAAGTAATATAGGGAAAGCATTGTGTTTGCGAAACTGAGTTGTCTCTTGAATTGTCCATTTCAGGTGATTTTAAGGCCATCTGAGTGGTTTTCACAAAGTTGTCTGTTTGTATGTGTATGTCTCTCCGTGTATTTTGGCTAGCGAGTTGAAACTTTGTGCAAAAATCAGTCTATAGGTATAGTTGTTCTATCCAAAAAAAAATTGTTATTATCGTCATTAACCTGCTAAGATGACTCAGTGCAAATTTTAAAAAATCATAAAACACTGAATAATGTTGTGATCTGATTGAGATTTGGCACGTATTTAACCATGTATAAGTATTAGTTCAATTTTTATCTTATGAGTTGTATAAGTTTTTTTAAAAGTAGTGTAAAAAATCAGAAAATAATCCAATTGTCAAAACAAACAAGAACAAGTCTATACCTTCACGTGATAAATCAGTACACCAAGTTACACCAGTTACATCAGTACACCAAGTATATCCATGATTTGTGTTGGATCATTAAATGAGAAAAATTGAAATTTGAGATCATCAAATTGAGCGTGATCAGTGCCTGAATGGTTGACCACTAGAAATTAAACGGATGCATTTACTATATGAGGCAAGTGAAGGGAGTCCGAATAAGCGTTGCAGTATAAATGTAAGGGTTGTAAACTTTGAGGACGAGCGAAGCGAGTCCGAAGAAGAGGATGATTGTAGCGAAGCTGATGTGATGAGGAAAAGTTCCCAGGTACCCCAGAACTTTTGACGTTAAAGTGAAAGTAACTTTTTATTTACAGTTGTATAACACTACTTCCTGGTGATGTTATATTGACTGGCACACCTTCAGGAGTCGGAGTCTTTAGAAACCCTAGAGAATTTCTTAAGGTATATTTTATTTTATTATATTATAATAATAAGAAATAATTGTCTGTTTTAGATTATTTTGATCCATCAGGGTATCCACCCTTGGGAACCACCTCTTTGGTGTTAAAAAAATTAAAGTTGGAAAAATATATGTATTACAATTTTTTGTGAATATTTTTGTTACTGTTTGTGTTAACTGAGGTAGCCTGGATTGTGAATTTTGTACCTCTGAAAAAAAGGAGCCTTGTACCTCTACAAAATGAAGAAAAAAGGTCCCAGATCTTTTTAGCAAATTTTCAAAGAATAAATGAGCTTATGAGATTGAGGGAGAGGGGGGGGGGTAGAGTTTTTGAAAGGGGGGTCTCTCTGATCAAGAATATGCTAAATTCAAGTAATTTAAGTTTTTTTTTGTAAATTTGCACATCTGACCAAAAACAGAGTTATCATTTTCATTTGTCTCCTATTATATTTTTTTTTCTAAATTTACAATGGTTTTACGTACAATGAAGTAAAGGCATTTAGGCCCGTATTCAAAGACATCTTCCTAACATTCTCCTTAAGGAACAAGGAGAATGTTAGGAAGATGTCTTTGAATACGGGCCTAAAATATTCACAAAAAATAGTTATTAAAACTATAAAAATATTTAATACATTTTTAACAATTTGTGTTCTGTTTTAGGCTGGTGATGTCATAGAAACCACAATATCAGGCATCGGTACAATTAAGAATGAAGTAGTTTAGGTTTTGACCGTGTAAACTATTCTATCAATGGCAAATGTTTTAGATCTCAATGTGTTGCTTATAATTTTAGGTGGTTGAATAGGAATTTTCAATTATTAAAGCTTTTGAGGAGGAATAGGTCCAAAATAATAAATAAAACTAATTTTGCCGGGTTTTCGATAATCAATTTTCAATTTGATTAATTGAAAATAATTTTCAACAATTATGAAGAGTGAAACAATTTTGTATTTCCCATCATTAAATTTTACAAAATTATATATATTTGGGGTTGTAGATCCCAAAGAGTATGAACTATTTCTTGAGAAGTCACTGCTAATTTTAAAATGTTCCAGTTGTATTAATTGATTATTGGAAAATTGGGTTTTTTTTATTTTCACAAATGAATGAACATGACCCCTTTAGACTATTAATGCCTTTAACGTTAGTAATATGGTCTTTTAAAAACAGCAGGTTGGAGAGTGTGGTATCAAGCCATTGTTACCATCTTATAAATTTTCACTTGCCTTACTTTTATACTATTGGAATCCCCAATAAATATAGACTTAAATAATTAGCATTTTAAATAGAAAATATATTATTGTAAACAAATTTAATATTATTATTTTTATGCTCAATATATTGGTTTTTAAGTACTTGTTTCTTTTTATTTTTATTTCTAACTTTCTATTAAAGTTTAAGGCTTTTGTCAACTAAGGAGAGAGATATTAGTGAAGTGCAAAAAATCCATCTAGCTAAGTTCTGAAATTTATTTGAATATCAAAGCTTTGATATTGTATAGGAACACATCAGACTCGATCCAATAATTTATTTATTGCAACAAACAGAATCTTGAAAAACTAAAAAATCAATTTGAATATCGAAGTTTTGATATTCTCTTGGACCACCTCAGACTCAATACAATAATTTATTTATTGCCACAGACAAAATGCAGAAAAGCTAAAAGTTCATTTGAATATCAAAGTTTTGACATTCTCTTTGACCACCTAAGACTCTATCTAATAATTTATTTACAGCCACAGACAGAATCTAAAAAATTCTTTTGAATATCAAAGTTTTATATTCCCTTGGACCATCTCAGAGTCAATCCAATAATTTATTTATTGCCACAGACATAATTTAGAAAAACTAAAAATTAATTGAATACCAAAGTTTTGATAATCTCTTAGACCACCTCAAACACAATCCAATATTTTGTTTATTACCACAGACAGAATCTAGAAAAGCTAAAAATTAATTGAATAATATCAAAGTATATTCTCTTGGATCACCTCAGACACAATCCAGTAACTTATTGCCACAGACAGCCACGTTTTCTAATGATCTTAGAAGAATAAATCAACTTTTATTTTCTTAGAAAAAATTTGCTAATGAGATGGCTCGTGTGGTAGAAAAGGAGAAGCGTGTCTAAATCCTTGTCAAAGGTCCCTAATCTCCAAAGAATAGGTTCCGTAAAACTTTATATGTATTATATAATATATATATATATATATATATATATATATATTATATATATATATATATATATATATATATAAAAGGCAACAGAAATAGTTGCTTACCTTTTTGGACCATCAGTACCTAATCTTTGCTTAAATTTACTCAATATCTACAGGAACAAGGTAAATAACACATTTAAAACAACAACATTAAAAAAGTATTGAACTTTTATTATAAATTGTAATTTTAAAATTAAATATACATATATTAATTTATTGACTGTTTTATCTTAGCTATTAGCATTTCTAACTTTTATTTAGCATGTTTATTGTTAAAAAATATTATTGCAAATTACTCATTTTAAGAAATATGCATGATTTATAGTTTAGTATTCAATAATTTTTACAAAGGGAATTATTTTATTTTATGAAATCCTTATGATAAGGTTTAGATTAAATAAAATAAATAAATTGATTCTTTATGCATTGGTATAAAGTCAATGCCAGAGGGATGTAAATCTATTTAGGCAACTTCTCAAAACAACAAGAGCTCTAGTCCACTTTATGGTCACAAGTTTGTTGTCCTCCAGCAATTTGTACTGCCATATTAGTGAATTTCCAAATGTATTTAAAAAACATGATTCATAACTTTATCAATCAATAAAATCAGAACTAATATAGATAATAAAATTAGTGCATATTTACTACCAAATTTTTGTTTTAAGTATAAAACAAAATAAAACAAGAGGCCTTAGGTGCTCCACAGCCTCAGCGCTAAGCACCTCAGCCGGAGACATAGGCGCTTGGGACCTCTTCGTAACCACAGGGAGGCACAGTTCGTTATATTACTAGTTTATATAAGTGGCATACTGCCACGATATAAGCAATTTTCAATATTATATATATATATATATATATATATATATTTATTTATTTATTTATTCTTGATCAGTGAGTCCCCCCTTCTAAAAATTCCACCTTAAAACGTGATTTGTTTAGATTATGTTAATTAATGACATTGTTTTGTTTGTTTTTTTTTTGTTACAATTAATGACATAATTGTTTTTTGACTCATATATGTCCATTAATAAAACTGGAACTAATACTGATAATAAAATGGAACTTCGTATTTTTGTGAGCCATACATAGTAGTATATTCGTAAAAAATTCCAGCCCAATCTAAACACTATATGAAGATTTATGATTTCTTTTTTTTTTTTAATTCTTGTGGGTTAATGATGTCACACATATTTCATAAATAATGTTTTAAATTTTTTTGTCAAAAGTATACCTAAATTTTATTAAAAAGTGTATTTAAAAATAATATAATTTTACTAATCATTTTCTTGCAACCAACCAATAATTGTCCGCAACACAATTTTTTGCCACGACCCAAGGGTTGAGATTTGTTGGTCGATGGCGAAATTCTTTAATGATATTGAAATACAAAACAAGTGGAATTTAGAAGGGAAATTTTCTGTTCTGATGCAGAATTCATGAAGTCAAGCTTCAATGTAAAAATTCAAAGTTAAGTCCATTACACGATGGTATCAGAAATATACTTTTCAAGTAATAACTTAAAAAAACGGATCCTATAGAAAAACACAGTAAACTTGCAAACAGACATCATTGGGAGTTATAAAAGGATTTTAAATCTAGGATAACCATTTTGGTTTGACAGATGGAAGAGGATAATTTCTCCTAATGTCTTGTCCTTTTCTTAAAAATTTCCAAAAAATTTTTGTTGAAGAATTTTAAAGAAGTACACTAGTTCAAAAATGTATCCTCTTATCTGGTAATGTTTCGTTACAAATATTTATTTACACTTGTTATTCAACTTTTAATTGAATTACAATTTCATTACTTTAATTATTCCAAATTAAAATTATTGGTGTTACGTAAGAGATTTGGTGTCAAAAATCATTATTTGAATGGAAGCATAGAGATATAATATTAGAGGGAGCATACCCTATCTATATACAAAGATGCTTGATACCTCTTTTTGGGGCTCCATAGAGCCTCATTGAAACCTCCTTTAAGAATGGGTGAAGTTTATAATAAATCAATTGTTTTTAACTAATTTTCAAATCTTTTGTGTTTTTTTTCGTATTATAAACATTCTATAACATAATTTAATGTAACGTTAGGCTGTTAATGTTTCAACACTCAAACAATAGTAATATTTATCTCTATGAACAGATGGAACAAATATCAAAATTTAGGAAGGTAACGGTCAAGGAGTTTATAAGGCTACACAGAGACATATATTGTTTTGTACAAATTTCTATCACACAAAGTAACCTTTATCAATGACAGGCAATATGACATTGGCATAACTTCCTCTACGATTATAAGGGCTAAAAGTAGCCCTAGCAGCTAAACTTTTCTTTGTTTTACATTTCCAGTCATACTAAAGCCTGCAATACGTGAGTAAAGTCACTTGTTATTTAGTACAAATTCTAATTAATTATTTTCCACTATATTTTGTACTGATAATAATTAATTATTTTCCCCTATATTTTGTACAGATAATAATTAATTATTTCCCACTATATTTTGTACAAATTTCTGTCACACAAATAAATTTAATCAATAGCAGGCAATATGACATGTATTGTATAGATTTAAGTTACCTCCTTTACAGTAATTCAAGATGCCAAATGTACCTAGCAGCTATAATTTTCTTCTTTTGACATCGGCACAGATATTGAAAGCCCTTGTTGATTCTATTCAAGTATAACTTAAGGCAATTATAAGTTAAATTTAACAATTATACAACTTAAGAAACGAAAACATTTAAAAAACTAAGATTCAATAATTGTAGTAACAAAATGTGTAAATTATAAGTGAAAAGTGGTAACAATATACTTAAGATAGTTAAGTGTTACGATTACACTAGAAGTAATCGTTAAGTGTTACGATTACACTAGAAGTAATTGTTAAGTGTTACGATTACACTAAAAGTAATTGTTTTCTTAACATAGCTCAATTAGTTGTTATAATATAAATTCATTAAAGAATATAATTCAGGTCTATTTGATTGGCAGCGAACAGTCATAAGCCTAACATCTGTGTTATTAGTGGCAGAGGCGGACTGGCCTTTGAGGACGAGGGTGGCAACCCTCCTTGGACCCCTCGGCCAAAAATAAACTTAAATAAAGAAATTTAAAAAAAAAATATAACATATTAAATATTTTTAAGCTTATAGAATATAAATATATTTATTTATTATAATTATGTAATGTATTAATAACATCAGACTCAAAGTGGCCCTAAGTAGGACCTAATGAGCTCCCAGAGACAAATGCTTTTAAATCACCTAAAAATATTCTTTATTGTTATTTATAAACTGTGTAGGCTTCCAGTGGTGTCAGCCTCAATGTAGAT
Source organism: Microvelia longipes (assembly GCA_018340805.1). Classification (NCBI taxonomy): domain Eukaryota; kingdom Metazoa; phylum Arthropoda; class Insecta; order Hemiptera; family Veliidae; genus Microvelia; species Microvelia longipes. Next base: position 11,868,729 of record JACMZG010001913.1, read on the forward strand.
GAAGAATCCGATTTTTTCCTTCCACTGTGGGAGGCATCTTCAGGGATTTAGGACATCATGGATAGAAACACAATGCTCCACAAAACTGAACAGTTTTTTGAGAAAATTATACGTCGGATTCTTCATCTACATGAAGAGGCGGACACCACCGGAAGACCTAAATCTTCAATTTGTTATTGTTACCTGAATCTAGGGTTTTTAAGGACTTTTAGAGTCCCATACGGAAGACTAGGGCTAAAAAAGGCCCAAAAATGCTCGATCAGGGTCTTGAAGCACCATAAAAAGGCTCTAGATAATTGGTTTTTAAGTAATTAAAAAGATATTCTAAATTTTAGATCTTTATACCCCATTCATTATACCAAGACGTTTAAGGGTCCCATACAAAGACTATAGCTAATGATGGTCTTTAACATGGTTGTTCAAAGCAGCAGAAAAGGGCCTTGGAGATTGATGTTTTTAAGTACTTAAAATATTCTTACTTTGTTACTTACCGTGATCGTAAAGGTGTTCGATTTTGGCACCGGAGGTCCGGGGTTCGCAGCCCGGGCTATGCTTTAAGATTTTATGAATAGTATTTGTATTAAAAAGATTTCGCCAACTTTAATTAATTCTTAGAGTGTAGTAGATGCAACCCACCTGAGGTGGTCCCCGCAGGGTTAATACCCTGATGGGCCGAAAGGCCCTAAAACGGGCATTTTATTTCATTTTATTTATAAGGACCCAGATAATTATTAAGAGAGTTAGTATTTCCCTCAGGAATTAATTAAAACTAAAGATGTGCTGAGTTATTCAAGACATGTTTTCCAATGCCGATAAATTACCTTTATGCTTATATTAAATAATAAAAAAAAAATCTGATAACTATAACAATATATATAAAAATTATATTTATTTAAGCCAATGCTATTATTAATTCTAAAAAATATCTAGTTATCACAATACTAGTATATATTTTTTTTACAATAAAAGCAAAGATATTAAATTATCAAAGAAGGCCAAAACGAACCAATTAAACAGACAGAAATTTACACACATTTTTTTCTGCAATATTATGTTTTCAAAGTGGAAAGTTTTATTTGAAAAGAGTTCCACCACTCTTAGAGTAAAAATATAACCCTTTTAAATACAAAACCACAGTATTATAACAAATCAATAAAAGATCCACTGTAATATTGCACACAGTTATAATCAGTTGACAGCATAGGAAAAAAGTGTTTTGAAACCAATAAGGTTAGTAGAAACCAAATAACAAGCACTAGTCACACACAGGTTTTCACCTTAGTGAGATTTTCTTAACACTTCATTTTATCTCTCTCAATTTTGTATTTACTTTTTTTAAGCATATCTTTTTTGTAACTTTTATTTCATGACTTTTGTAGATTTGTCAATGTTTTAAGAAAATAAAGATTATTTGATTTGAATTAGTCCGATTTGGAATTGTGGTTGTGGTTTAAAATCAAGGACTAACCTAATTGGCTACCACGCAGTCAACTGATCATAACCATGTGTTATACAACAATCATAATTAGAGAATAAAGTTGACCCCAAAAGAGAATATATATATATATATATAATATATATATATATATATATATATATATATATATATATTATATATATATATATATATATATATATATATATATATATATATGTATACATATACATATAGAGAAAGAGAAAATATATTGGCCAAACACTGTCTAAATCTTACATATCCTGAGCAAATTATAATTGATTTACAGAAGAAAGGCATTTACCATATAGGCAATTAGGCTTTAGTCCAAGAGTCAAAGTTCAATAGGGGCTGGGAAAATAGAGTTAAAATAAAAATCAGTGTTATAGAACAGTTTATACAGGCGGTTCAATCCCTACTGTTTAGTAACACTCAATGGACAAGTTTATTTCTAGCTGGGGCCTAAAAATCCAACTCAAACTAAAATTTTGAGAAGTGCTCTAATGTGTTTTATGTTTTGAACAACTAAGGGGGTCCCATCAAGGGGTAATGTGTCCATCGTTTTATATTTTGCACAACTAAGGGGGTCCCATCAAGGGGTAATGTGTCCGTCAATTAGACCAATTAAATCAATAAACGACTCAATCAGGTTCTCTCAGGATACCATAGTGTGAAGATCTAGCACTCTTTCCCTTCCAACAAGCTTCATTGCTTTAGCTATATTTTATTTAACCGACTGATGCCACTGGCATTTACCAAAGGGGGTCAGCTTCAAACAATCAGCTTAAGTGTCATATATGATATGATCTCAGTATTCATCAACTTAATACTGATAATGCCTCTAAATAAGAATTAAAATTTAGTTTCTGACAAAAAATAATCTATATCCCCATAAAAAATAACAAAATCAACATATTTGTGCAAATAAACATAATATTTCCTTAAATGTTCACATAATTTTCATTTTTCATGTTAATTACTTTAATACATATACAATTTTTTATTATTCTAAAAGTAATATTTATAAATAAAATATACACATTATCATTACTATAATATAAAAATAATTTTTAATTAATTATTTTGAAAGCCATGTGTACTTAAAAATTAAAAAATCTCTTAAAAATTAAATAAAGTGAAAAAGTAAATAAATGGTAAACCAAAACCAAAATAAAAAAAATAATGGATGGGTATTATTTTTTTATGTCTACAAATTTTGTTGTATGAATATTGAGGAAATGTAGAGATGACATAAGATAAATCTAGAATAAGGTTAGGCTGAAGAGAAAGTTAAACTGATAGGAGGTTATAGTGTTAAATTTTAGTGGTTAAATTTTCTTTTTACTACAGACTATCAGCTGTTTTAATAGAAATAGCAGATTATCAGCTTTGGGAATACAAATGTTCAAAATCAAACTTACTGGGACTAAGTAGTGACACAAGATAATATTGAGTAACTTACAGGTGGGAGTTCTCTAAATGACACCTGGCACTAACTAATGTCACTAGATACTAGTGCATCTTACTTGTGCTAAATACCCTTTCACTCATAAAGTCAAAGTAGATTAAACCTCTGCCTACTAACTTGTAACTAAAGCCTCTTACTAGCAGCAGTAGTTATTTCCTCTCTTTCACCAAATATCAATCATGAGACCCTAGTTGGGAAATGATTCAACTAAATCTCAAGTGCTCTTCAACTGCGTCTACTACTAGGACTGCTTCAAACAGTATAATATAGGCAGTGCCATCTCTATTTACTATACCTCTTCATGTAAGAAAAATACCATTTTATAAACAAATTAAAATGAATGGATTAATTTTAAAAGGATTGTAAAATATGGTACAAAAATAAAAATAAACACTTAACGAAAGTAATATACTGAAAAAATTGTTTTTCAAAACTATATATAAATTTATAAAGGGTTTAAGTAATTAGTGAAATGGAAAACCACCTGAATTTTAATATTATAAAAATTAAAAAGGTTGTATTTACCGCAATTCGAAGAAGCAATTGAAGAATCAGGTGCCGTCAATACTTGCTGTTGGATATGAATATCCCTGGACCGGTTTCGGCATAACGCCATCATCAGCAGGTGGGGCAATACACGAGCTCTCAACTAATAAAGTTATATCAGTGAATAACTTCTAGTCTCAATGAGCACAACATTATAATTTTTTAACCTCAATGAACACAGTAAGTCCAAAAATACAATTTACAATAAAAAAATAAACAAATGGACAACTTAACTGCATGGACTAGACAATAAAGCGAAAGCATCACAAACTGGACTTTAGCATATACAGGAAACCAACAGCAACCGACCACACGATACACGCAACTTCAAACCACCCAATGCTACACAAACTAGCAGCCTACAGATCCATGATACATAGACTTCACAAAATACCTATGACACCTGACAATTACAAAAAGAAATTTAATACGACATAGCTGACAGGAACAGATACACTAGGACCGACATCGACAAACTGGTCACACAATACAAACAGGAAAACAGCTCTACCAACACCACAACAGATGAAATAGATACTAACAAACAATGGACAGCTTTAACAAACGTAGTGAAAGAAACTTACAGACTTGCAAACTCAACAAAACTAAAGATCAGCATTTAAAACAAACAATAACAAAATAACAATTAGATTAATGAAGACTTCAGTCCTTTTTTAAAATTTATTGAAAATAAATTAACAAAGAGCTTTGTCTAGGGATCCTAAGCTTCTTCAGTTCTTGAAATTGACAAAAATGAAAAAGTTTGATAAAATAAAAAAAATTGATTTCTTTTTATATCAAGTGTCTAACTAAGTAAATAAATAAATTTGAAATGAAATTACAAAAACGGGAGGGTAAAGGAAAATTAAGATTTAAAGATATTTACCCGAATTTTAATAAAACAGGAAAACCTCAAAGCATCAAAACCTCAGATGATTCACTCACACACTCGACTTTTCAGGGTTACGGCCTTGACTCAGTAGACATTCCCTATATAAACACTCTCCTACTCCCTTCTTAATCTTCAGAGGGCTCGTCGTGCTCATTGAGACTAGAAATTAATCACAGATAAAACTTTATTAGTTGAGAGCTCGAGTGTTGCACCGCCTGTAGATGATGGTGTTATGCCGAAACCGGTCCAGGGATATTCATATCCAACAGCAAGCATCAACGGTAGCTGATTCTTCAAGATATAAAAATTATTACTATTCTAAAATGTACACAATTAACTATTTTTTTACTAACTGCGAGTTTCTCTTTCATAATTATTTTATATTAATTTCAGACTTAATTACTTTAAAAAGCAGGATTAATAAGAAGCTTTTACAAACAAAGTTTTAGATAAAACAAAAACATTAAAAAATTTAAATTGGTATTAATACAAAAACTCATAATGAATATTAAATCTAAGAAACATTTATTAGCATGTGGCAGTCAGGGACATCACAAATTTTCAGGAAACAATGAACCAACCTTTTTATTATTTAGGATTTTCTTCAAATTCAACGAAATTCTGATCAAATTTAATTTAACCACGGGATGTAAAATCATTCCTGGACTAGTTTTCCACATAATCAAAGAGGCTTATATTACTAGAGGGAGGACTTGGGTAGAATAGCACAGTGATAAGGGGTCTAGTTGAGTGGCTGTTTCCATTAAGTATTCACCTGTAATTTACAGATCCCCCTCCCTCTACAACCTCTACTAGGGTGCATCAAATTTAATGCACGCTAGTAATATTTAAAATACAAGTAACATTAGGGTGTGTTTATAGCAGGGCTGCTTGCGCTGGTAGCTAGCCAAAGATCAAATAAAACAATTTCCTGTGCTCTTTGGTTTATAACCTAAAGGTATGTTACCATTTTGTTTTTCTGTCAATATTATTCCACATTTAATTTATTTTGTATGTGAACTAACTTTGTAAATAATGTGAACTAACTTTCACATTATTTGTTTTTGTAACCCTATTAAAGAGCATTAATCATTGTAATTTATTATGGACATGTTGCCATTGCACTTCAAAAATTATATAAATAAATAAATAAAATCTTTATTGTAGAGACTTAAAAGTATACAGTCATCAAAATATTACAATTTATTATTATTTAAAACAAATACATTTACTTCATTCTAAAAAGTTATGACTAAAATCAATGAGTGATATCAATAAATATTAAATATAATTATATATTTAATTAAGTATATAAATATATACTTGATGCCAGTAATATTTATTATTTATTCGTGACTTGTTACTATTAAGAGTTTAGATTTTTATACCTGTGACTAACTTCAGCCGTCTTTATTTTGCCGAAATAAATAGAAAAAATAATACAGATTTTTTTATGAACTTTAAAACATTTGCATTTTTTTGTGATTTTACCATGACTGGTAAATTCTGGTACATAATTAACTGGTAACTAATTTTTAGTTTTATTTATAATCTTTGGAGTAAATATATAAAATGTATAATAATAATTAATAATGTAGTAATAATGAAAAAGCCAGAAAAATTGCTTAACAGCTTTGTACTTATTAAGCATGCGGGATACAAGAAGTTACTTGACCACCTTGTTTTAAACGATGCCTCAAACCACCTTTATTGAGATTGAGTATGCCCCCTCTAGTAATATATCTCTATGACATAGTGATAGTAGTAGTAATTAGAGAGAGGTGGTAGATCAGCTAGCAAGTAGGACATGTTGTTGAGCCCTTTTTGCTAAGTCCCTTAGATAAAAAGATAGTTTCCTACCTAATGAGTCCTAGTGCAGGCATTTTTGCGGCTAATCCACAGAAGAGCCGTGGCTTTACTATAAGTTTCTACAGCTTTAACTAGAAACAACACGTGCCCTACTTCCAGACTAAGCTTTCCTGCTTTCGCAACCATCAGGCAGAAACATTTATATATTATATATAAACTACTATTGAGGGTTCTAAATTTTGCCTGAACCCAGGTTCATTTAGGGTTAGGGATCTTTTACGAGTACCTGACATCACACAAGCTCGGAACCACCGGCTTATCATCTCATTTTGAAGGACGACATCATGAAAATCCATCCCTCGCAAGAATATCTTAGAGGTCCTGACCAGAATTGAACCCGGATTATCTGGGTGGGAGGCACACGTGCTAACCGTTATACCATTAGGACCCGCTTGGTTATCTCTATGAAATATAATGTAAATTAGTCAAAAGACCCCACAGAATTGGCCTACTCACTAGGCCAATTGAAAGTGATCCCCTCTGCAATCCATCTAACTAAAACCCATACGGTTGATTCAGAATATTTGAGTCTATAAAATCAAAATAAAAGAATTGAAAAATAATATTTAGACATTTTTTTAATCAATTAACTAATACAATATTTTATTGTAAAAGTAATAACAATAAAATGTTTATTTAATTACACAAATGTGTAAAATAAACAGTGGTTGTTTAAACAAGAAGACAAGACTTTTATGTCTAAGCACTTATGATTCGTAAGATTGCGACTCAAGTCAAAACTATATAAGTGTTAAATTTTAATTTTAAACGTTGTCAAAATTGAATCTATGTATCAAATATACCAATTATTAATTTTTATTTTCATACATTAATTACTTCTTTTAAAATATTAATACTTATACCATGTTGAACATTTTATATGCACCCACACTGATGCCTACAAACATGGTCTAAGACAATGTTAGAATATGGTCTAAAACAATGTTATAATACGGTCTAAGAAAATGTTAGAATATGGTCTAAGAAAATGTTAAAACATGGTCTAAGACAATGTTAGAATATAGTCTAAGAAAATGTTAGAATATGGTCTAAGACAATGTTAGAATATAAAATGTTAAAACATAGTCTAAGACAATGTTAGAATATGGTCTAAGAAAATGTTAGAAATGGTCTAAGCTCAAGACAATTTTAAAATATGGTCTAAGACAATGTTAGAATGTGGTCTAAGAACATGGTCTAAGACAATGTAAAACATGGTCTAAGACAATGTAAAATATGGTCTAAGACAATGTTAAAATATGGTCTAAGACAGTGTTAAAATATGGTCTAAGACAATGTTAAAATATGGTCTAAGACAGAAAACATGGTCTAAGACATGTTAAAATATGGTCTAAGACAATGTTAAAACATGGTCTAAGACAGTGTTAAAACATGGTCTAAAACAATGTTAAAACATGGTCTAAGACAATGTTAAACATGGTCTAAAATGTTTAATGTCTAAGACTAAAGTCTTTAATAAATTGTTTTAAAAAAATATAATGGAATTTTTAACTTTTCAAAGTTAAAAATGTTATTACCAAAATTACCACATTTGGTTGATAATTACAACTCACATTAATCGAATTACTGGAGTAGGGGTCATTTTCACACATCTAGGACCATATTTTAAAGATTTAACCTTGGTAAATCCAAAACCCCCCTCCCCCTCCCCACTTATAGTTATAGCCGGTTATTAACAAAAGTTGACTATGTTTATTTTTTTACAAATTTGGTACTTCTTAATTTTATTAATAAAAGGAATCTAAATGTTTTTTTTATAAATTTACAAACATATTTATTAGAAATATAAAATTATTTTTATAGACAAGATAACCAATAGTTGGGTAAAGATACAAAATCTGTATTAATTATTAGTAATAGCTGTTAAAGAAAGGAAAGTATAATTATATAGTTATAAATGTGTTACTCAATAATTAAATAATTAATTATTATTACTAATTTCTATTTGAAAATTAATAACAACCTCGTCTTAGTTTAATAGTAATAATAATAATAATAATAATAATAATAATAAATCGTTTATTTATATATAAATACCTGTTTACAAAGGTTAAATTACAAATTATAAATAAGTAAAATAATATATATTGACCATTTGTGTCGCATAAGCTCAAGGCTTGTGCGCGACACGAAATAGTAATAGTTATTACTATTAATAAGGCTGTGGATCTTATTAATAAAACATCATATTTACTTTTAATTATAACGCAGGATTGAGTCATCTACTACACAAGCAGATACAGGGTGGTATATTTCAAATACATCACCCCCAACTAACGCTGTGTCTAATAGAGCTATCAGCAAAAAAATAGTATCAGCTCCCACTTATTGTATAACACACGGCTAAAATCAGTTGACAGTCTGCTGAAATCTCAATGCTTTCAACCCCCTTTTTAAAACAAAAAATCTTTTTTTTAAGTAACATAAAATTTCTCTACTCTGGCAACACTGCAAGTAAAGTTATGTTTTGAATTTTATCATTTGATAAAAAATATTTATTTACTTTTTAAGTAAAAACATTGTTTTATCTTTTAAAGTTAAGTGGAGTTAAAGTTGTTAATTAAGTGTTGCTTAACTTGGTTCGGAAGTATGAATTAAGTGGAGTTAAAGTTGTTAATTAAGTGTTGCTTTAACTTTGTTCGGAAGTATGTATTAAGTGGAGTTAAAGTTGGTTATTAAGTGTTGCTTTAACTTGGTTTGGAAGTACGAATTAAATGGAGTTAAAGTTAATGCACCATGAGGGGGAAAAAGCGTAGTGAGGTTACAAATTTTTAAAACCAGTGTTGCCTTTTCATGATTTTATTTACGAAAAAAGTAATTTTTTGTACCGAGGTTGGCATGAGGTTGAGGAGGAAAGGGCATGGTCAGTCTGAATCAATAGAATTCATTCCCTTACAGATTTTTGGTGCGCTGTCAACTGATTTGAGTTGTGTGTTATACTATGGTCAACTACAAGGAGCATGGGAATACAAAGCCATTTATTTATTGGACCTTTAAACATTTAAATTGGAGCATGATAGTGATAGTAATTAGAGAAAGTGTGAGATCATCTAGCAAGTAGGGCGCGTTGTTGAGCCCTTTTTGCTAACTCCCTTAGATAGAAGATAGTGTTCCACCTTATGAGTCCTAGTGCAGGCATTTTGCGCCTAATCCACAGAAGAGCCGTGGCTTTGCTATAAGTTTCTATAGCTTTCACTAGAAACAACACGTGCCCCACTGCTAGACTAAGCTTTCCTGCTATTCACACCATAAGGTAGAAATCATATGAACTACTATTGAGGGTCCTAAATTTTGCCTACACCCAGATTTATAAAGGGTTTGGTATCATTTAAGAGTACCTGACATTGGACAGGCTTGGAACCACAGGCTTGAGGCCTGAGGCCAAAGTACGGCACAGAATTTCTATTCCTTGCATAAAAATCCAATCAAAAAAATATATAAAGAATTAGAACTACTCAACCAAGCAAAATATATCTAAAAATACAATAGTTACCTTAAAAAGAAAACACAAAATCCATCCTGTTGTAAATATAGGGTTTTATCAAAAAATAATTAAGAATTAAATAAGGCATATTAAAAAATCTAGCTAACAAGAAATAAAACAAAAGATAATAAAGATAAAAATAAAAATCCTACAACCACTGACAGGGATTTCCCCAACAAATATCTTGTGCCATGGAGGGAGGTATTTACCTCCCTCTATCTATCTCTCCTAGATATTTGTTTATCTTTTGTGGAGGGATAAACCTGATTAATTTTAAATATGTATTTTGATGGTTGTATATTTTATAAATAAAGGTTATTTAGAAAAAAAATCTGAAGGGATTACTTAAGGGCCGGGATCTCTCAGGGACCGGGATTTGCCACCTTGTCTGGGTGGCAGGCAGATGTAACCCATAACACCATCGGAACCTCCCATTGTAGCTTATAACCTTATCCCCAAGGTCATAAGTATTTTGGGGATTGACCAATCAGAGAAGCCGCTGCCAACCACTCACTTAAAAAGAGAAAAAAAAATCCCTACCATCATAACCGCTGTAGGGAAATAACCTTCCTCCCGGCAATCGTTCACTTTGTATATGGTTCTTCTTTTGTTTACATCGTTTTGAAAACTACTTTTAAATTAATCTTAAAAAATGATATTTTAAAATAAAACTATACAAAAGAAATGTAAAAGAATATTGCCAAGAAAATACGGGTAAAATAACCGTATTTGTTTACATAGGTTTTTACCGCTCCCTTTTTGCAGGGATTTTTTTCTTAAGAATCGGCAGTGCCTAAACTGAACAGTCAAGATTTTTAAAGAAGTCAATAGACTGTAGTCAGGGTAATAAATAAGAAATGTACCACTCTGTGTATGAAGCGTCTAGTTATAAAAGAAAGATTAAAGTTTTTTAGACTAGAATTCTAGCCTCGTCAAGTTTTTTATTTTCAATAATTTTATAAAATGATTATGTTTCAATTTTATTTGAAACTTATTGTAATGACTTTACCTTTACTAAGGTAAGTTTACAATTTATAGATTTTGTGTATTTGTTAATTTTTGAAACTTAATATATCTCGTTTAGTTCAATTACTGAGTGTCTGATGATGTCCACAAAGTTACACAAAATATATTGAAATAAATCATAAACACATGTAGAATTATAGGGTTTATTATAAATATTTGAGTATGGAATCTGCAAAAGTTTTAATAACCAAAAAAGAAACAGTCACAATTATGGACACGAATTTTCACCAATGTTTTGTTTTTACCAAAGTTTATTAAGTAAAATCAAAGGATGTCATAATTATTAGTTGAATACGAATTAATTATATTTCATTCTTAAAACTTTCTTAGTTAATTATTTCACAATTATTATATTTAACAACTATTACCAAAAATTAAAGATTATTTTACTAAAAATGTACATATTCGTCAAATATATTTTAAATAAGTTTATTAATAAAAATAAATAAAAAATATATAATTTAGTTAACTTTATAAAAAAAGGGTAAGTTGTTTATTGTCAGTTGGTATTGGTATGTATTTGAGGATTTAAAGTAAACGGTGTAACTTGATAAATGAAACACCTGTTGCACACTCTTACAGGTTTCATATGACCATATTTTGGAAGTGGAACGGAATTGGAACTGCATCGGGCACAGAAAATCTGAAAAGAAATCAACAAAACATAGATTTATAGTATCGTCAATCAAAGTTTGAAATCAATAACATTAAAAAATAATTTAAATTTTCTTTTTTGAGGACCAAAAAAATTAATTAATTATACAAAAGTCTTTTATTTTTTATTAAATAACTAACATTTTAGTTAACATCATCAGAGTTTAACAGTCCAACACAAACTGTTATAATCAGTTGACAGCAAGGAAAAATAATGTAAGGGAGCCAATGAGGTTGTCTTGTATGTTGTACCCCACCCACAATTTCATACCAGATCAACCTCATTGGTGCCTCAACACTATTTTCCCACACTGTCAGCTGATAAGAACCTTGAGCTACACTATAACTACTTCACATTTCCCCTTGGTATCCTTATTATACAGGGTGACTTAATCTTAATGAGACAAAATAAAAATCTTGATTCTATGGACCAGGATGAACAAAAAATGTCATGTAAGCATAGGGTCGATTATCAATAGTTCTCTAGAAAAATCGATATATCGAATTCCAGTTGGATGGATGCCCAGTCAACTATGGGCTTAGGCCTCGAGACTGGCAGAATGAAAATTATCCCAATCGCTGGAGTGGACGAGAGGGACCAATAGCCTGGCCTCCGAGATCTCCTGATCTTACAGCACTAGATTTTTTTCTCTTGGGCACAATGAAAGATGAAGTATACAGGCAAGCCCCACAAAATCGAGAAGACCTGATGCTAAACATTCAAGAGTCAAGAGCTGCAATAACTGCAGCACAAATTGAAAAAGCTACACAATCAGTGTTAACAAGATGTAGACTACGTATTAGAGTTGAAGGAGGAAGATTTGAATCTCTCTTATGATTTACATGAAGTAATTTCTCTTTTGTAGCACTATTTATTTTATAGAACTCCCACATCTTGATAGGAAATTTAAACACAACAGCTTAAAGTTCTATAATAACAACAAAAACTAATTATTTAGCTATACATGTTAGGTGAAATATATATAGCTAAATAATTAGTTTTTGTTGTTATTATAGAACTTTAAGCTGTTGTGTTTAAATTTCCTATCAAGATTTACATGAAGAATGATTTTTAATTCCCTCTGCAGTTAAAAGTTAATTATTTATTTATTATTTAATCATGTATAAATATACCTATTACTTTGTATTCTTTCAACAAAATTCTTTCAAGAAATGTTTTTGTTGCATTTGTTTTATTATAAGAGACTTATATTAATATTAAGTTTTTTAAGCTATATGGTTTTTTAAGCAATGGGTTGATTATTTTCAATGATTAACAAAACATAGAATAATTAATAATGTAATTATAACTAATAAAATAAAGTTTATTTTGTAAATCAAATTGATGTAATTTAAATGTAAATGTCTTTATTTACATTGTGAATAATTTGACCTCTAAGCGACTTACATCAAGTTTTTTAAGAATATCTAGGTTAAAGTTAAAAACAAGTCATAGATTATGTTATATCATTTTAAAGGGTATGGAATGAGGCTGTTTTTAAGATTTTTAGGTTTTAACTATGAGTGGACAAATATTGAAGATTTTGGCATTTAAACATTTTTACATTTTTAGTACTAATAAAAAATTTTATTTTAAATGCAAATAAATTAAAGTTTAATTGTGATGATTTTAAAGGGAATTTAATGTCCTTTAAAATCACACTTATTGGTATAAAAATAAAGAGAGAGTAAAAATATAAATGGTATAAAAATATAAATGGTATAAAAATATAAATAGTATATACCTTTCCACAGTTCCTACAATGATGTCTTCTTCTGATAACAGTAAATGAAGATCTGCAAGACATACAAGCCTGCGCCTGCTGATCAGGGATCCAAGCTGGTGCCATACTACTAGTCTGATGCCAGTCTTCCTCTATACCATCCACTTGAACGCTGGAAGGGAGCTGAACACTAGATACAAGGGACAAATCTTCTGAACTAGCACTAGTGTTGGTGACATTCAGAGCACCAGCTATGTCTTCGCCTTGCTCGCAGTATTCGCCTAGAAAAAGAAAACTTATTATTGGTATAAATACCATGCTTTCAAATTTAAGGGTGCATTCGCAACGCTCGAACGCTCAGAGCGCTCGGTTCAGTCTTTTCAGTGGTGGAGGGGGACGGTGGGGACAAAAATTCCCCCAACATCGTACTGACCACACTTGGTCTCGCGAACACATTTATTCAGGCTTGTGTGTACAGTTGTTAGGTTATGTTACTATTGTTGTCATTTATTCAAAAATTCAATCATTTAATTAAAAGTAAAATGTATAAATTAAAGAGAAACAGCAGAAACACAACACAGAAACAGCACAGCACAGTACATGTGAATATGAAGGTGAGATAAAATTTTGTATTTCCCGCTAAGAAGGTTTCAATTGAATAAGAGTGGGGAGAAGTGAACGAACTGAACCTGCCGAAAGCACGGTTAGTAGGATCAGCCCTACCACTACTATCCTGGAATCCCGCTTCTTTTGGCTCCTCCCCCTGGCCACGCCTCTGAGCACAATCATGGTAACTAGAATACACCTCTTGTTCAGAACGCTCTGAGCGCTTGGGCATCGCGAATGCACCCTAATTATTTTTAGTATTAGTCGCCATTTTATAAAAAAAAATTTTAAAATATTATGAATTTATAGCAAATCTTTTTTTCTAATTTTTTACTTTTCCTCATTTATACCGTAGGTATACAGGAAAAGTATTATTGTGTTTGTGTTGTCACCGGATTATCCGTTTAAGGCCTCCTGAGTGGTTTTCCCAAAAATGTCTGTCTGTAAGTGTGTGTGCGTCTGTTATCATTGTAGCACCCAGTGCATTTATGCTAGAGAGTTATTTTGTACAAAAATCATTTTACTGCTATAGTTGTGCTATTCGGAAAATATTTTTTATGACGTCATTAACCCGCAATTATGACTCAGCAAAATTTTAAAAAATCATAAAACACGGAAAAATGATGTGATCCAATTGAAATATGGCAAGTATGTACCCATGTATGAGACTAACATATGTGCTAAGTTTTATCTCATTATTAGCATTATTTTAATTTTTATCCAATGATTTGTATGCGTTTTTTAAAAAATTGTAAAATCGGAAAATAATCTAATCGAGTTGAAATTTGGCACAAATGTATCTCTTGACTTAATAAATAAGTGAACTAAGTTTCGTCTTGATACAACAAGTTTATCCATGATTTTTGGTGCATCATAAAATTTAAGCAGCATGGAGCCTGGTCAGTGCCTGGATAAATGAACACTGGTAATGAAACGAATGCATTTGCTATCTGAGGACAAGCGAAGCAAGTCTGAAGCTAAGAGGATGAGCGTAGCGAATCCGATGTAATGAAGAAAAGTTCCAAGGTACTCTATACCCGATTTTTTTAAATGAAATTGGGGCCATAGACTGTACTGTAGTGCAGAGTTACGCAAAGAGTGGTCCGCGGACCTCTGGGATCTGCACATAAATAATCCTAATTTTTATTTCTATAAGGACTTTATTAATTAATTTTAACTTTTATTTCCACTTCAGTAGATATGTAAAACAAATTTATCTATGAATCAATAATATCAATTGAAGAATCACAATACAACCTTTTTAATTAACTTTGTATTTTAGGTTTGTAGACATGAGTATGCCTGGGGTTAGTCGAAATATACTTGTTTAAATAAATAAAAAGATTTTATTCGCAGTCCCATTTAGTGTATTAATTTTTTTTACAAATTACATAAAATGGTGACTTTTACTTAATAATAATTATATAATTTTCATAACTAACACTTAATTGGATCAGAAACTTGGTACAAAAATCAATTATAAAAAAATTTTTTGATCAACCCCCATCAAGGGAATTTCAACTATTTTCCCTTTTCAATTTTTAACATTTCTTCTTTCTACCTCCTAAAAAGAGGAGGAAGCATTGTATTTGCACAAAATGTAACACCTACTTTTTTCATCCAATTTGGATGTTGGCACCTAAAGATACCAAACATCAAAAAAATTTGGTGTCAATGTATATATGAGAGTATGGATATGCATGTTCCTTGTAAAAATGTCACTCAAACAGCTAATCCAATTTAAATGGAACTTGGTACAAAAATGAAGCCCTGATGATTTGATCTTGGGGTTAATAAAACAATGCATCAAAATGGTGCCACTTTAAATTAAACTATTAAAAAATCATATAAAATTATAAAACAAAAATTTGTTAGGTAAAAAGTGTTTCTGGTGATGTTTTGAAGTTTTCTCGATCCGAGGCTCACATAGTTTTCGAGATACATGAATGTATGTAAACATTACTCGCAAACACTCTTCACCTCAAATGGCTGATCCAATTTCAATGAAACTTGGCACAAAAATAAATTCCTATGAGAGGAAGAACTGATAAGATTTTAAAGCACATCAAAGTAGTCTAACTTTAAATATTAAAAATCATAAAAAATATTTGTTTAGTACAAAGTTTTACCAGGGCCCCGATTCACAAAGTACAAGTATTGTATCCTACGTGCAATAAACTACAAGTTAACTAATAATTGTAAGAAATTTGTTTTACTAATGTACTAGTGTATACTGGTAATTACAAGTGGTTTTTATACAATTGTATAAAAACACTCTAGTAGGTTACAAGTTTTATCTTAGATCTCCTAACAAGTATATTTGTATCAAACTCCAATCAAATTTGATTATCTCTCCAGCAAATCTTACAAACTGTTGTACAAAACAACTTGTAACTACAATTATCAAAGTAAAGTGTTTAACAAATATCATTACAAACTTAGAATAATACTAATATAGGAGGAGCAAATGACCGTAAACACAATGTGATTCTACTGATAACACGAAAGCCGGTTGACTGGTGGTCATAAGTAAGGGTACCATCCTAACAACTTCAAATTATTTTAAATGTGTCATAAATATCCATTAATGAAGAAAAATTGTAAAGAACAAATATAATAACCTTAAACACCTGCTAAGTATTTAATAAAACCGGTCTTAGATGGCAAAAGGATAGTGGAATACAAGAATCTACATTTAGTTGACAAGGACTACTTTTATTATAATTTTAATTAAAAACGTTAAACTACAATTTAAAATGCTAAAAAATACTGTAATGCACCGATATTTATATTAGTATTTTATAAATAATCAATCATTAATTAATAATAGAACATAATAATTCAGCAGCCAACTTTTTAATAAGATAATTGTATATTGTTAGGGTGACAGCATTACTTAAGACCACCAGTGAATCGCCTTTCGTGTTATCAGTAGTGATCCTTCTATATAGTATAGTATATATAGTATAGTATATAATATAGTATCCTTCTATATAGTAATATTCTAAGATTACAAATTATTTTAGCCCACAACAGTTTTTGTAAACAATATGTCAAACTATAATTAAAACCCAGTTTCATTCATATGAGTAAATTCTTTTGAATGCAATTATTTCTAAAATATGAGAAGTAATATGTATAAACAGCGTTTTGTTTTACAAACTTATATTGGTCACTAGATTACTAATAAACTAAAATTTGATGATAAAAACTAGATTTTTTATTAGTAACATGAGCTTGTAACTTAGTCTATCTAGGTTTGCGCTAGATAGGTTTTCGGTAGAAATTTTACAAGAAAATCTTACAAGTAATTGCAATAGACAAGAAAATGTTATTTATTAAATAGAAAAATGCTACAAAGGTACAAGTGTTTCCTTGGTACTATTTAGACATTTGTCAAAGTTTTTTGAAACAATTTTTGAAACTACAAGACTTGTACTTCTGTGAAGCATGACCAGGTGTTACTAATGAAAAGCCAAACTCATTGATTGACAGTTTGTTTTACCATATTTTATACTTTTATTAAACACATAACAGTTTTAGTTTTTATCCTTTCTAGCTCAAAAAGTGTTACATTTATAAGAAAGACAATCTTACTGGTAGTCCTCGTGTCAGCAGTATCAAACTGAGTCCTATCCGACGCATTGATAAGAAAAACAGATTTTAATATGTTCCTAAGATCTCCGGCAAAGTTAGTCTGCAATTGGTCTGCCACTCCACTAATGCAAACAAATAACCTTTGCAATAAATCCTCACTAGACCTAAATAGCACAAAAAAAAACAAATTACCTTTAAAATATCCAAAGTTAATTATCTACAAAAAATTATGCACACCAACTTTATTTCTTAATGATTCCCATCAATGGGACATAACCAACCATCAAATTACAAGAAGATTTTCAATTCAATTTATGCCCTTAAAACCTGCGTTTCAATATAGACCAAGATATTATACAGCTACAATCTGTAGAAAGAGGATCTGAAATTCAAATTAAAGTTGGCTGTTCTCTGTAACAACAGAGAGTCATTCTAATTCCCACAGGCTTAGGTGAAAAATAAAACTTTATCTTTAGATAATAATAATCCTATTTCATTCATATAACAGCATTCCTGGACAAATAACAATAAATCAAACAAATGCAACATGATTTCACCATTGTCAACAAGAGTCACACCCCCACAAAAAAGAAATGGCATTTAATGATGACCTATCATTTAATGCCATTGACATGCAATTAACTAACTAATAATAACAATTAACCACAATAATAATTATAAATAAATATAAATATAATAATAAAAAACCAAACAAAGAAATTACAACTGTCGCTGTAATTTAATGCCATTGATATGCAATGAGCAAACTAATAATAATAATAATAAATAAATATAATAATAAATAATCACAAAAAAGAAATGACAACTGTCGCTGTCTTTTAATATGCAATTAGCAAACTAATAATAATAATTAACCACAATAATAATAATAAATAAATAAATATAAATATAATAATAAAAAAACCAAAAAAGAAATGACAACTGTCGCTGTCATTTAATGCCATTGATATCTAATAAGCAAACTAATAATATTCTAATAATACTGATAAACTAACTAATAATAGAACTCCAGGAAATAATAAATTAGAAATGATAGATAAAGATTTAGAAATGTAGGAGCATTTTATTGAATAGTGAAAGTTATATTGGTAGCAATGATTTTAAAATACTGTTATCTGTCCATTTAATAGTTTTGTTGTGTTAGAACACAATTCAAATTACAAAGTTTTATCGTTGTTTTACAGCTGTTCTTCTCTCTGAAGGTAATATTATGTATTGCATCACATGAATAAAAACCTTCATGCAATTATCTCCCTTGGCGAACCTCCAGAGCTAATTGTAATTAACCCTAGGGGAGTCTCGGGAGCTAATTCTCATAAATCTTTTATCTAAAGCCTCAGGGGTTAGGCTTAACTTTCACATATAATTATGAAAATTATAATATAATTTTCATAAATCCCTCAGCTAAAGTCTCTGGAACTAATTGTCATTATTCCTCCGCTAAAGCCTCGAGAGCTAATTGTCATTAATCCCTCAGAGAGCCTTAAGAGGTAATTTTAATTAATCCCTCATTTAGAGCGTCAGGTGCTAATTGTCATTAATGCCTCAGCTTAAACCCCCCTCTGCTTAAATGCTTTTAATCCTGAGCTTAAATAAAAATACCTAATTTCCTCTGTTTAGAAATGATTTGTTATCAGTCCAGTCTTATCATGACAATGTTGCCAACAATTAGAAATTTACTACAGCTGTCTATGAAGTTCCCCACTCTAGATAGGCAGATTATACTTGTTATAAGTCATCTGAGGTGTATTTAAATAATAAATTAATATGAATTAAATTCACAAAATGAGTAGCAGCTTTCAGACCTCACCCTCAGACTATAACAATGTTATAGCATTACACACATTTGTGATCAGTTGACAGTGTGGGAACCAATAAGGCTGATCTGATATGAAATTGTGGGTGTGATTTAACAACCAGGACTAACCTTATTGGCTTCCTCTCATTATTATCCCATCCTGTCAACTGATTATAACCATGTGTATTAGTATAGAATAGGATAATAGAACATCTCAGTTATAATAGAAAAACTTACTTAAATTTGGACCTAGCTTCTCTAGAAGAGATTAACTGAGCTGCCTTGACAGCAAGCGAAATTTCTATTTCATCCGGACAGTCAGAGTTGTAAGAGCTAGTGTCACTACTGCTCCCACTTATACTACAACTGAACACAAAATCAAAATATTATTAAATACAATTCAATTTTCTTTATGTCAATTTACAAAGACAATACAATTGTCTTTTCATTTATTTGTAACTTTTATTGGTTTATTTGCTTATTAGATACTGATGATGACCCATATTTAATTGAATGGGTTATGATTCATTTTGAATAAATATTTACATCAGTGGAGAGACTAATTGCATTATTTGGTTGTGATGAACTCCTCTAGTGCTCATATGTTAAATGCTTTCAAAATATGAGTCATTGAATTTTGTCAGAGGAAATTTTCAACTACTCAAACAGCAGCTTCCTAGGTACCATCTTGGAGACAAACGTGATTCAGATCTTATTAGACTAAACTAGCAAAAAATATTTTTTTTCCAAAATATAATATTTTCCCTTATTATATTTTCAAGGAATTTACTGCTTTATGATGAAAAATATAATAAGGTAAAAATAATTTTCAAGGAATTTACTATTTTATGATAGAAAATATAATAAGGTAAAAAAATGTACCAGAAATTTACACTTGGAAAATAAAATAAGGTGAAAATTATGTCCAAGAATTTACTATTTTATGATGGAAAATAAAATAAGGTAAAAATTATGTCCAAGAATTCACTATTTTATGATGGAAAATAAAATAAGATAAAAATTATGTCCAAGAATTTACTACTTTATGATGGAAAATATAATAAGGTACAAATTATGTCCAAGAATTTACTATTTTATGATGGAAAATATAATAAGGTAAAAATTATGTCCAAGAATTTACTATTTTATGATGGAAAATAAAATAAGATAAAAATTATGTCCAAGAATTTACTATTTTATGATGAAAAATAGAATAATGTAAAAAAATGTCCAAGAAATTTACACTTTTATGATGTGGTGTATCTTTAAAAACACCAAAAAATGGTTAATTTATGCAAAGTCGGTGAATTTCTTTAAAAAAGTATTGACTTTTTGTGCATTTTTTTGGTCATTCAACAAATGTCTTAACTTAGGTTGTGATTATACGATTTTGATAAAAACACTCATTTTATAGGGAATTTGATGAGTTTTAAAAAATGTTCTCTTCGTGTTCTGCACATGACCCATACAGAACCACTTATTGCAAGAAAACTGGAATTTGTGTGATTTTCTAATATTTTGAGGGAACGCAATCATATGAAGGGCTTCACTCTGGATAGGCAGACTCTGTTTTTTCTTCTTAATTTAAGGGTATATATTCAGAAAAATTTGGTTTGAAGTAGAACAAAATGAGTCACATTTTTCAGGGATGGTTCCTGGACTATTAAATTTGAAATCAGGAGGTTGCTAGTTCCGTCACAGTAACTTCAATTTAATTTTGTTATGTGTCTAAAAGCAACGAAGAAAAAAAATACAAAACTGAAATCATAGTATACCTATTAGATGTGGGTGATTCTTGAGCATCACTATACCTCAGGCAAGACGATTGGGAACTCTTCTTTCCTCTAAATCTTAAACAAAAAACGTAAAACATTTTAAACTATACATGGTTTAACAAAACATATTATAATATACAAATAAAAAATATGTGGTACATGGATACTGTTTAACACTAATGATCCAACGAAACCATCGTAAATGTAAACCATAGTGGATGTACTTGTCGTATTGAAACGAAGCTTAGCTTACTTATTTATAGGATAAAGTTACACTCTTGTACTAAATTTCAACTCAATCTGATTATATTATTAGATATACATTTTACGGGTTTGATGATTTTTTCAAAATTATTGCTAAGTCATTATTGCGAGTTATTGTACCAAGAGTATCATTGAGGAAAAATAAAAACATAGTAAGCATATCCTGAATGGAAACTATCATATGATTGCAAAAATCATATTATAGTTTATTTATCATGTTTATGATAGTTAAGTTTTATTATGCACCCACACAAATTTTTAGAAAATCCCACAAATTTTATATTTCTTAAAATAATTGGTTCTCAGATAGTCATGTTTTTAAAAACTTAAAAAGAACATTTCATTTGATGATAACATTTTCAATAAATTAAGCTTTCTTTAATAATGACAATAATCAAAATCGGAATCACTAATACCAACATTATGGCATTGGCAAAACACCAAAAAAATTTATAATTATTGCTCAGTTAACAATTTTAAAAAATGTCTACGTTTTGTGCATTTTTAAATTCTGTTATCAGATTTTAATACATGAAAGCTCAACTTATTGGCTTTAAAAATTTTCTTTTAAAGTTAAGTTAAGGTAAGTTTTAAATGCAACTAAGCCCTACATATAAAAATTTTAATTTTATTATTTTAACTTTTCCTCATTTTACACTGCAGGTATATAGAAAAAGTATTGTGTTTGCAAAAAAATCTAAAACCGAAATTATCCGTTTTCAGGTGTTTTTAAGGCCTCCTGAGTGGTTTTTTGCAAAGTTGTCTGTCTGTAAGTGTGTGTGTCTGTTATCATCGTAGCTCCAAGCAGTGGCGTAGCGAGCATTTAATTTCGGGAGGGGCTGAATGTTAAAAATTGTATATGATATATATTATATATATATATATATATATTATATATATATATATATAATATATTATATATATACATATATATATATATTGTATATTGTTCAATGTTTTCAAATTATTTTTATATCTTTTCAATCATTGTATATTGTTTTTATATATTATGATATTTATATTATAAGTTTATTGTAAAAAAAATATATGTTATGTAATTTATTATTTTTATATATTTTTTATAGGTTTTATTTTTTTTCTGACACATTTATTGCGGTTAGGTTATGTAAAATTTCGGGGGGGGGGGGGGGGGGCTAAAGCCCCTCAGCACCCCCCCCTGGCTACACCACTGGCTCCAAGTGTATTTTATGCTAGAGAGTTGAAACTTTGGTACAAAAATCAGTTCGAAAATAATTTTTTCAGGATGTCATTAACCTGCAATAATGACACAGCAAAAATTTCAAAAAATCATAAAATGAGGAAAAATGATTATCTGATTTAAATTTAGTATACATGTAGCTATGAATAAGACTAACTATGTGCTTAGGTTTATCTCATTATCAGCATTAGTTCAATTATTATCAAACGACTTGTGTACGTTTTTTAAAAAATTGTAAAAAATCAGAAAATGATTCAATGGAGTTGAATTTTAGTACAAGTGTATCCCTTGAGGTAATAAATAAGTAAACTAAGTTCCATTTTCATACGACAAGTATATCAATGATTTTTGTTGGATCATAAAAATGAAGCCACATTAAGCATGGTCAGTGCTGTATGAGTGACCTCTGAGAATGAAACAGATGTATTTACTATCTGAAAATGTTCAAAGACATGTTGCAGTATAAATTTGGCGAATTGTAGTTTCTGAGGACAAGCCAAGCGAGTCGGAAGCAGGGAGAATGAGCTTAGTAAATCCTATGTGTTTTTTTAACTTAAAACTATTTATTCTTCTAATTAATATTGACGTTACATATAGAAATTTTTAAAACATTTCATAAAACATTTTTTTACACATTAAAACATAAATATACTACGAGTAAGTAGTGAAATATAGTTTATTTAATCTAATGAAATCTAGTCTCTTCTGTGCCCTAAAATAATTTCCATCTAATTTATACTTCTTCTTATTTCTACATATCACTTTAGAAACCTATAAGCTTAAAACAATGATTTAATAACTGTTTGCCTCATTCTTTTACAATATAAGTTAATACAATAATTAAAAAAAAATAATTACCTAGGTACAGATATTGAAGGTGATATAGGGAAGACATTATTATGAGATTGTTTTCTATTAATATTATTATTACTATTAGTATTATCCTGAGAGTCGTTAGTGGTCGTTGTATTGCAGTCACAAGGTATAGTTCTCAACGACCAGCGTGAAGAACCCTCCCCCTCTATTCCTTTGACTTCCCATTTCAATGCATCCTCTTCATCACATCTGCAACATAAGTAATAAAAAAAACTGTTTATTTGAAACTAGATTTCTCACTGAAATTTAAACGGGTCTGCCTAAAACAATTTAGATCTCATAAAATAACCACATTTTCTGACAAAGCAACTAAGAAGGTTAGATAACCCAAGAAGGTTAGTCACACTTTTACAGACAGTGTATAATGTTAAGTTTATATTGACTAGTTTATTTGACTAGTTTTTAGAGAGTAAAGAAGCACTTCACACTCCCAAGGGAGAAAAAGTTACTTTTCACTCCCTTGGGAGAAAAAAGTAACTTTTTCTCTCTTGGGAATGAAAAACATTTCCTATTATTGGCTTATTTTAGCCAATTATATCACTTTTTTAGGGGAGTGGTATTCTCTAAATTTATACAGGTGACTGATCAATTTTTGTAATTTTTCTGGGAGCCCCTAAAATTTATTAGAGGGATTCTACCAAAAAAAATTGTTTTGGCTCAAAATCCATTTCAGGTCAAAAGAAGTTGTTTGAAGCAATATTATTTTTTGTTTGGGGACAGCACCTCAAGAATTTATAAGGGAGGCCGAACAAAAAAAAAATTGTATTGGCTCAAAATACGTTTCAGGTCAAAAGAAGTAGTTTGGGGCAATGATTTTTTTTTATTTTTGGGGGCAGCACTCTCAAAATTTATAAGGGGGCACAACCAAAAAAAATATTTTACTGACTCAAAATCCGTTTCAGTTCAAAAGAAGATGTTTGGAACAATATTTTTTTGGAAGCAGCACTTCCTAAATTTTTAAGGGGGTCCTGCCTTAAATAAATTAGAAAATTACAACAAAACATACTACAATAAAATCAACATCTGGACATAAAATCTTGTATGCACTTTGGGAGTAAAATTCAATTTTCCCCCTCACAATTACCTCCCGAGGCGAAGCTTAGGGAGGTCATAATCCCTCGGAATTGCCTTGAGATTTAAAAATTCTTTGGCTTCGCCTCGGGAGTTAAATACTTTGGTTCCTCAGTGTATGCCTTAAGAACCAACTAACTGCTCAGGGAAATAATAACATTCTTTGCTCCTTTGGTGCATAAATAATTATTACTCTGCTTCACCCTAGATTACTCTAAAATGAGATTCTTTGAGTGTATAAAAGAATAGTACAGAGTAGAGTAGTGTACTCCAGTTCATGTGCCAAACTAACCTAAACTTCTTTGATAGTACGAAAAGAAAGAATAGATTCCCTAAAATGGCCTAACAGGCTCAAGATTTAAAAAAAAAAATGCTTAACCAAATCATTCATAAATAAATCACCTGAAAATATTTTGAGTTTGAAAATGCGAGAGAGATGTAGAATTAGATTTGTGAGTAGAAGGGTCTTGGGACGAGCACAGCATTTTCTCAAGAGTCAAGAGCTCAGATTCAGTTAGTGTCCACAGTAATTCTCTTATTTTCATAAGAAGTTGCTACATAAAAGACAAAGATAAATAATGAACAACTAACAAAAAAAAACTAACAAATAAATAAAAGCAAAGAACCATTTTGATAACTTTCTTTAATAAGTGGTAAAATACTACCACTTTTAAAACAAGAGGGGCACTTCGGTCGGTGCTAGGGCTACTTTCCAGCCCCCGCACACGTGGTTGTTGTCCTGAATCAGTTTGTCATATTTCTAGTTTATATAAGTGGCATACTGCCACGATATAAGCAAATTTTCAAATGTATTAATTAAAAAAACATGATTTTTTTTACATTAGGTTATATATGTCAATCAATAAAACTGGAACTAATACTAATTATGAAATGTAACTTCATATTTGTTTTAATCATACGTAGTAATACATGAGTCAAAAATCTAAACACAATCTAAACACTTTTTGAAGATTTGCGATTTTTCTAAATTTGTTTTGGGGTTAATGATATCACAAATATTTCATGAACATTCAGATGAAAGACAGTTCAGGACATTAACAAGGTTGATTTTTGTACCAAGTTTCATTTACATCAGACAAAGTGTTTGAAAGTTATTGTGTATATTCCCATACAAATGTCTCGGAACAAAAATCTAGCACATACATACATACATACATATACATATATTATATATATTATATTATATATATATATATATATATATATATATATATATATATATATATATAAATATATTTTTATATTTTACTTATTTATGAATTTATAAAAAAAAATATTGAAGGGTAGTAAAAAAATTAGGGCAAATTGCTCAGTTTAAAAAATTAATTTAAAATCAAGAAATTTAATAAATGATAAAATATTTTGATTAATAGGATCAAATATTTTGATTAATAGTACTTTTGCTTAAAAAGGCCAAAAAATTATAGTCCAAGAGCCTGTTAATCAGTTCTTGACCTATAGCGCTGTTTCTTATGAGTTTATCAAAAAAGTTAAAGGACTCTTATTTTAATTTTATTAAATGTGTGAAAAATCAATGTGTAATCAATTGATAGGTTATGTCTTATGCTTAAGACTGCCTATATCTTAAACAAGATAACATGCAATTTTTATTTTTTTGTGTGTTTTGGACAGTTGTTTACCATGCGTACATTGACAGACTTGGTTATTGTTTAACTAACTTAATTATGTCCTTTCACTTAAGATAGGCCAGGTGTACGCATGCTAAACTCTTTCCAAGCCAGAAAGTGCAGTCGCTGGACAGTTTCTTTTATCATGACTTACATGTCAAAATTAATTTCAGCTATATCACTAGATACACTCTTGTTGTAGTTGTGATAAAAATATAAATAAAAAAATTGTGTGTTTTGGGATGTAAGATTTTTGGTAATATTTGAAAAGTTATACCTATAGTTTCATAAAACCAATTCCTTTTAACTTTTTTGATAAACCCAATAGGAACACCGCTATAGGTAAAAAACTAATTATTGGGCCATTTTGCGGTCTTTGAAGGGGCATATGGGCCAAAATTCCCCGATCAGAAATGGCAGACCATCAAATCCTTTATATGGGAAACAAAATAAATCAATCTAGCTGTATAAACCTTTGGGACTTGACAGTCACAAAATTTGCAACGGGCTCTTGGACAATTAATCTGAGACATGCAAGTACCTCATAGTCGGAAATTCAAAAAGTAAATGTAGAATATCCATTTACTTTTTTTATCATTATCATTTACCTACATGTACAACCTTAAAACTCAAACTATGTCAAAATATATTATGAGCCTCTCTTAAATTTATTTATTATATGTGTAGATGAACCCTTCAATGCAATGATATAAAATGTTAATTTCTTTTCATTACACTAATTTATTTGATGATTTCTGTTGTTTACTATTAAATTTATGAGAAATAAAGATTTATTTATTTATTTAAAATTATTTATTTAAAAGATTTACCCTAAATGGTCTGAACATATCAGACATCATGTCAGGAATGGAAAGTGAAAGAGGTCCATGAGGAAATATTAATAATCCCGCTACTATAGCCAGCCTGGGTATTGTAAACATCAGTCCTGGATCACATCCGTCTACCTGGTCTTGATCCAATAATCCCATACTAAGAGCTCTGCACAACAAAATACAAAATTAGAATTATACACGGATTGGTTAAAACTCAACCCCCTAAAATGTTGAATTAATGGACATAAAATAAAAACAGGATAAAGATTTTTGAGCAAATAGATTATTGTTTCGGTTGTACAACCACAGAGCAAAAAAGTGCCGCCACTGTTTTCAAGAAAAATAGATGGGCATGGGACAATTTGTCCCGTATAGAGTTTAAAATTATTGGAGAAGCCTATAAAGTTTTTCATTTTTAAAGTCTACCGCGCTAAATGTCAACAGACTTTAATTCTAGTATTTTTTTATTTTCTTAGGATTCATACCTTAATAATTGCAAACGAGGTAAAAAATAACATTAAATATTTACAATTAACCTCTACAAAGTAAAAAAGAACTAAAATTTGACTCGTCATGTTTATAACCTGACAATAGCCAGTATATAGTAAAGCTGCGAGTGCCCCAGGTGGGGGTTGGCGAAACTATTTTACATTGGGTAGGCCTGATATGTTATTTCCCCTTTATATAAATTCCTTGGGAATGACACACTTTAGGAGCCCAAATAATAAGGAACTATTACAAAAAATACGATACTGACACACTTTGAGAGCCCCACTAATAAGGAACTATTACAATAAATACGATACTGACACACTTTAGGAGCCACAATAATAAGGAACTATTACAAAAAATACGATACTGACACACTTTGAGAGCCCCACTAATAAGGAACTATTACAATAAATATGATACTGACACACTTTAGGAGCCCCAATAATAAGGAACTATTACAAAAAATACAATACTGGGTTCCTTCCCTCATCCATACAACTTTTGACTTGCTTTACTCATCCTAAAATAGTAAATACATTCATTTTATTCCCAATGGTCACCCATTCAGGCACTGACCTTGCTTGATACTGCAGCTTAACTTTTATGATACAACAAAAACCACTAACTTACTATATTTATTTATTACATAATAGTATACACTAAAACCAAATTTTGACTCAAATAGATTATTTTTAGTTTTTTTTTTAAATTAAAAAAATTATACAGGTAATTTGATTCAAAATAAACTAATGCTGATAATAAGATAAAACTTGACGCATCTGTTGTTCTTCACATGTGTGCCAAATTTCAAATTGGTCGAACCAATTCTGTGTTTTACGAATTTTAAACATTTGTGCTGAGTCATTATTGCTAGTTAATGAGGACATAAAAAAAATATTTCTGGACAGCACAACTAAAAATGTATAACCAAGTACCAATACACTGAGAACTATGGCAAAAACAGACACAAACCAATCAGGAGTTCTTAAAAACCCCTAAAACGGATAATTCTGTTATCCGCTGTGAAACGGAAATCCTGAATTTTCAGTCCTGTCCTTGATTTCAAGTTTTTGAATTTTAAGGCAAACTTTCCCTATGCTATTTACCTACAGCATAAACAAGGAAAAATAAAAAGAAATTATATTGATAATAATGGTAATAATGAATTACCTCTGTAAAGTTTCAGAAAACAAAACAACAACACACTGTTGTATTTCATACTCTAAGGCAGTCTTGACTGGTACCATGGCTGATACATAAGATAACTCAAACTGGGCTAGCAACCTAAAAACAAACATTTTAAGACATTAAAGACATAAGTTGTTGGCTTTCAATTTTAATTAGTTTAACTTTAATTTTGTGTATTGACGGTGATGAAATGAAAAAAAAATGGGCGCAAGGTACCTCGGAACATTTCCTCATCACATTTCCTCATTTGCCACATTTTTCCTAATTTTTCCGCATTTCCTCATTGCATCGCATTCGCTATGATCATCCTCCCAACTTCAGATAGTTAATTCATCCTATAATTCCCAGCGGTCACCCATCCAGGAACTGACCCAACTCAATGCAGCTTAACTTTCATGATCCAATCATGAATGTACTTTGGAACTAATGCTGATAATGAGATACAAATTGGCAAATATATTAATCTTATGTATGACTACTTGCTAGATCTCAAATGTAAACAATTTTTTTTGCGTTTTATGATTTTTCAAAAATTTAGCTAAGTTATTATTAAAGGTTAGTGATGTCATCAAAATATTTTCCGCATAGCAAAACTAACGCCTATAGACTGATTTTTGAACAAAGTTTCAACTCTCTAAAATAAATACACTGGTAGCTATGATGATAACAGACATGCACACATGTACAGACAGACAACTTTGTGAAAACCACTCAGGAGTGTTGACATCCCAGTTTCAATTTTTTTTTGCAAATGCAATCCTTTTCCTATATACCTACGGTATAAATGAGGAAAAGTAAAAATGAAAAATCCGTCAAAGTGCTTGCTTTGCAAGCATTATAAGGGTTTCTCAGATATTTGCATAAATATAATGTATTAATACTATACAATCATACTTATACTCAATATTCTACGCCTCGCTTCAATAGCCTATATGTTAGTATTTGTCGATACCTAATGTTAGAAAAAATAAATAAGTAATAAAAAAATATTCCACAGCTCGCTACGCATGCGTTTCTGTGTATCAGAAATCAGTACCTAATTTAGAATCTACACAAAATATATAAGTGCTCGTATTGCTCGTTTCATTTGTATGTTGTTATTTGCAAATTTAGCAGAGTAAACATAATTTTACCAATTTCACAAGGGCTCATTTCGCTAGCCTATATGTGTCTGTTGGCACTGATTTTAGGAAAAATAATTATAATACAACATAAAATTTGAGTAAACATCTGCTTGTTTAGTACTAGCCAATTTCAAACTATAGAATCAAATTTTTACATAACAATCTAGAGCTCGCTTCCCTCGCCTTTATATATTTGTTTGTCGATACCTAATTTTTGAGAAAATTTAAAACACAGAACAAAATTTAAGGGCTCGCTTCACTCGCCTTTATGTGCTTGGTTGTCAATATCTACCTGAAGAGGAACATTTAAAACAAGGCATAAAATTAAAGCCTCGCTTCAATCGCCTTTTTGTATTGGTTTATCAGAACCTCATTTTATAGCATACAGTAAAGACATAACATAATATTCTAGGGCTCGCATCGCTCGCCTTGAGGTGCATGTTTGGTACTAGCCAATTTAAACTATAGAATCAAACTTATACATAACAATCTAGGGCTCGCTTCGCTCGCTTATAGAAGTTTGTTTGTCAATACCTAAATTTAGAAAAAAAATTAAAACATAAAATAAGATTCAAGGGCTCGCTTCGCTCGCCTTTATGTGCTTGTTTGTCAATATCTACTTTAAGAGAAACATTTAAAACAAGGCATAAAAATCATGGGCTCGCTTCGCTCGCCTTTTGTATATGTTTATCAGTACCTTCTTAAGAGTATAAAATAAAAATAACCATACAATACTAGGGCTCGCTTCGCTCGCCTTTATGTGCTTGTTAGTCAATATCTATTTTAAGAGAAACATTTTAAGAAAGGCATAAAAATCATGGGCTCGCTTCGCTCGCCTTTTTGTATATGTTTATCAGTACCTTTTTAAGAGTATAAAATAATAAAAATAACCATGCAATACTAGGGCTCGCTTCGCTCGCCTTTATGTGCTTGTTTGTCAATATCTATTATAAGAGAAACATTTTAATAAGGCATAAAAATCATGGGCTCGCTTCGCTCGCTCTTTGTATATGTTTATCAGTACCTCCTTAAGAGTATAAAATAATAAAAATAACCATGCAATACTAGGGCTCGCTTCGCTCGCCTTTATGTGCTTGTTTGTCAATATCTATTATAAGAAACATTTTAAGCAAGGCATAAAAATCATGGGCTCGCTTCGCTCGCCTTTTTGTATATGTTTATCAGTACCTTCTTAAGAGTATAAAATAAAAATAACCATGCAATACTAGGGCTCGCTTCGCTCGCCTTTATGTGCTTGTTGTCAATATCTACTTTAGAGAAACATTTTAAAAAGGCAAAAATCATGGGCTCGCTTCGCTCGCCTTTTGTATATGTTTATCAGTACCTTTTTAAGAGTATAAAATAATAAAATAACCATGCAATACTAGGGCTCGCTTCGCTCGCCTTTATGCTTGTTTGTCAATATCTATTATAAGAGAAACATTTTTAACAAGGCATGAAAATCATGGGCTCGCTTCGCTCGCCTTTTTGTATATGTTTATCAGTACCTTCTTAAGAGTATAAAATAAAAAAATAACCATGCAATACTAGGGCTCGCTTCGCTCGCCTTTATGTGCTTGTTTGTCAATATCTATTTAAGAGAAACATTTTAACAAGGCATAAAAATCATGGGCTCGCTTCGCTCGCCTTTTGTATATGTTTATCAGTACCTTCTTAAGAGTATAAAATAAAAATAACCATACAATACTAGGGCGCTTCGCTCGCCTTTATGTGCTTGTTGTCAATATCTACTTTAAGAGAAACATTTTAAAAAGGCAAAAAAATCATGGGCTCGCTTCGCTCGCCTTTTGTATATGTTTATCAGTACCTTTTTAAGAGTATAAAATAAAAAATAACCATGCAATACTAGGGCTCGCTTCGCTCGCCTTTATGTGCTTGTTTGTCAATATCTATTATAGAGAAACATTTTTAACAAGGCATGAAAATCATGGGCTCGCTTTCGCTCGCCTTTTTGTATATGTTTATCAGTACCTTCTTAAGAGTATAAAATAATAAAAATAACCATGCAATACTAGGGCTCGCTTCGCTCGCCTTTATGTGCTTGTTTGTCAATATCTATTATAAGAGAAACATTTTAAGCAAGGCATGAAAATCATGGGCTCGCTTCGCTCGCCTTTTTGTATATGTTTATCAGTACCTTCTTAAGAGTAAAAAATAAAAATAACCATACAATACTAGGGCTCGCTTCGCTCGCCTTTATGTGCTTGTTGTCAATATCTACTTTAAGAGAAACATTTTAAAAAGGCAAAAAAATCATGGGCTCGCTTCGCTCGCCTTTTTGTATATGTTTATCAGTACCTTCTTAAGAGTATAAAATAAAAAAAAAACCATGCAATACTAGGGCTCGCTTCGCTCGCCTTTATGTGCTTGTTTGTCAATATCTATTTAAGAGAAACATTTTAAGCAAGGCATGAAAATCATGGGCTCGCTTCGCTCGCCTTTTTGTATATGTTTATCAGTACCTTCTTAAGAGTATAAAATAATAAAAATAACCATGCAATACTAGGGCTCGCTTCGCTCGCCTTTATGTGCTTGTTTGTCAATATCTATTTAAGAGAAACATTTTAAGCAAGGCATGAAAATCATGGGCTCGCTTCGCTCGCCTTTTGTATATGTTATCAGTACCTTCTTAAGAGTATAAAATAATAAAAAAAAACCATGCAATACTAGGGCTCGCTTCGCTCGCCTTTATGTGCTTGTTTGTCAATATCTACTTTAAGAAAAACATTTTAAAACAAGGCATAAAAATCATGGGCTCGCTTCGCTCGCCTTTTTGTATATGTTTATCAGTACCTTCTTAAGAGTATAAAATAATAAAAATAACCATGCAATACTAGGGCTCGCTTCGCTCGCCTTTATGTGCTTGTTTGTCAATATCTATTATAAGAGAAACATTTTAAGCAAGGCATGAAAATCATGGGCTCGCTTCGCTCGCCTTTTTGTATATGTTTATCAGTACCTTCTTAAGAGTATAAAATAAAAAAAAATAACCATGCAATACTAGGGCTCGCTTCGCTCGCCTTTATGTGCTTGTTTGTCAATATCTATTATAAGAGAAACATTTTAAGCAAGGCATAAAAATCATGGGCTCGCTTCGCTCGCCTTTTTGTATATGTTTATCAGTACCTTCTTAAGAGTATAAAATAATAAAAATAACCATGCAATACTAGGGCTCGCTTCGCTCGCCTTTATGTGCTTGTTTGTCAATATCTATTTAAGAGAAACATTTTAAGCAAGGCATGAAAATCATGGGCTCGCTTCGCTTGCTTTTTTTGTATATGTTTATTAGTACCTTCTTAAGAGTAAAAAATAAAAAAAAACCATACAATACTAGGGCTCGCTTCGCTCGCCTTTATGTGCTTGTTTGTCAATATCTATTATAAGAGAAACATTTTAAGCAAGGCATGAAAATCATGGGCTCGCTTCGCTCGCCTTTTTGTATATGTTTATCAGTACCTTCTTAAGAGTATAAAATAATAAAAAAAACCATGCAATACTAGGGCTCGCTTCGCTCGCCTTTATGTGCTTGTTTGTCAATATCTATTATAAGAGAAACATTTTAAGCAAGGCATGAAAATCATGGGCTCGCTTCGCTCGCCTTTTGTATATGTTTATCAGTACCTTCTTAAGAGTATAAAATAATAAAAATAACCATGCAATACTAGGGCTCGCTTCGCTCGCCTTTATGTGCTTGTTTGTCAATATCTATTATAAGAGAAACATTTTAAGCAAGGCATGAAAATCATGGGCTCGCTTCGCTCGCCTTTTTGTATATGTTTATCAGTACCTTCTTAAGAGAATAAAATAAAAATAACCATGCAATACTAGGGCTCGCTTCGCTCGCCTTTATGTGCTTGTTTGTCAATATCTATTATAAGAGAAACATTTTTAACAAGGCATGAAAATCATGGCTCGCTTCGCTCGCCTTTTTGTATATGTTTATCAGTACCTTCTTAAGAGTATAAAATAATAAAAATAACCATGCAATACTAGGCTCGCTTCGCTCGCCTTTATGTGCTTGTTTGTCAATATCTATTAAGAGAAAACATTTTAAGCAAGGCATGAAAATCATGGGCTCGCTTCGCTCGCCTTTTTGTATATGTTTATCAGTACCTTCTTAAGAGTATAAATAATAAAAAAACCATGCAATACTAGGGCTCGCTTCGCTCGCCTTTATGTGCTTGTTTGTCAATATCTACTTTAAGAAAACATTTAAAACAAGGCATAAAAATCATGGGCTCGCTTCGCTCGCCTTTTTGTATATGTTTATCAGTACCTTCTTAAGAGTATAAAATAATAAAAATAACCATGCAATACTAGGGCTCGCTTCGCTCGCCTTTATGTGCTTGTTTGTCAATATCTATTATAAGAGAAACATTTTAAGCAAGGCATGAAAATCATGGGCTCGCTTCGCTCGCCTTTTTGTATATGTTTATCAGTACCTTCTTAAGAGTATAAAATAATAAAAATAACATGCAATACTAGGGCTCGCTTCGCTCGCCTTTATGTGCTTGTTGTCAATATCTATTATAAGAGAAACATTTTAAGCAAGGCATAAAAATCATGGGCTCGCTTCGCTCGCCTTTTTGTATATGTTTATTAGTTAGAGGCAATACTAGGGCTCGCTTCGCTCGCCTTTTGTGCTTGTTTGTCAATATCTATTTAAGAGAAACATTTTAAAAGGCATAAAAGGCTCGCTTCGCTCGCCTTTTTGTATGTTTATCAGAACCTAATTTTATAGCATAAAGTAAAAAATAACATAATATTCTAGGGCTCGCTTCGCTCACCTTTATTTGCTTGGTTATATACTGCTTGGTGCCTTACGTCGATATTTTTGCGGGTGTAATAGCCGCCATTTGAAAAAGCGATGCATATTTGTGTACTACCCATCGATACCTACAATTTGATACCCCACATGATTTTTCAAAAAAATATTTTTTTTTGGCGCGTGCGCGTATGGGCGATTTTGAAATTGCTAAAATTAACTTTTGAAACTTTTTCTCCGAAGAATTTCTATGGCCCGGAAAGTGCTTTTATTGGCTATTGGTCCCATATTTTTAGGGCTTCTCCTTATGCCTTAAAAGGGGGGGGGACAAGCATTTTTTGGTTTTTGAGATTTTTGGCGGGTGTAATAGCCGCCATTTTGAAAAAGCGATGCATATTTGTGTACTACCCATCGATACCTACAATTTGATACCCCACATGATTTTTCAAAAAAATATTTTTTTTTTGGCGCGTGCGCGTATGGGCGATTTTGAAATTGCTAAAATTAACTTTTGAAACTTTTTCTCCGAAGAATTTCTATGGCCCGGAAAGTGCTTTTATTGGCTATTGGTCCCATATTTTTAGGGCTTCTCCTTATGCCTTAAAAGGGGGGGGACAAGCATTTTTTGGTGGTTTTTGAGATTTTTGGCGGGTGTAATAGCCGCCATTTTGAAAAAGCGATGCATATTTGTGTACTACCCATCGATACCTACAATTTGATACCCCACATGATTTTTCAAAAAAATATTTTTTTTTGGCGCGTGCGCGTATGGGCGATTTTGAAATTGCTAAAATTAACTTTTGAAACTTTTTCTCCGAAGAATTTCTATGGCCCGGAAAGTGCTTTTATTGGCTTATGGTCCCATATTTTTAGGGCTTCTCCTTATGCCTTAAAAGGGGGGGGGACAAGCATTTTTTGGTGTTTTGAGATTTTTGGCGGGTGTAATAGCCGCCATTTTGAAAAAGCGATGCATATTTGTGTACTACCCATCGATACCTACAATTTGATACCCCACATGATTTTTCAAAAAAATATTTTTTGGCAGCGATGCGCGTATGGTCGATTTTGAAATTGCTAAAAATAACTGTCTATGACAAAAACTTATTTCTCACCGAAGCACTATATTCCGTTAGGCCGGATATTGAAGTGCTCTTAATTGGCTTATAGGTCCCACTATATTATTATATAGCCTCACTTATGCCTCACATAAGGGTTACTGGGGGACAAGTCTTTTGGAGATAAGGTATTTGAGAATATATGTGGGCGTGGTGTAATAGCCGCTCATTTGTGTACAAGAATTAACGATGCATGATTTGGTGATACTACCACTTTGACTCAACACTACAATTACTGATCTACGCTCACTGAATAGTATTATATCAAAAATATAAAGTATTTCAATTCCTTTGCTGCTGCTCTGTGCGCTTTTTAGGTGACCATGGTATTGAATGGAAGCGAATTGACTTCTGAATTAATTTATGCTGCCACCAACTTAAAACTTAGTTGAAGGCAAACTTTTCTATCTCCGAAAATGTCTATATTGAGCACCGGAACCACGTGCTATCTATGCGCCATATATAAGAGATCCACATAAATAATTGATAGAGCATGCCTCCTATATGCAAATTAAAATAGGAGGACGGCGGGGGCAAGCATTATTATCGTATGCGTGGATAATTTGTGTGAGTATTTGGCGAGTTGTAATAGCACAGCGCAGTTTAATGGAAAAAAGCGAGACAGAAGTTTGGAGAGTGTGGGTTACTGAACCATCGGCAATACCTCCACATTATGATACCCATTGCATATGAGTGTTTACAAAAAAATATCTTTATTTGGCCGGGGAATGCGCTAATGGGCGAGTTTGATAAACACATATGCTAGAATATAACTGTATGAAAACTTTTCTCCCTAAAGATATGTTGTCTCATAGCCGCGACAAAATGTGCTATCTTATTGGCTATTGGTCCAAATATTTTTAGACGCTTCTCCTATAAATGACCTATAACAGCAGGGGGAGGACCACACGGCATTTTGTGTGGTCGAGGTTTCCTTGGATATTTTTGGCGAGTTAATAGGGCCTCGCAATTCGAGATAAAACGCACGGAATGCGATAATTTGTGTACTACCATCGAGTATATTTGAGTACCCCACGATGGAAGTTTTTCAAAAAATATTTTTTGTGGCAGCCGTGCGCGGTAGGGCGTTTTGCAAAATTGGTGAGAAAATAACCCCTTTGACAACATGTGGGGTGCTGCTCGACAGATATATCGGTATGGAGCACAGGATAGATGCGTGAGTCCTAGCTTTGGTCATTCACTGCCAGTGTGGAGTGTGTTTAGCGGTTCTCAAGTGTATGCCTTATTCTGAGAGTGGTGAGGGGGACAAGATTATATTTTGCGTCTGAAGATTGGTAGTTGGAATGTTGAGACGAGAGTGTGGACCTTTTTAGCGCCATAATATTGAAAAACAGCGACCGTGCAGTAAGAGTGGGTGGTAGTAGCGCATCGACTACCTACAACTTTGATGACCCCACATATAAGATTCTTTCCTTAACGACACAAATGGATGTTTATTTTTAGCGGGATGTGTGCCTCCATGAAGGCGGAGTTATATGAAATACTTCAGCTAAAGGAAATTGAAACTGTATGAAACTTTATATACTCCTCGCCAGCAAACTTATCTATGGCCGTGAAAGATAGCATTCATTATTGGCTATTGATCCCACAAATATTTTTAGATAAGATATCGTGCGTGAGAGAGTGTCATGCCTTTATAAATACAGGGAGGAGGGGAGCTGAGAGGCGATTCCTTATTGGCTGTTAGGTTATGGAGACTCTCTTATGGGCGTAGAATAGCTAATAGCCGGCCCACTTTTGATAAAGGCGAGTGCATAATTGTGGATGTGTGCACCTTAGCCCACCTCCGATCACCTACATTTGGAGTGAGAGCGAGTGATCTGTGTGCGAGAGAGAGAGTGTGGTTTAATTTGGCGCAGTGCGCGTATGGCCGATTTGAGAATTGCTAAGAGATTAACTTTTGTGGGAAAGCTTTTGCCGCGAAGAGAAAGTTCTGATGGCCGGAAAGTCTTTATGCTATTGTCCGCATATTTGAGCTCTTCCTTATGCCTGTGAGAGAGAGAGAGCATTTTTTGGTCGGGTTTTTGAATTTTTGGCGAGTCGTAATGCCGCCATTTTGAAAAAGCGGATGGCATATTGTGTACTACCCATCGTGAGGCCTACAAGTTGTAGCGCACAGATCTTGTCAAAAAAATATTGTGGGGGTGCGGTTGCGCCTGTGATCGGAGTGTGAGTGAGAGGGAGTCTCATGGTAGGCGACTCTCATTGCAAATGGGGCTAAACGAAATAACGTTAATTTATGAAAACTTTTTTCTCTCCTGTGGAAGAATATCCATTATGGCCCGGTAAGTGCTTTTATTGTGTACTTATTTTCTCCTCAATAATTTATCTTACGGGTACTCCTTTATGCCTAAAAGGGGGGGAAAGTATCTTTTGGTTTTGTGTTATTTTGATATTTATTGGGGGTGTTGATACGCGCACATTATTAAATTGCTAAAAATGCGATGCGAATATTGACCCTGTGTCTTACCCATCGATACCTACATTTTGATACTCCTCTCACTAGTGGAATTTTTCAAAACAAGAATGACTTTCTTTGTTCTTGTGTGCTGCCGATGTTGCTCTCTCATCTCAGGATACTATCTTATAGAGGAAAGTGAAAATGCGGAATGGGCAGATTGTGTGAATAATATACTCCTAAAATAATGTGAGAGTGTATTCTGTGAATTTTTTCTACGATGTCCAATCTTAACTATGAGGGACCGGAAAGTGATCCCTATAGTTTCTCTGGACCTTAGAGTTATGGTCCACATGGTTCGATTCTATCTAGTAGGCTTCTCCTTAATGCTCTCTTATTAGAGCGAGAATGACGGCAGCGAGGGGTGATGCAGCAGACGCGCCATAATATTAGAATGGTTGTTTTTGAAATATTTTTTGGAACGAAGAGTCGTGTAATAGCCGATCGCATTGTTGAAAAAGGGCTCGATCGACATAATATGGTGTTGACTTACGGCATATCGTCGATATTGACTACAATTTTGATACCCACGATGGATATATTTCAAAAAAAATTTTTTTTTTGCGCGTGGTGAGTCTCACACCATAATGGAGTAGTGCGATTCTCTGGAACTTTGTCTCTCAAAAATAGTAACGTTTTGAAAACTCTTATTTTTCATTCACCAAGCACGGGCGTGTGCCCAACTATGGGCACCGAGACTCAGAAAAAGTAACGCCCTTATTCTCTTGCTAATTGGTCTTATATATTTTATAGCGGCTCTCCTATATGCGCTCTAATGGATAGGACGCGCCGCGCCCTGGTACAAGCATTTTGTTCGGTGTGTTTGCCGTTTTTTTCGAGGTCTTTTTGGCGAGGTTTAAGTGGCTATAGGACGACGAAGGCCCCTTAAAAAACATTTGAAGAACACACCAGACACATGAATAATTTTGATGTAACTACCCATCGGAACCCTACTCAATTGATACCGCCACATGATTTTCAAAAATATTTTTTTTTGGCGAATGTGCGCATTCGCTCATAAATCGACAGATGCGCATGTGATATAGTTGGCTATATTTTTCCTGTTGTTGGATAAAATAGTTACACATGTATACCAAATTTCAACTTCCTAGCTATAGTAGTTCCTGAGATAGAAATCGGACAGACAGACGCTCGACAGAAGTATAAGGGTTTCGAAGATTATCTTCGAAACCCTAAAAAATAACAATTATGATGTAATAAAAGAAATAAATACAAATATAATCAAAATAATTAATTCATTGCTGCAAAATCTGTAGCAATTGATACAGGAGGAAATAAAGCCTAGAAACTGCATTTCACTGAAATTCATTGACCAAAATTATTGAATGCTTGGGAGATCAAGTTGTTTTTAAGTTTTTGATTCAAACTCTTCAGGCTTAAGTTTTTGATTCAAACCTATCAGCACTGATTAGTATATATTCCTCTATGCTTGTCAGGTTTAAGTTTTTTAACTTCCTTAGAGAGTATATTTTATGGTACAATAAACCCACCTAAGAGGTGTAAGCGCCATGGAATTTTCCACCAGAATATTAAAACAAGAGGTGTTTGGCCACTCCACAGCCTCGGCAACTTGCTCATCAGCTGTTACTCGCTGACGACAATGGTAGCCTGCGTGGCCACTTGGTTTTTGTTTTATATCAGTTTGTCATATTAATAGTTTATATAAGTGGCATACTGCCACAATGTAAGCGATTTTTCAATGGTATAAGTCCAAAAATAAGAAATTTGTTTACATACAATTATATATGTCAATCGATAAAACCAGAACTAATACTAATATTTACATTTTAAATTCATATATATTTTTACCATACATAGTAGTATACGCGTATTAACTTTTAGCTCAATATTTTTTTTTTTTTTTGAGGTTTTGTGATTATTTAAAATTTTTGATAAGTCATTATATTGGGTTAATGATGTCATACACATTTAATAAACAATAGGGTCCTAAACAATTAATAAGGTTGGTTTATGTACCAAGTTTGTTTCAATCAAATCCGTGAAAGTGTTTGAAAGTTCCCCTCTCTACGACAACAAACTCATAAGCTTTTTTTTTAGCAGTAAAGAGTATATTATAGCTTTTCATAGCAATAACACTAGGAGTTTTGGCTGTTTCAGTTAGGCGATGCGTGGTGGAACAAGGTTGTTCTCAGTGTCTAATGGAAAAGAGATGTTAGATCATATATAGACGTCAGAAGCTTTCCTGGAGATGGCTAGTATTAATAAAAAAATACTGATCAATAATATAATAAATATTAGGTATTAAATGGTATAAAAATTACCTATCAAATATCTTCAGAGATTCAATGAGTCTGCCAGCATGGACTGGGTCCGAGTAGAGCAAGTGACAGCCATCCTGACCATGGGGTGTTCTCAACGCTGCCTCTCTTAGTAAACCTCTAACCTCTTCTAATGATTTGGTCAAAGCTTTTGCAAGCGGTCTCATAACAACACTCTCTATCTCTCTATTCATTATACTAGAACCTGCAGCCAGACACTGTCAAAAAAAATATTAAAAAATTAGGGTCCTCAGAACTTTCTTATTTCATTATTTATTTTTTATTAATAGAAAAACGGGCAATATTACCTGATTTTAGATTTATTGCAATTTAACCTAGCCCTAGTAATCGAACTGTATTTAAAAAAAAATGTACCTAATTATTTTAAATTTTTTATTATCTTTCATTTAGTCTTTACTTTTTTTCTTTTTTAAGGAACCCTTTAATTTTGTAAACAATAGTTTGTGTTACATTTTTGTTAATTTACTCGTTTAATGTCTTATAATTTTTGTCTAAATTATTATTACTTTTTGTTTTGTACATTTTATAATTTTTACTTTTGTTTTCTTTTAAAACCATAATTTTTGTGGGTAGTTGCCTGTAAATAAATAAATATACAAAAATAACAATTAGCTTGGAACACCTCATTTGCTCATCCTCAACAACTCAATTTTCCTTACACAATAATTAATAAATTTTATTTCCAACAGTCACCCATCCATGCACTGATCATATTCAATTCTGCTTAACTCAAGTGATGAGAAAAAAAACCAGAAAGCAAATAAAAATCAAAAATCTTGATAATATGAAATTGATTGATAATATGAAATTGTTAACATATGTGCCTGCCACCCACACAGTCCAAGTTTCTCCAGGATTTTCATGCTAGATATGGAAATTTTTTTACATACCATCCTTCGAAAGGGACATTAAAGCTAGTGGTTCTGAGCCTGTGCAATGTCAGGTACTCATAAAAGTTCCCCAACCATAAATGAACCAGGGTTAATTTAAAATTCATGACCCTCTATTGTTGTTTATATAATATAATATAATATAATATATATATATATATATATATATATATATATATATATATATATATATATATATATATATATATATATATATATCTTATTTATGCTTTATGGTTTCGAGAGCAGGAAAGCCTAATCTGGCAGGGGGACACTTGTTGTTTCTAGTGAAAGCTATAGAAACTTATAGTATAATCACAGCTATTCTGTGGACAAAATGCCTGCACTAGGACTCATAAAGTAAACACTATCTTCTATCTAAGGGAATTAGCAAAAAGGGCCCAACAGTGTGGTCTACTATCTCGATGATCTTACATTTCCCTAATTACTATTGTAATTGAGTATTGAGGCTGACTAGGGGTTGAGTTTTGCACATCTCCCCTAAAGTATTACATGAGAGTGCTGTACTAAATAGCTAGGGTACCCATCAGATATTATAAGCAATAGCTTCAATTAAAGAGATGACCAAGTTAAAGTGCTATGAAATTAAGAATAAAGCATATATTTTTATTGTTTATGTTGCACTAATCATTAAAAATAATTATCCTTTGCTAGCAATTTAGACCTTGACTAACCGTAGGCAACCAAATTTCTTAAAATTGCTTCATCTCATTTAACAAGCTTGTTTATCATCATTGATGAGTCATTTAGGTCTCTAATTGTTCAGTAAATATTGATACAGTAGGAACAAATATCAAAAATAAATGTCAATTTAAGAGTCTTCCTAATTTCTTATCAACAACAAAAATAAAAACACACATAATCTTATCTTTCACTTAAAGACAAAAGATTAAAAAAAAACTGTTTTACAAAAGTATATAATACTCACAGTTTAAACCACATATTAGTGGTTTCATTAATCAAAATTGATGAGTGACATAAAATTTAATGACAATACATTAACAATTAAAAATAAGCTGACAATCATTGAATGAGGCTTCCCTACCAATAGACTTAAAATTATAATACAAGAAAAGTTGCGACTGTGAAGAGTCTTTTTTTACCGTGGCAACTATATTTATGGCAGAGGTAAAAAAAGCTATTCCCAGTCCTGTAACATAATCTATTTGTTTGGGCGTAGTAATAGTAAACAACTATCTAGAATAAAATCACCATAATGTATACAAATTTGCCGCTACACTTCTTTTGATCGCCTTTTTGGCCAAAAGTTTCAATTCTGGCGGTGTATTTTCAATGTCTGAATCACTATGATTATTTGATAATAATAATTAATAATTGATGATAAATAGTTAATAACTCACTTTCCGAAATTAACAAAACTTTGAAAACAAGAACGTTCGATAATTTATTTGATAAACAAAAGAATAACAAGAAAGGTTATATCATAACCTTGTTGTAAACTATATAGAGAAATGTACTAACCACCACTTTGATTGAGTCCTCTTTGAACTCAAAAAACTTCAAAATTACATAAGATACACTTATTATTAAACA
This sequence comes from Microvelia longipes, assembly GCA_018340805.1. Classification (NCBI taxonomy): domain Eukaryota; kingdom Metazoa; phylum Arthropoda; class Insecta; order Hemiptera; family Veliidae; genus Microvelia; species Microvelia longipes. Next base: position 11,911,548 of record JACMZG010001913.1, read on the forward strand.
TATTTGTAATATTCTATAAAGGTTTACAGCACTGATCAGGTAGTACTGATAGTATACCTTCCTCTAAGGTTTACTGTAACGCCATCTTTATATGCCATGCTTGATTTACCCAAAATCTTTCACTAATCAGACTTGATAGTTGTGCCATGTTTCACTGAAATTAGATCAGCCATTTAAACTGAGGAGTTTTTAAAAAAATTGCATATGCATTCCATATTTCCTGAGAACTGTGGTGGTGCAACTAGCTCAAAGTGTGTTGCAGGCCAATGAAAAGAAAAGGCAATAATAAGTAGATTCAAGGAAAAAGGAACAGGTGAACAGAAGGTCCATAAGTTCCGTGGGGGGAGCCTTGCCCCTCCTCACAGCTTAAACCAAAGCCAGTTTATAATGAGCGAAAAAGAAATATACAATAAAAACTGAACTAAAAGGAAGGAAAAAGCGATACAATAAGTGAGATGAAGAGAAATATGAGAACTACCCGGAAAAGAAATTGGAATATGCACCAGAAGGAAAACGGAAAGGACAGGGGCCAAAGAAGAACTGAGGAAGGTTAAGGTGAGGTTATAGCCAGTGTGGCCAACATAAAATCAAGGATCACCAAAGGGATCCAGAAGGCAGAGAAAACTTTCGAGGCCTCGGAGCTTTCTCAGTCCCCCAAATACCAAGGACAAAACTTATATGAGGCCAGGAAAAGGAAAGGAGATATTGGGAAAACAAATAATAATGAAAGGAAAGAAGAGAGAAGTAGCAACAATGTTGCAGTGGTTGAGGTCTCTTTCTATTCGGAAAACTTCAAAACATAAGACAGGCAATGAAAATTCTTTCGTGGCAAAATGTCATATAACAATAAATGCTAATACAAAAACAGTGTGACCCCAAGGAGCCATAGTGCAACCTTCTGTCGCTTATTTACTTTATTCATAACTCTTTTTTCATTTATCAACAAGGGGGGCCGCATGAACATGACGCACAGTGTTGCCTAGTATGTAGGAGATTTTTGTGTCCTAGACGTTTCAATGGGACACAATAACTTTCGAATGCTTTCTCGGATGGAAATGAAACTTGACAAAAATAAAACATGTTAATGTCCCAAACCCTTTTGATATATTTTCCGAATCATTGTTTATGATATATGCATGATGTCATTAACCCACAGAAATTACCCCACAAACATTTCAAAAAAGCAGGGCCCTACGCGGCCACTACACTCCCTGTGGCCATGTAGTGGCCGAGGCCATGAAGTGGCAAAGAGACCAAAGGCCTCTTTTTTTACACTGAATCTAAATATGCCTTTAGATTTATCCTCCTATGCTAACTCGGTGAGAAATACGTAACTAAATATTTTACTAAATAAGACCCCTACCCCTGGGTTGCCCAAAATTGCATTATCTCATTTGCAGCCCGAGACTGTTAAAAGTAAATAAAAGAGCAAGACAGTATAAACATCCAAAATTTGTTAATGACTCAATATGTTAATAAGGAATCCTATTTTTCCTGAAAATTTATTTTTTAAACTACTTTACTCTTGGTGGTTTTCAAGATAATGGTACTCATAAGGTTCACATGAGAAATTAAAACAAAGAAAATGTTAGTTTTACGACAAATAATAAATTTTATGACAAGAGACTTTTTCTAAAAACAAAATTATTTGGCCACCATCCGTGGACAGTATAAAACTTCCTCCAAGAGGGAAAGAGGTTGAAAATCAAGTTTATGAGGAATTGTTACATCAAATTTAAACTGGAAACCTGATTAATTAAATCGCTAACGTTAGGTCACTGTCATTCAGTTTTGATTAAGTTTTAAATTTCATGAAATTTGACATATTAAATTAGATACAAACCACAGCTGAAGTAAAGTTAAATTGATATCAGAAAAGTCAAAGAGTTCTTAACCTACCTCTGCCCCAAACCACAGCTGGCCAGCTAAATTATCCTGCATAACATCGTCTGGAAATTTAACTCTGAAATCTCTGTCAGCTCGCTCATTGGGTATCATTTCATCCATTATGCGACTACATATGTTTAACACCTTAAACAAAACAAACAAATTTTTAAATAAACTATCACTAATTTTAGTTGCAGGTGTCTACAAACCAGGAAAATTTTCTTTTGAGGTGCTTAATTTATTGCTAAGCAATGCTTGGTCACAAGCATAATCTTTTGGAATCATTGGGCAAAATTTAAAAAAAAGTATTTTTATTCCATATGCTTGAGTTCAAGACCATAGAGATATATTACTAGTGGGGGTATAGCCTATCTCAGTACTACCTAATATTAATACATTTAATATTCACTTAATATTTACTAGATACCTAATATTAATTAAGCAAAATGTTAAACTAATATTCAAATTTATTTGAGTAATAATTGGAACACGTTTTAATCAATTCAATAAGAAATGTTTAAAAGTTATTTAAAAATAACCACAGCTTGAATATAAACTAAAAAACCAAAAACATCTTAATATAAAGATAATGAAATAAACAAATATTTTAGGGGTAAAATTTAGCCACGGCTCTTACCAGGTAGTAACCAAACTAGTAACCTGGTATCCAAACTATTGACCTGGTAACCAAACTAGTGACCTGGTAACCAAACTATTGACCTGGTAACCAAACTAGTGACCTGGTAACCAAACTATTGACCTGGTAACCAACTAGTGACCTGGTAACAAACTATTGACTGGTAACCAACTAGTGACCTGGTAACCAAACTATTGACCTGGTAAAGAAACTAATAACATGGTACTCCAACTAGTAGACTGGTAACAAAATTAATGACCTGGTAACCCAACTAGTGATCTAGTAAACAAACTAGTGACATAGTACCCAAAATAGTGACCTGGTAACCACACTAGTGACCTGGTAACCAAACTTGTGGACCATTATATCAAACTAGAGACCTGGTAACCAAACTATTGACCTGGTAACCAAACTAGTGACCTGGTAACCAAACTATTGACCTGGTAACCAAACTAGTGACCTGGTAACCAAACTATTGACCTGGTAAAGAAACTAATAACATGGTACTCCAACTAGTAGACTGGTAACAAATTAATGACCTGGTAACCCAACTAGTGTCTAGTAAACAAACTAGTGACATATACCCAAAATAGTGACCTGGTAACCACACTAGTGACCTGGTAACCAAACTTGTGACCATTATATCAAACTAGAGACCTGGTAACCAAATTTGTGGACTTGGTAACCAAACTAGTAACCTGGCACTCCTGCCAAAATAGTTACCTTATCTTGACACTGCCTGAGATGAGATACAAGGGTAGTGCACCTCTCTGGGTCTTTTCTACCATCAAAACTATCTAACTCAGCCGCTACTAGGTTAAGAGCTTCATCTGCGTAGAAAAATTGTGCCAAGTATGATGTGTCATCACGCTAAAAAACAAAGAAATGTAGATGTAAGGATAACCATTTTCATTCAGAGTTAAATTTTTGTGGCATAAAAAAGTCAATAAATAGATCTATTTTGTGACAAAAATCATAGATTTATGTTAAAATATTTCTTACTTGTGGTCTCTATGATGTGTGTCAAACATTGGCTTGATAAAAAATTACCTAAATAAGGTGATATTAGTAACAAAGTTCTTATAAATCAATCCAGTTTATGAATAGGCAATATTACAGTATGCTATAATTCAGCTTTTCGAAGTTACAAAAAGAGATAACAAAATTACCTTTTTGGGTAATAGTAAACAAAATAATAACGGTAAATTTTAAACCCCAAGAGTCAATTTATTTGAGGGTAGAGATCAATGTCTACGATCATGCTTTCCCCTAATTTTTAAGGATTTAATGTTGGTGCATCTGAAATGTTCCTTCCGGCATATTTTTAATAGCAAACTTAACAAGAGGCCATCATCAGTGCTAACCAAACATACAACATAATAAAATAAACCAAACAAATACAAAATGACCAAAATAATTAAAATCAAAAGAGTAATGGTGCATCTGAAATGTTCCACCCTGTATTCAACTATTCTAAAAGACGGAATATAAAGGTCAACTTAAACCAAAACATTATTATCAGCGTTAAAATCCCTCTGTTTATCAGATGTCACCTACTTTTACTTCTAAACGAGAGGAAAAAATTATTATAAATTAGGAATGGGAAACTTATTAAGGAATTACACGCTTGTGAATTAGGTCAAAACAACCATTCAATTTAATAATAAAAACAAACAAAACTAAACAATGCTTTCAAGGTAAAATGTCTGCTTCACTATTTTCCTGAATCTTCATATTTAAAATAAAAGCATTAGGGGTGTTTGTTTTCCTTAAATAATAATAAAAATATATAAATTAAATGTTAAAAAACACAATACACAAGCAGCTACCAATTAATTTTTAGTAAGTGACATAATTTGTTTTGGAATTATTATTTTGAATATAATTTTTCTAGCATAATGAAAGAAAGGATGTAAAGAATTAAAAAAATACATGGTGGGAAAATTGATAGAGCATCAAGAGAAATAAAAGAAAGAGTGAAAAACAAGTTTTTTCGTTTATTAATAATAGTAAAAAAAGCCTTTTAATAGAATTAAATAATAAAAATAATTCTTTATTTATTTATTTTTTTATTATTTATTTGTTATTATTTAAATTATAATTATTTTATGCCAAAAGAAAAGGTTTCAATATTATTGGTATACAAAAAGAGTACATAAATGTATAAATTATATCATACTTAATTTGGTAAGAGCCTTTAACAATTATAGATGTAACTTTATACCTTAAGCAAGGGCTCAGTCTCAAGCTTCAACTCAACATAATTTTATTTATATTATATGTTTTATGTGTATCTTACAGAATATAATACATTATATAAATTTATTTATACAAGTTGGGACATTTAAGATGCATCCCAAATAGTCTTAGACTTTGATAATGGACTCTAACCCCAGTAAATTGACACTTGACAAGTCCAATTTACATTATTATTTAGATAAATATTACACAAATATGGTAATTTCGTAACCACTTTTGGTAAATATTACCCAAATATGGTACTTTTGGTAACTATCACCCAAGTATGGTAATTTTGTTACCACTTTTGGTAACTATTACTCAAATATGGTACTTTTGATACCACTTTTGGTAACTATCACCCAAATAGTAATTTTGTTACCACTTTTGGTAACTATTAACCAAATATGGTACTTTTGTTACCGCATTACATGCTATTATTAAAGATACATCACTAAATTCCGGTAATTTTTTTAACAAGGTATCGTTAGACATACATCACTGTATTCTGGCAATTTTAAAAGTCCAAAGATTTAAAGAAAAGTTTTTGATATATGTCAAACAATAATGTGATAAAAAATTACCAATACAGTGATAATTTCTTCAAATTTCTAAGAATTTAATATAGTTCCTAAGATTAGCAATATGGCCATATGCTCTAATTTAACTTAGAGCAGTGGTGGTAACAAAATTACCATATTTGGGTCATAGTTACCAAAAGTGGTAATAAAAGTAATAAAAGGTGATATTGGTATTAAATTTCTCAGGATTTAATGCAATTTTTAAAACAGTTAATAACACAGTATGCTCTAATTTAACTTTTAAAGTTAAATTAAATAAACAAAAAAAGTTTATTAGGGTAATAGTAACCAAAAAAATTATAGAAAATTTAAACTCATTATGTGTTGAGTTACAGAGGGTAAAGATCATTTTACAAAAATCTAGCACCACGTTTTTTTCCTATTTTTTTGAGGGGATATAACATAGGGTTAATTGAAATTTTCAATCCGGCATAAATATGCAGCTTTAATCTTTCATCCAATTAATTTATTTGAGCAAATCATTATACTGGCTGCATTTTTCAGCCAATATTATTATTAATTAATATGAGCAACAGGTGGACCTCATTAGTGTGATTACAATAATCATAAACAACAGCTACAGTTGTGATTACTATCCATGACTCATAATGTGTTCATCAGACCATGAAAAGCTAAACATTACAGGGTCGCCCCACTCAGGTTTCCTCTCCCACCAACTCAAACTTTCTAACATTTCTTAACAATGAGATTGCAATCTTAACAGGAATACTAAAATAAGATACAATATAAGTAATCAAGATAAAAACTACTCTTTTAAAATTAATAATTAGGATTATACAATATTATTGAATGAATTGTGTTTAATTCTTTTAAACTAACAAAAAAATAACTGCTACCATTAGCAGAATCTTATCCAACCAAAATAAATAATTTCACATTTATTTTATTTTCAATTGTTTCTATTTATTTATTTTACTTCAATTTATTTTACTTAGCTTTTTTAATTTTATTTATTTTACTTTTATTTGTTTTATATTTTTTATTTTACTTTACTTTATTTTGATTTATTTCACATTTACTTTTATTTATTTTACTGTAAAATAAAAAGAAGAAAACATTTTCTGCAGAATGTACATATGCACCATTATCTGCAGAAACATATAAGACATCTGCAGAATGTCCTAATGTCCAGATAGTTGCTACTTCTACTGAACTGGACTTAAAATTAGTTTATATTCACCTTCGATATACCATTAATTTGTACTTAAGACAATATGAATGTAAATTTACGATGGCAAAATTAGTTAAAAGTTATAAACCCAAGACATACAGCCGTAGACTGATTTTTGTATAAAGTATCAGCTCTCTAGCATTAATACACTGGGAGCTAAGATGATAACAGACACACACGCACACATACAGACAACTAGGCAAAAACCACTCAGGAGGCCTTAAAACACCTAAAACGGATAATTCCAGTGACATCCCCGTTTCGGATTTTTTTGCAAACTCCAATACTTTTCCATTAACCTAGGTACGGTAAAAAAGAGGAAAAGGAAAAAACGTTAATGACATTATAAAAAAAAAAAATTTGTAGTTTTTTCAACTACAAACAAAAATTTGATTTTTGTAGCAAGTTTCAAAAATGATAACAGACACACTTACTCAAACAATCAGGCAACTAGCGAAAACCACACAGGTTTAAATCCGTCTGCAATTAAGTCAGATAATCAGGTGAAAACTCGATTTTTGAAAAAACAAAACTTTTCCTATAAACCTATGGTATAAAAGAAAAAAGTAAAAACAAAAACTAATATATAAAAACAGGGAAAGACCAAAGTAAAAGATAATTAACTCCTTCAATTTGCCAATCGAACTAAATTAAAAATAAACTACACACTTACTGAGGAAAAATATAAAAATCATGCAGCTTTTTCTAGTTATCAATTACAGGAAACCTCCCTTATTGTAGAATAACTACAATTGAAAGGTGATTTACCTTTCTTAAAGTTTTGAGTTTAACATTAATTTTGTGATTGCTTTTTATTTTTCCTCATTTACACGGTAGGTATATGGGAAAAGTAATGTGTTTGCCGAAAAATCCGAAACTGGGATGTCACCGGAATTATCCGTTTCAGGTATTTTTAAGGCCTCCTAAGTAGTTTTCACCAAGTTGTCTGTGTGTGTGTGTGTAGTTGTGCTATCCGGAAAATATTTCTTTATGATGACATTAACCCGTAATAATGACTCAGCGAATTTGGAAAAATCATAAAACCCGGAAAAATGATGTGATCATATTGAGATTTGGGACGCATGTAACCATGTTTAAGACTAGCATATGAGCCAAATTTAATTTCATTATCAGCATTAGTTCAATTTTAATCAAATGACTTGAGTTCGTTTTTTTTAAATTGTAAAAAATCGGTAAATAATCCAATTTAGTTTGAAATTCGGTACAAGTGTATAATATTATGTGATAAATAAGCACACCAAGTTTCGTTCAAATATAACAAGAATATTTAAGATTTTTGTTAGATCAAAAAAGTTAAGCAGCATGGTGACCGATGATGATAAATCGAATCTCTTACTATCTGAGGATGAGCGAAGTGAGTCCGAAATAGGGAGGATGAGCGTAGCGAATTAGATGTGACAATGAAAAGTTCCGATGTACCCCGTACCAGAATATTTCCCTTTTGAGTTATATAAGGGGTATACACTAAGGGACGAGAAGTCTCTAGTCTCCCTCTATGGAGACCTCGTAGGAGTAAATACCATTATGGTACTTATTGGAAGCTATCTCACTTCTAGACCCCTTATCACTGTGATATTCTACCCAAGTACTCCCTCTAAGTATTAGTCTCTATGCGAAGTACAGATTTTATTACTTTTACATAATTTCTAGGGAGTTTAGTTTTAATTTTCGCATATATATTGTTTCTAGTCTTATTAATTTGTACTTTTGTATGTTTTTAGTACTTTTGTTTTTAGTTTCTGAACCAAGTGGATTTAAATTTATTGTTCTTATTTATTAAAAATATTGTAGAATTGAATATCAATAGACAATGATACTCTTTTGTCACAAATTTATTTGACAAAGGAATATATATAAGCTAACATATGCCATATCTTTGTCAGTAATATCCAAAAGCTTTTACAATAATACATCAATTACTATGTATTGACCAGGTGATCCTATTCCATACACATTTAATACGATAAAGTTCTTGCACCGTATTAGTTTAGTAGATCGAGTTTGATTACGTGATAGCTGATCCCAACAAACATCGCGTCTTTTATATTAAAAGTTCACTTGTGGTTATAAGGAAATTTAAAACAAAAAAATATATTTAATTAAATTGTGACTTCTTTGCATAATAATTAAGTTACACTACAAGAAAATATACCAAAAGTTATTTGATGAAAAACGGTAATATTTATGTGAAATAAAAGTTTGACAAGAAGGTTATCCGTTAAATACAATCGCCTCTAAAGGTACATACAGCATATCAGGGGATCCATTTAGATTTCATCCCCCTAGTTCTAGCGTATATGATTGGATTGCCTCCGCATGGTTCATACAGCAAATAGATATTGTACTGTATACTATCCACGGATTTAAGAAATGTGTGCTAAATGGCATCCAGTGGATACCATATTACATATCTAACACAAAATTTTAAGAGAGAAATTATCTACTGGATGAAAGGAACGAAGAAAAGAGTCTCTCCACAAAACTACACTCCACATAACTGCACTAGTGGAGTTATGAACAACTCCACTAGTGCTCATTCAAATTCATCTATTGGATGTTTTAAAATGAGCATAAATGGAGTCCATGGTATAAGAACGGAAGAATAGAAAGTCTCTCCACAGTTTAAGATATTTAACTTACGACCTTTATCTCCGTAATGTAATATGCAAGCTTTATGCAGAGCATTCACGTGGTTGTCAGTGATGAGGTATATGTGAAACTTTTTAGGTGTATGTTAGTTAAACTTTTTAGAAAACTTAGAGATATTTAGAAGTCAAGACATTGTTGGCGATTTAAACTTAAACGAGAGAGGGGAGAGAACGCCACTTATCAATGTGTTACTGCGAGCACCGCACCCTACACCAACCAATATGTGTCTTGTTACAAGCCTGCTCAAACCTCTATCTTAATTTTGTTTAACTAATAATTCATTCTATCTTTTATTCTCTGCTCAACGGTAAATTTATTTAATTAATTATGTTTAACTACATTTCTGTTCTTATTTGTATATTTTTTTTTCTTTCTATGTAGGGTTTCTAAATTTTTTTTTGTCTTATTTGTTTAATAGGCTCTGATGATGACCTCTTGATAGGTCGAAAGTGCTCTGCTTTATTGTAAATAAATATCTCACAACTGTGGAGACTTTCTATTCTTTCGTTCTTTTATCTATTGGAATTTTCCAGGTTAATGACTAATCAAATTTCTTCAACAGAAAATAATCTACAACTGTTGTTCATCGTGCTCTACATTAACTAAACAAATGAATACAGGTAAAAAGCTTTTATACCATATCCAAGGTCTCTTAGTTTCATAACAGTTTATCACTTTAATTATCAACAATTAAATAATAAAATGATTGTAGAATTAACAACATTCATATTTTCTTACATTGCTAAAAGCGACAAATAAAAATGAAGAAAATAGATTACTAAAATTTAAATTAAAAAAAAACTTAAGGAGGAAATCCAGTAATAATGTACAAGGTTATTTGATAACTCATTTCCTACTCTTAAGCTAAAATTAAGCTTATTAAACAGAAATATTAAATATTGAATAAATGCTGACTCATTTAGCATCCGAAATAAATAAGCGTCGAAAAGGGAGAAATTTAAATCAAATTAGTTATAGTAAAAATGATTTGACAGATGTCAAAACTTTCACCACTCAGAAAACTCTTTAAGCATCGTCAAAACAATCAGTAGGGTTTTTTCTGCTACAAAAGGATATTTTTGATTAGTTATCTATTGATGATAATTAAATGGGTCAAAAAATTAAACACATCCAACCAAAATATGGAAAAAACAAAATTACAAATTTACTCACTCTGGGTTTGTAAAACCATTTTCGAAATGATTCCATCACTGTTATAATATTATACATTATACGCTAAGAAACATCAAAATAATAAAACATATTATAATTATTCACTAGCATAATTTTTAACACTTTTATAACACTTGAAATAATAACATTTAAAAATTAAATTTGATCGAACGTAGTTCACTACACATGGACGAATTACAGACTAAAAAACGTAAACAAAGATAGAAGATAAAATAAAAATGGCTACCACAGCTGGTTGTGAAGGATGTTTGCGCGCGCATACTTTCACTTTTAGTTCATTTATTAGGATAATAGAATGCGCTGAAGACTCAATTTTAATATCTTTTTAATATACGCTCTACTCTACAGCTATTCAAAGAAATTATGCGTATTTGTAAAACTACGAATTTGGGGCTTTAACGGTCAACGATTTCAAGCTGTTTATACATTTAATTTATATATTAAGGAATTCTATTTGACGTATATTGATTTTTTTTACTTCTTATCCTCGTTTATACCGTAGCTTTATGGGGAACGTATTATGTTGTATGATTTATATCAAGTTGTCAGTGTTAGTGTCATCATCATCGAAGCACATAGTGTGTAAATGCCAGAAAGTCGAAACATGGAGCATTTGTACACTAACTATGATAGTTAATATTTCCACACAAACAAACACACACACACACATATATAATATATATATATATATATATATATATATAATATATATTATATATATATATATATATATATATATATATATATATATATATATATTCTTGATTGGTAACTAGTTATTTCCCCCTTCCAAAAAATTCCGAATCCTCTTTGAGTTAAATCAGAGACTATGTTCATGTACTTCGTGATTAAATATATCGGGAAACATTGTCCTAGACTTTTAAAAATGATTCCTACCCCTATTAAGTTGGCTTGTGCAGGTTTAATTAATTAAAACCAATTAATTAAAATAATCGCAGTCCTCTAACGTCTAACTACCCTTTAAAATGCCCTTGGCCATTTCCCTCTGTAAAGATTGTTTTATAATACAAAAGTAAAAATAGCCAAAAATAGTATTAGAGTATAATACTAAAACAATTTAGAAAATGTTTACCTTTAGTAAACATATTTCTAAAGTTTATGCGTCTTTGGTAGAGGGAGTCGCTTTTTCAAGGAAGGAACAAATATGGTTTCGCCAAGGGCGCTTCTTATTCGCTTTAGAATTACTACTTTCTTAAGGATTGATCAAAATAACTTCAAGGCAACCGAGATTATTCTTTAAGCGGAAGTAAAACTCACTCTTTGATTAGATCGATAATACCACATTTAAGGAATATTTGTAAATTTGAAAATAAAGATGGGATATAACATACCAGTGATTTTTTACTTATACTGTAAATGAGCATCCTGCATAGCAGGGTTACGCAAGCATCAGGCGTATGAACTGTAAAAGTTAATTAATTCTTCGCATATCACATTTTTCCATAGAACCCAGGTGTACTAGGATCACACTTTACGTAACCCAGCTTTATAACACACTTCTTTATTGTGTGATTAAAAAATAAATGTACTATCTTGATCATAGAGAAATAATTACTTGATAGGTTAAATTTTGAGACATCGAAAAAGTAACCTGACCCCCCTTCACATATTATTACAATCAAATAATCAGGTCAAAATTACTGTAACTTGTATAGTAGAACGTTAAAAATACAAATCAAAACACAAACAATGTGCGGAAAGCCGAAAAAAATTATTTATAATAATCTTGAATTACTCTTGGAGAAGGTTGTAATGAGGTTACACAGAGCCCCTGAGAGCTCCCAAAAAGATGTTTCATGTCTCTTAATGTAATGAGATAGGCTATGCTCCATCTAGTATATGCTATCTCGATGATTTTGATCATTAAAGTGGTATAAATGTAAAGCTATGCCTGTTCCTATTATTATGCTAGTATTCTATAGTTGTATACTTTTATACAACATTGTATACTTAAATTCTATTAAGCTTCCGTGGTTGTAGTCATAAAGATTTAGTTTAGTGTTGTAGAGCATAGTGTTTTCATCCTTGATGCCTCCCACAGTGGAAGCGAAACGTCGGGTTCTTCGTCTACATTGACGCGGTCACCACCGGTATACCTATATTTTCTTGTATTCTATGTATTGTTGTATACTTTTATACAACTTCGTTCACTTTTATTCTACAGTTGTAAAGTTTTCAGCAATTAAGTATACTTGTATTCTACTGTTGTGAACTGTTATAAAAGTTTGTATACTTGAATTCTATATTCTTGTGAACATTTATACAACTATGCATTACTTCTATTCGATATTTTTGTGAACACTTATTCTACCTCTTATACTTTTATTCTATAGTTGAGAACTTTTATAAAACTTTGTTTACTTAATGTAACAGGATATGTTTATAATCCAAAACACAATGTGCGAAAATCGATTAATTAATTATAACCTTAGCAGACACTTAAAGTAGGTTACAGAGAGCCACACATAGAGATATATACTTGTACTAGAGGGGGCATAGCCTATCTCATTACATTGAGAGGCCTGAAACATCTTTTTGGGGCTCTGTGTAACCTCATTAAAATCTCCTCTAAAGGGTGAGTTAAGGTTATACTATATTAATTGTTTTCTACTATATAAGAGTCTGTATTTTTGTTCTATTTATTTGATTATATTGATATAGTCGAAGGTGTTCAGGATACTGTTTTGATGTTTCAAAACTCAACCAACAGGGCCCCTCTAGTAATATATCTCTATGGAGCCACAAAGAAGTGTTTCAAGTGTCTGTCTGAACATAAAGATATATTAATAGAGAAGTTACACCCTATCTTAATACATTGAGAGGCTTGAAACACCTTTTTGGGGCTCTCTGTGTAACCTCATTGAAACATCTCTCTGATAGTGTCAAAGAGATATATACTAGAGGGGGCATAGCTTATCTAAATACATTAAGAGGCCTGAAACATCTTTTTGGGGCTCTCAGGGACTCTGTGTAACCTCATTGAAACCTCCTTCAAGAGTGTGTAAAGGTTATAATTATTAAATTTATTTCGGTTTCCCGCTCATTGTTTGTGTCTTGATTTGTATTTTTAACGTTTTATTTTAAGTTATTGAAATTTTTCACTGATTATTTGATTATATTTAAAAGCGAAGGTGGCCAGGTTACTTTTTCGATGTTTCAAAATTTAACCAATGGGCCCCTCTAGTAATTATATCTCTATGGTTATAGTTGTAATATTTATATGGATCGTTATCGGCTTTTAGCGCATTATTCGTATTTGTTTCGAACTATAAACATTCTATTATAAAAATTACTGTATTTGTGCTTTTTACTGGATTAAAAACGTAAAGGTTACTTTTTAAATATTTCAAACTTCTAATATAGAGCCTCTCAAAAATAAAAATAAAATGCCCGTTTTAGGGCCTTTCGGCTCATCAGGGTATTTACCCTGCGGGAACAACCAAAGGTGGGTTGCCTCCACTATCCTCTAAGTATTAATTAAAGTTGGCGAAGTATTTTTAATACAAATACTATTCATATAATCTTAAAGCATAGCCCGGGCAGCGAACCCCGGACCTCCGGTGCCGAAATCGAGCGCCTCTCTAGTAAATAACAATATCTCTTTGTGTCTCAATATGTATTTAGATAGATATGTCCTCTTTATTTACACATTTCTATAGTTGGCTCTGGTTAAATGCGATGACAAAATGAGTAACAAGTAATATGTTTCGAAACCGGCATTGATTTTTGTGTTTAAAAATAGATCTCTGTTGAACTAGTTAACCCAATTCAGTTTTTTTATTTCATTTCAAAGAGACTAATACTATAGTATTAAGTCTCTTTGTTTCATTCGGAGTTTGTCAGTGAATGAAAAATAAGTCAATTTAAATTCGCCTAAACTTATTATAGTAAAGGATATTTTGACGTACTATAATAGTTATTTGTGTAACTAGGCAGGAAAATGGAATATTACTGACTAGTATCGAAGTTAGCCCCCGAGCTGAATGCGAGGGTGTGCTATCTAAATTACTGCAGGCGAGCCGAGCAGGTAATTTTCATTTTGACTGACGAGGCGAAGCCGAGGAAGGTAATATATAATTTGACTGACGAGGCAGAGCCGAGGCAGGCAAATATACGAGTCAGTAATGTTTCCTTTCCTGCCTCGTTCCACACATATTTTATCTGCGAACAGTAATAAATCAAAACTAGCATTGTTGAAAACTTATTACGTTGTATAATGTTTTATATTTACATTTTCTTTGACTGATAACACAGATCTTATCATCGAAAAGTTGACCACAGAGTAGCGCTCGATTTGTGTATGACAGTTCTTAAATGCGCTAACACGTTTTCACCTACATTCTTTACTTTTTTCTCTGAGCACCATTCTTTGACATACTTACTTCCTGATTTGCCGGGTAGTAGGCTCTCTTTGGCATTTGTAGCTATTTCTAAAACATCCGGCGGGGTATATTCGAAAAGTTCGTCTATATCTTCGACGATATTCATCACAGCGCTATAGAATAACCTAACTTTTAAACTGTATTAAAACGGGTTCGTATAATAAAAGTAGTAAATGACTTGACAAAAAAAGATGAGTAATAACCCAAGACAAAAAGTGTTGCCTTTAATATAATCAATAAAATTTATTTCTAATTAAAGATTTAATGCTAATTGTTTTATTTATTTAATTAGTTAAATAATGTAATTATTCATTATATAAATTATTAAATAAATTTAATAGGCTTTTTATTTTTAACTAATCATGTTAACAAAAATTATCTATTAACTCTTTTTACCAGCATAGGCAAGGGCGGCTGGGAAATGCTACTTTCTCGCCTAAAAATCAGTTCAGTTACTTCATTTTCCTGCCGTGAGCAGATAAATATAATTTAACTGCGCCATTGAAATGCGTCTTTACAAATTGTTGTAAAGACGCAGGTTGTCTTGGAAAAATAGCTGACGAATCTAATTGTATAGAGAATAAGCTTATTCGTAAAGAAAAATTGGAACAAGAAGTCTCCATAGTTTTCGTTTTTACTTAACGTTTCGTAGGAGCTACGAAGTGGTTATTCTAAAAAAAAAATAACATTTTTTACTATTAAAATGCTTCTTTTCTATTACACAAAATAGGAAAGTAAAATTATACATGCGTCATTTAAAACCATAGCAAAATTATTTATTATCAAAATCTGCTAGTACTTCTGAGGGTTCTAATACTGCGTTTAACCTTAATATTAACAAAATAATTCTGCAAATAGGCATTAATTTTCGTGAATTTTGGCTTAAACTCCTATAGTTAAGTATTGTATTATGTAATTAACTTAGAAATTCGTCATGTTCAAAGTTAGTTCGATGTTTAAACTTTTATTTAAAAAGTTTTTTTGAGGTTCATTTTAAGGACTATAATCTACGTTTTTTAATTTAGATAATCAGACGCAAACATCTACAGAATAAAACACTGATGTGCCCTTAAAAGCACCTAAATTAGTAATTTACCTTAGAATAAAGCGGGGGATTATCATAAAAAAAATGTTCAGTTTTAAGCAGTTCATATTGCTTGACAGAATAATTTAGTATAATAAAAAATGTTTCATGTAATGATTATTTCTGCTGATACTGCAATTCTGGTAAGACATAAATATTTGGTTTTTAGTTCCGCTAGAGAAAGTTGGCATCATAGATTCAGTCAGAGAGCAATTTATCGAGATATAGACTCTACAGCACAGCTCCTACTCATAATTTAATCTAAGGACTTTACAGACAACGCTCTAGTATAGCACACGGTTATAATAATTTAACAGCGTGGAAAAATATTGTAGGAATCAATGAGGTTGGCCTGATATGAATTTGTGAGCGTGGTTAACATCCAGGTCTAACCTCATAAGCTCCCTCACATTATTTTCCCACGCTGTCAACTGATTATACCCATGTGTATAACTATACAGGAAAAGTAAATAATACATAACACATTTTTTTGTATTTATTTATTTTTTATAATAATAATAATTACTAACAGAAATACATTTTTTTAAATACAAAATATAATTTGAATAGTTTCTGATTAATAGATAAATAATTATAAACAAAATAATTTAGAACCAAATACACAATTGAATTTGAACCAAAAATATGACAAAGTTGCTGCAAAAAGGGCTTTACTAAAGTCAAGCCTCAGAAAAAAGTACTATAATTAATATATGAATATAATAAAGTATATTCTATACATCAATAATAAGATAATTTTTATAAAGAAAATTTGCTGGTACATCCAGTAGGTAAAGCACCTCTTGTCTAGTAATAAGAAGGATTAATAACTTAATTTTATAAGAAGTGACTATTACAAATTTCGGTTTTATTGTAAGTATAAGTGAAGTTGGATTATTTTGAACACAGATACAGTTGTTGACTCGATACTACTAGAAATTAAAATGTACAAAAATGAGTTGCCAGTCCCCTGGAAAGAATTTTAATAGAGCGATAGATTTCATTCCCTCATTCAATTTTTGTGGTTTATAAGCTGATAAAAACAAAACCATTACTCGAATAAATTTAAGTAACATCACACACAAAGTCCTGTAATAATGCTTATTTCTTGATAGTTTTAATTTTAAACAATGACCTCATAAATATTTATTTTTTCATTAATATTTGAGATTAATTAGTGATTGAACAAAACCCAGGTTAATATAAATTATTAACACAAAAAACATGAGCGTAAATTATTAGTACAGATTAAATAAAAAATTAAAATAAAAAAGCTTTAAATAAAATATTATTAAGAAGTAAATTTATTTATTTACATACACGTTTAATTAATTTTTATCTTAAACAGTCAATGAATAAACCCTAAACATAAAAATAAATTGCATTGTTTTTTTTCACAATAACATTAATTTATAGAGCGAAAGAAAGAAATGTATTTTGTTTAAAAAAAGGTATAACGCATAAATACAGGTTATTTGTGACCAATCCAGTTGTGAAAGTTTATTGCAGTTTCATAGGTAAATCATAAGTTATTAGGTTTAACTAAGATTGTAGTATACAATATATTGCATACTTTCTTTGTTTGGGGAAAATTAAAAAAAGGAATTTAATTTATAATAAATATTAAAGAAAAAATTTTGCTGATGGTAAAAGAATAGAACAAATTAGCAGTAATAATTAATAAGTTGTTTATCAATCTGACACATTTAAGATACTAAGACCATAACCACATAATAATACTGCATATAAGAATTGAAAAGTTAACTGAACTTAATTGAAGGCAAAAATGAAACCAAAACTACGGTTGATTTCAAATTAGTTCACAACCTATACAAATAAGAAAAAGTAAATACACATTATTTTTTATAAAAATGAGCAGTCAACCTAAAGTAAAACAATTCATGATTTTAATGACCTAATATTAGTTAGAATAATATTATATCTAGAAGAAGCATGAAAGATAATAACTAAGCTGGTTTTCTAAGGGTATTAACTACAGCTGCCACCTTAAACATACAATATCCCTTTAACAAATTTGGTTAAAACTTATGGTTGTGGAATATTACGGTGAATTATTACAATTAGATAATAAATATAAATGTAAATAGTGGTTCATAATACTTTTGTAATGTTTTAACTGTTTTAAAAAAACATTTACATGTTAAAAGTAGACCTCATCAACTGCAAGAAGATTTATGTGAACTGCTAACCTTTTTTGCTTTCTATTTATGACAGGCATAATTGAACTTTTCCCCCATGAATTTTTTTCACGGCAAGTTTACAAAAAAGGTTTATTGTTAGGGTGGTACCACTACACTTGAAAATAGGCTCTTGTATTATCTCTGGAATTCACTTGTGTTAACACTCCTATGCTCCATCTGAGCTAGTATTTTTCTAAAGATTTACTTTCCTCTCATTAGAATCACAGATCTTCATAAAATTGTTAATTTTATGTCAATAAAAGAAAAAAGATGTGTATTTTAGCCTATATTTAATATTGATACTTTTGAAATAAATAGATTATAACATTTCCGACTTTCACTCACTATGAAATAAATCTTAGCAAACATTTCTAATTAAGAAACGATTATTTTGAAAATTTAAATGTCATGATTTATGAAAAAGAAACAAACAGAATTTAAAAGGTTTAATAATGCTTATGCACTAAATTAGATTAAAATGAATAAAAACTTCTTAAAATTGCAGACTGATGATGAAGTATAACTGAATGCATACAAACTTAAATATCTTATTATCATTCATTTTAAATGTCTTACACTAAGTAAATAGTCCAAATTCGAGCATTGCTACCACAGTAAAAGATTAGCAGCTGTAACTGGTCAAGCTGTTTACAGCATAATGAGTCATCAATATTAACAAAGTTACAAAATAATTTATTACTATACCAATGATGGGATCAGTAACAACGCTTTCATCATCATTCTACAATATTAACTTCTTCCATTCAAAAATCAGATGAAAAAATCAATTAATTATTAGATTATTTTATACAGGAGTTACTTAATATGAAAAATCAAAAAATAAGCTAATTATCAGTTTAAATCAGTTAGGAGAGTTTCTTAGCTTTTTGATAGAGAGTATCAACTACTTTTCCCATTGAATTAATAACTTCGAGAGCCATTTCGTAAGTTTTTTCTTGGACAGGTTCATCGAATACAATAAGTACACCTTTACCTTGGTCGAGAATACCATGGAATTTCTTATCTAATATCATCTGAGATAGTTTCTTCTCTACTTGTAAGAGAGGAAGTTTGATGGAGGTAGCAATAAACTCAACCTGAACACGAGAGTAAGGTTCAATGATCCTACAAAGATTCTGTTCCAACATGTTGTCATATAGGGTACCTAGATGTGCACGTACTATAGTATCTTCTTCCAGTTCCTTCTTATAATCCCGTAACGAGAGTTGGAAATCAGCTAGAGAACGTTTGTGACTAGCTTGAGCAACACTTTTCATCGCATCAATATCCTTACCAGCATACTTAAGAGCTAATTTACCACTTACTATTTGTTGAACGTCTTCAGGTGTATTTAACATAATTTTAGATAGTAACATGTATTTGAGAGCTGTCAGAGCTTTAGGGCATTCAACACTATCGTAACCTTCAAAAGCTTCATAAAAATATGAGTAGGCAGTTTTGAAATCTTGTTCATCGGCAGCGTGAAGTATACCTGACTGCAGATCAAGAGCTGCTTGCATTTTGGGAGGGCAATATATGGAATTCGCAGTTGTTCTTGCTGATGTCAGGGCAGCTCGAGCTTTTGACAGATTAGTGAGGGCATGGTAAGTTTTTGATTCTAGTAACAGCACCTCGACCAGTAAATTTTTATCGTCCAGTTTCTTAAGCTCTTTGAGAAGTGATGATCCTAGGGCGAGAGCTTCGTTAAACATCGCAGTGTCAAAATAAAGAGCGATTAACCTCGCCTCCAAGGACTGTCTTAGGAAAGTTCTTCTCTCCTCCTTGGCCCATTCTATACATTCTTTACATAATTGTACTTCAATACCGATACCAGCCTCTAAATCTAAGAAGAAATCCACAAGAGATCTCACTAATTTAGCAGCTTTAGCTTTACTTATTCTATTCAAAAAAGGTCGGGTTTGTTTGATAAGCTCGGCCAACTCTTTCGCCTTACCTTCTTTTTTAAATTGTTCTCCCATCTGCAGTATTTGCTGCTCACTCTCTCTGATATTTTTCTCTTCTCTTTCGTCCATATCTGTCGAATTTGCATTATGATTTTGACTATCCGAGGTAGAAATAAATCTTTCGAACAACATCGCACCAGCCATTTTTGCTACAACTGAATGATCACGGAGAAAAGCTGGGTCATTCTTGTGTTGCTGTTACCTTCTCGAAATTTCTACACATTCATTATTTTACTAATTTAAGTAAATTACTTGTTTAAAATTTAGATAGCAATTTCTTGAACTTGTTGTCAAATTTTAATTTAACAATTTAAACGATTAATATTTAAATTTTTATTTATTTTTGGATAAAAACAAAAATCTTTGTTTAGTTTTTAGCAAGTTGTTTGTTCTCCCGCCGGCGATGCTAGCGCACTCTACCAAGCACGTTTCAAGCGGCGTACGCCATCTTACTAAACGCCTCGTTCCTGAAATTCTCAATTAATTTCCTGGTTTTCCAGCCGGTTTTTCTTAAAAAACAAATATAATTTATTAATTTATTAGTTAGTAGCACGATATAATGAGCGACAGGGGTGATGAGGATAACGGCAGACACGTAAGTATTCTGTTTTGCTCGTACTTATTAATTTATTTGTGTTTGATGCTTTACTTGGTATTGCCAACGTTATGCATTTATTTGTTTATATTTATTCCGTTACTTGTCATCTTTTATCTTCTTTTACTGATCAACTTGACGTCTGTTAAAATATTGCTTGTTCTGTTTAGAGCCGCAACGGAAGTATGTCTGGTAGAAGTGATGATGATAGAATTGTTACCTATAAAAGAGATCCACATTCTCGATCTAAAGAAGCCAGCAAATCACCCTCAGAAAGTCCAGCCAAAATGAAATATCGATCTAGGTAATTATACTATTATTAAATTCAATTTATATTTGCAACTTGGTGATAGAGACATTTATTTACACACTTGAAGTGATTTAAAAATGAGGGGTTGGTAGTAGAGACAGTGATCCGATTCCCACCTTTTTCCCTATGAGTGAAATGGACCAGCTTTCAATCAAGGAATCTATTAGTACGTTCACACACACTTTAGATCCGCGTATCATATGGGATACGATCTCTCAATACGGTAATTTAAGCTGTATGAACTATGCAGAGGGGATCCGATCGCATACTCTAGAACTAGGGAGATGGAATCTAAATGGATCCCCCGATACGCTGTCTTTTTGTATGTGTACCTTTAGAGACGATCGTATTTAACGGATAACCTTCTCATCTAACTTTTATTTCACTTCTATATAACTGTTTTTGATCAAATAACTTTTGGAATATTATTTTTTTTAGTGTAACTTTATTATTATGCAAAGAAATCACAATTTAATTAAATATAGTTTTAGTTTTAATCTTCCTTATAACCAAAAGTGAAGGTTCACTATACAAGACGCCATGTTTTGGCGGGATCAGTTATCACCCGATCGACTAAACAAATACGCTGCAAGAACTGTGAAGTTAGTTGACCGTATTGCATTCTTATTCTATACGATCCGCGGATCTAGAGTGTGTGTGAACGTACTATATTTCAACTACTATGCTGCAAGTCAGCGCTAGTTGTTCCTACATCCTGCTTTGTTGATTTCTTTCCGTTGCTAAGCAATGGTCAACAAAGAGCGCCAAATCTATTAAAGTCCCTTGGAAAAGTTTTAATTTGTGAAAATTAAAATGATGTAAGGATAAGTAGCGTTGCGATAGGAATATTAATAGGTACTTTGGAATAGGAAGTGATATAATTTGCTCAGGGGCGTGTGAAGGGTTGGAGTCTGAACACTGTCTACATTAGAAACCTCATTTTTATACTTTAGTTCACACAATGTATTATTTTTATTCAGTGGTAGTACAGTGATGTTAAAATAAGGTGATGGCTGTAGAGATAGTTACTAGGCACACAGAGCGTTGATGTAGTGTTAAAAACAACTAGAAGTACGCAATTAGACTTGTTTCATGTTCCCTCATTCAGCACTTCACAACATGAACATTCATTTGTTTTAAAGTCTGCAACAATTTTTAACTCCTTGGAACCCAACTTCTTTAATAAGACTTCTTACAATAGCTTTAAAAATAATTATAAAAGCAAATTTTTAAGTAGATGTAATCAAGTTACATAAAATAATAAACCTCTCATAATTAATTATATATACGTATTATAATTAACTTAAAAATTAATTTTAATTAAATTCAAGGGGTTGATAATAAATAACACAAAAATTATATTATTACATTAAACTGAAAAACGAGTAAATAAAATCATGAAAATGTGATAATAAGACCAACCAATAGTTTAATCATGCAGAGATATGCAAAGTATGCTTTGAATTTTAGAAATAATATAAAGATAACTAATCAATAACTATTTATACATCATTTATATAAATAAATGATATAGTATTTATATTAATACAACTCTAAATTAAAAAAAAAAAACAATATAATAAGAAATGTTAGAGTATAAAATACTATAAGATTATGTCTTGTAAATTATTATCTTTGCTTTATATTTGTAAAATTGTATATTATTTTTTTGTAATATTTTATATTTGTTACTTCAATAGCCGGAGATTTTTCCTATTGGTTTATATTTTGAGGCCCATATTCAAAGACATTTATCTAGCATTCTCCTTGTCATTAAGGAGAATGTTAGGAAAATGTCTTTGAATACAGGCCGTAACCTCAATAACCGAAGATTTTTCCTATTAGTTTTTATATGTTAGTGTAATAAAGTTATGGCCTCTCTAGTGTTCCATGTTACATTCAGTTTTTACTGAAAGAGAATTATTGTCATTTTAAGTATAATGTAGCACATGAATTTAATTACAAATAATTGTATGACTGCAGTCTAACAATGATTTATTGTGTTTATTTATGTTGAAGAAACAAATGAAACATTATTTTTATTCATAATAATTTAAAAATAATAGATAATCCCAGGTTGCCTTGCAACCCTTTGTATCTGTTTAATTTGTCATTATTCCTTTTTTTCTAATAATCTTTTTAAATGTTTTGTTAACTTTATATTAACATTATTCTATCAAAAGTATCTTCTCGTTCTTATTTCTAACAATTTATATACAAACATTTACAAAAAATGCTTCGTATCATTATCATTGCTTTTTCATGAAGCATTAATCAATTTGAATCGGAGTCAAGATAACTATCTCTGTATGAGCTCAGGGTTTATCTTACTAAAGGAACAACCCTAAGCTTTTACCTAGTCAAACATGATATATTTTTAGACTCAGTAGTAGTAGTAGTGTATGGCGATTAACTCAAAACAATAAGTGATTCACAGTCCTCTTACTATTTACATGTTTCTATGGTTATAGTCGAAATATTACTTTTATTATACAAGCAATGGATTATTTTCCAGTTCAGTAATTTCCTCATGATCCCCTGTTTATGTTTTCATTGCTTAGTTATCCCCTTCCTATAATATGTTTCCTTGACAATCAGCAAATAAAATTGTTTTGAATTGTTGGTTCAATATTTATTTTTTATGTTTGCTTTAAGCATTTAATTATTTATTAGGTTGTATTATTATACTGAATAACTTTACCAACATATTTTTTTAAATTACTTGCATTAAAATAGGTTAATGTGAACATTCTTTTTAAGTATGAAAAAACCACCTAAATCCAAATCAAGGTTTGTTTAATTTATTACTAGTGTTAAGATTTTCTCCAAGTTCCCTTCTATCTTAAATATGATCATTCCTGTACTGGTATGAGGTTGTTCAGATTATGGAATTGCAGGGGGGACTGTGGGAGGCCCAATTGGCCTCTTGATTCCAATAATACATGGCATATATATATATAATATATATATATATATATATATATATATATTATATATATATATATATATATATATATATAATTATTATTATTTAAATATTTGTATTTATATAAATATATGCATATATATAAACCTTTATGTTTATACCTTATAAAAAAAAATCTTAAATCCATGTATATTTTTGTATGTGTGTGTGTGTGTTTATTGTAATAGGTACTAGCAGAGGTTTGACTTGGTTAGAGGTGTTCTGAATTTTTAATAGAGATGGTTATATATATTATCAATAAAAAGAAAAATCAATAATTTAAAAGAGATTAAATTGAGTTAAAGATTAAATTGTTTTAGAATCAATCAATCTTCTATATTATATTGAGTTGGGTGTTTAAAAGGTTTATCAACATGTATGTAGTCAACAATATGTAGAGAAAAGATTCTATGAATAAAATTTAAGATAACAAAAAGAAAATTGCTTTTTCAAAACTGTTGTATCTTGGCATCAAAAAGTATTACATATTAACTATAAATAAGCTTTGCTAAAAAAGAAATAAAATAAAAAGGTTAAGGGTACTGCTTGGTCCCATAAATTAATTAATTTGAATATAATTATAATTTATTACATGATTTTAACTAATGTGTAATAAGCTACGAAGAGAGATTGGTTTAATCAAGTAGTATTTTAAATTGTGGTGGAGTTTTATATATTTTGGCTAACACATATATTTTTCAGGCAAGCTTAGGTAGCAGGTAGTCCTTATTTATACCTTCCTGATTTCAGGTCCCGTTCCAGATCACACCACAGAACTCGGAGGTCCCGGTCACCCAGAAGATCAAGATCTCGCTCTATTCATAAGTCCTATAAATCAAGATATAGCAGGTCCCCTTCATATAGATCCAGATCGGGCTCTTACTCACCATACAGAGGATCATCCCGCAGGTAATGTCACCCTACACATAACTCACTACGTTAGCAAAAGTAAATAAAATAAATATTTTATTTCTCCAAAAAAAAAAATAATGAAATAAGATGACACTTTTTAATTATTTCAAATTTTTAGAGGCCCCAAAAAGATGAAGCCATGTGGCGGGGCTATGCCAGCTTTGTAATTCTGAACTTGTTGGTTACTCCCTACATCTTAAGATTTGTCCAAAAACATTTTTGAGCTTTGTTGTGTCTTATTCCAACCAAAATTTTGATTGTTTATACAAATAAGCAGAAATTAGTAATTAATACTGCAACCTCCACTAATTTTGCCTTTAAACTTAATAGAAAAATTAGATTAATATTGCATTACTACCAATAAACTTGGTGATGTATTTTACATTTCAATTTTCACAAATCTTTGGAGGCCCCTAAAAGACAGAGCCCCGAGTCATCATACCAAAGGCCTTCACTTATAAAATCTGTGGAATATATCTAAAAGCTTTGTTAATCACTGATTTTGCTTTAATAGTTTGCAGTCAACTCATGCTTATTACCTTTTTCATATTTTATTCTATTTTGTTCTCACAAAAGATGTATTAATGTTAATATTTTGTTTATATTGAACGCTTAATTGCCCCTCTCATGTTGGTGGCAGGAATCGTTCTCATTCTCATTCACCAATGTCTAGCAGGAGGCGTCACACTGGAACCAGGGTACGTAGCTATTAAAATTATATTCCTCAAGAAAGATGACACCATGATCATTTTGAAGATTAAATGTAAAGGTTTCCTAAGATATTCCTGGATGTACTTTATAATTGCAGTCTAGGTGTTGATCAATTGACGCCTCTATAATAATCAGTGAGAGAAGGAATCCTATTGGTTCATGCTGATACCTGGATCTAAGTTAAAATGAGCCAACCGTATTTTTTCCCTTTGTTAATTATTACAGGGTCGTCTCATTATCAAAACCAGAACTACAATATAAGTTTAACTTCAAAAAAACCAGAATATTTCATATGTGCTTGCAAAGACAAAACTTTTGATTTTAATATTTTTATGTTGATTAGAAACAATTGGGGGAGTGACAGAAAAAGAGACTATTCTAAGCCACATCATAGATCGGTAATCAAATTGTTACAAATTATTTATACCCAAGAGTATCCTAAATGGTTTTAAACTAATCTAAGTTTTCTGAAAAATAACTATTGCTATAAATTATGTTTGTGTATGTGATTTTATAATTAAATTTTAAAACCATTGGTGGGCACTTTGGAAGTTTAGACCCTTTGAATAATACTATATGTAGGAGCATTACTGATAATAGAAGTCCGACTGGAAACTGATGCCTCGCTATTTTTAGCAAATTTACAGTATAATATGCTTACAATTTAGGTCGCATGATTTAGGTGGCTGGGATCCATACAGTTGCTAGAATTTTGGTTGTACAGCCATAAAATCTCAAAATTTTGAAATTTTCATGACTTCATACCAAGCATGAAGTCATCCTACTTATATTAACAAGAGGCCTGTGGTCTCATTGCTTCATGCCTTGGCCGCTGTGTGGTGAAAGTTGATTTTTGTACCAAGTTTTATTTCGATCCAAGAAAGCGTTAGACGGTTGTCCCATAGAAACGTACGTCTAGGGCAGAAATTTCGTGTACATACATACATGCACACATATTCATGTATATATATGTGTATTATAAATATATGTGTATTATAAATATTTGTGTATTATATATATATATATATATTATATATATATATATATATATATATATATATATATATATATATATATATTATATATATATGTGTGTATATATATATATATATATATATATATATATATATATATATATATATATATATATATATATATATATATATATATATATTTATATATATATTTATATTATATATATATATATATATATATATATATATATATATATATATATATATATTATATATATATATTTATATATATATATATATATATATATTATTATTTATTTATTTATTTATATATTTTTTTTTATTGAAAATCTACCTCCCCCTTTTATAACCCCAACCTCATAAGCACATTTTTTCTTTGAAAATTGGCTAAAATGGTGGAGTAGAGTACAGTTTTTGATCCTCTGAGTATATATTAAGATTGGTTTTAGTTTAATGAGACCATCTATTCTCCCGGAAAACAAAAAAAAAAACAACTTAAATATGATGTATAAATGTTTGTTGAGGTGCTTAATCGAATGATAGAGGTTCTATAGCATTGTGACCAACACATGGGCCACTAGAGTGGAGTGCCCTTTTTAATGCATAGGGGGCCAAAAGATAGATTTGATATTTAGGAAAGAACTGAGTTCTCCCAAAGTGGGTAATGTGGTTGTGAAGTGGCCCACAAGTTAAAAAATTCACTAAAAATCCAACTAATTTTCAACAAATTTCAATAAATGTCAAGATCTCTCTTTGCTGTCTGGAAAATATATTATTAATGACTCAGTAAAAATTCGAACAGAAAAATGTTTAGATTGATTTGAAATTTGACTAAATAAATAGAAAAGGACTAATAAACATGCTAAATTATATTTTATTAGTTTCAGCATTAAATTTTTATGAAATTACTTAAATGTGTCCAAAAAATTCAATTGAGTTGCACAAATTGCATCTTTTTAGGGTGTAGGGAATATATGGTGAGGAAAAATTCCTAAGCACCAGTTATATTAATATACCAAAATATTTATAAATCAAGTTTCATGAACAGTATTTTCACTTCTAGAACTAAAGTGACATGAACAGTGACATCATGAACTGTCCTACTCTCCAGTCCAAGCTCTATTATCAATAAAATAATAAAATGCACTGTACATCCTTATCTCCGTAGCTCCTTCTATACTGGTATGATTCTAAGATTAGTCCCCTTAAATATTTTGTGTTAGAACCCCCCCCCCCCCTATAATTCTCTCCTAAGGAATGTTACCAAAGAGTTGCATACGAGTCTTACCTCACTCCAAAATTCTTGTATGTTTTATTTTGTTTTGAACAAATATGTGAAGAGACAGTTTCTTTTAAGCAATCTGATTGAAGCAAGAATCTTAACAAATGTTAAAAGAGAAAGTTATGCCTATAAGTTAAATAACTTAGTTTAATTCATAGTTCCATAGTTTCTAAAATGATTTTTGGTCATCTTTCTTGCTTATTTTTGTAGTTAGTAATTTAATTTATAGTTTATTTTATCTTTTTTAAGAAAATCTTTTCTGTGATACTTATATTTTTTTAGTATTTTAAATGAATTTATTGTGAAACCTCGTAAAGACAAAGTGATCAATGAATTTTTGGTTGTGGAACTCCTACATTATCCCACAAATTATTAATTTTTTAGTTCTACTAAATAAATACTAATTGCCATAATATATATATTTCGACTTACTCAGTAGTCGTCATTCAATTAGCAATTGTATTAATGAAAACAATTAACAAATGTTACAATTTTAATAAATAATTAAAATTTGAAAAAGGGGTTGTTTATATTTTAATTCTAGTCTGATAATGTTAAAGATTATCATTAAAATGGTTTAATTTAAGTATTAATTGAAATTGTTATTCGTTTTATTTTTGGTTTGTTGTATGTGCGGTTAAGCTTAGTTTAGTGTTTAATGTCTGATGATGACCACATAGTTAGTTGAAATAAAAAGCAATTAACATATAATAAATTAATTAAGAAACCAACAATAATTTGTGCAATAATGTATAAAAACTAATGTCATGACATTTTGCTATTGATTTCTTTAAGATCGTTTAGGAATGATCTTTAGGAATCGTGAACTGAAAGAGTCTTTAGGTTTCACTATTAACCTGTCAATATTATATTAATAGCAATAAATTATGGTTTGAAGTATTAAAACCGATTTGAATTTAAAATCTTGTCACCCTATCTCCTAAGAAAGAGAGGCATCATGATAGCAGAACTGAAACACTTTGCGCCCTAAAATTCCAAAAGATAATGAAAATTGGTGTCTCTGTCCAGCTTTGTTGTTTGAACTTTTTTTAATCGATGTTATATGGTTTGGAAATATTACTAAGTGCAAATTAAAAAAAACTTCATTTGGACCCCTAATTTTAAATAATTATTTTTTATTTATTTATTAGATAGCTTTTTACATAATTATTATAAAACATTAAGAGAGAACATTAAAAAGAACAAAATGATCAGACAACAGTAATAAATTATAATCAGGAAAAATTTTTTCAATTTTTAATTAATTACATTTATTAGGAATTAATTTTTTTTAATAGGTCCATAAAAAACCTTGACATAAAAATAAACCATTACGGTTGTTTATAAAGAGAAGTTTACTGATTTTCTTTTTTTACTGACCATCAAGATGTTTTTCTCAGACTATTTTTGAAATATTTTAATTAGCTTGGAACACAAAATATATGTGTTTTCATCAGTTAAGATATTTCATTTGGTAAACATCCTGATCGATCTGTGACACTAAGTCCTGGGTGTTTAAGACCAGTCCTGATTCAGTTTTTATATAATTTTATTTTTAACAATTTGCTTTTACTTAAATACCTTCTGAATAAATAAATTTCCGCTTGACCTTAATTTATCTTAAACATGTTTTATTATATTAATATTTTTAATTCTAGGAGAATCCAAAAGAAAACAAATGTTTAGGAGTGTTTGGATTGAGTATTTACACAACTGAGAGTCAACTTCATCATATATTTTCTAAATTTGGAGGCGTTACCAGAGTTCAAGTTGTAATTGATGCTAAAGTAAGTCTTTTAGGTGAAATAATGTTTATGAGGTCCTCGTTGTGAAAGAGGTGGGGGGAGGGGGCTTGTAGAATTTATACCACTTGTCTTTATTCTAAAATTATCGTTTGTACCATCAGTTAACTCCTTGATAGACAAGTGGTTCTAGCAATTCTTTTGATACATTTTGGACTTATTCATGTTTAGAGCTGAGTATAAACTAACACATTAGGTATAGTAGTAGTAATTAGGAAGACGTGATGTGTCATCTTCCTAATAGGCTTTGTTGTTTGACCCATTTGGCTAAATCCCTTAAATAAAAGATAGTTTCTGCCTTTATGAGTCCTAGTGCATGTATTTTTTAATCCTCTAAAGAGCCTTGGATACTATTAGGTTCTTTAGCTTTAACTAGAAACAACATGTGCCCCCACTGCCATACTAAGCTTCCCTGCTCTTAAAACCATTAGGAAGAAACACACACACACACACATATATATATATATATATATATATATATATATATATATATATATATATATATATATATATATATATATATATATATATATATATATATTATATATATATTATATATATATATATATATATATATATATATATATATATATATATATATAATATATATATATATATATTTCTGTACTGAGTTTAATTTTGATCCAATAGAAACGTCTAGGAACAAAAATCTCATACATACATAAATGTATATAAGGTAATATTAAGGGATCTTAGACAAGTATCTGTTTTGCATTGTTGCACAGGCTTGGAACCACTGTCTTAATCTTACCGTCGCTTTTGAGAGATGAGACAGCACATAAAGATATAAATCTCTATCATGAAAATCCTAGAGTTCCAAACCTGTACTGTCTGGGTTGCAGGTACTCTAGGAGATCATTACAGGGACACGCACTCTACCTTACTACCTTTATTTGATTATATTTTGTGTATTTGTTCTAGTCTGGAAGATCTCGTGGGTTTGCTTTTATTTATTTTGAAACAGTGGGAGATGCAAAGAATGCAAAAGAGAACTGTAGTGGTATGGAAATTGATGGAAGGAAAATTAGAGTTGACTTCAGTATAACGCAGAGAGCCCACACACCTACCCCAGGCATATATATGGGAAAACCTACTTAGTAAGTTGTTTTATCTTTTAGCCACTTATTATCTTATATGTATATACACATCCACAAATAGTGTTATCTTTATGTGGCTATAATTACACAGGATAAAAAAATTAATCATGCAAAGAGCCCAGATCCATGTAATAAATCTTAAAGGCATAGCCTAGTTTATATTAAAACTTTTACTCAATTCATGAAAGAAAAAGAGTAATGAAACCTGCAAATCATCTTTCTTTAGCTAATAATAGGGTCTGTTTGGAGATGTACCTTTAGTGTGAAAGAAATTTACACTATCTTTCCCTAACAGATTCAGTGTAATGTAACCTATCCTGTTTGTAAATATAATTCATGTATCTAATCATCACAATTTCTCATATCCTATTTTTACTTTTCCTCATTTATTCCATAGGTATATAGGAAAAGTATTGTGTTTGCAAAAAAATTCAAAGCCGGGATGTCACCTGAAATATTCATTGCAGAAGTTTTTAAAACCCCCTGAGTAGTTTTCACAAATTTGTTTGTCTGTGTGTGACTGTTATCATCGTAGCTCCTTGTGTATGTATGCTATTAGGTTGAAACTTGGTATAAAAATCAATCTGTAGTTGTAATGAAATGTTGTTGTATCAAAATGAAATGACACTTTGCACTAATGTTAGTCTTGTACATGGCTACATGCGACACACATATATAGACAGACAACTTTGCAAAAATCACTCAGGAAGTCTTATAAACATCTAAAATGGATAATTCTGTTTTCATCCCGGTTTTGGATTTTTTTGCAAACACAATACTTTTCCTATATACCTTCGGTATAAATGAAGAAAAGGAAAAATATGTAGATGTGCTTTTGAAAAAAAATATAAAACAAAAATATTTTATTAGCCTTATTTTCTCTTAAATTATGTTATAATTTAAGAACTTAGATTGGCCATCCCCTGTATTTGACAGTTATTGCCTTCTGCTTCTCGTTAGATACATACAGCTCTATACAGGTTCATATCTGTAACTCAATTAAGTTTGTTGGTCTATTTAATTGCTTACATAACATCTATATTCAGACAGAGCAAATTGCCTGCCTTAATAAATTAGAATAAATGTAAATCGCCATTATTATGGTCTGGCATTATGCTATCCCGACACAAATTTAAAAGCCTCCTAAATAGGAACAAATGCCAACTGCAAAAATATCTCCTATAACTCTGTTAGCTCCGATTCATACTTTGCCACAAGGTCCAACTAAATAAGCAACTGTGAAATATTATGTTAAATGTTAAAAAACAAATAATGATTTACTATTTTAGTAATACAGTACTCTATAAGTACCTGATTTGTTACTTAATTAATTTGGCCATCATTTAAATCTAACAAAATACTAATCCCGCAAAACTTTTAATACATAAATTATATGAATGGGGTCGCGGGTTAGTTACCATCAAATTCTGGGTCATGGGTGAAAAAGGTTTAGAAATACTGTTATAGACCATCATTTGTGTTCATAACAACAAATTAAAAATGACCAATATAGGATTAACAATAAACTAAGAATAAGAAACAAAGTGTTTCTTATTCTTAGAATAGTAAATAAAAATTAATTACAATTTTTTTTTAACATTTAAACTTAAAGATTTATAAATAAGAGTTAAACATTTTTATATTCCCTTCCATTTGCCTCCTGATAAACATTCATTTTTAAAAACTTGACCTTGTTATTTGTCTTTGTTGTGTTATAATATCTGACAAATCTATGCTTAAAGACTGAAGTGTCCCACAACCTTTGTTCATTACCTTACCTTTTACAATCCTTCCTATTAAAACCCCAATCCCTTTTTCCTAATTCCGTTTTTTTGTTCCTTTTCTTTTGAAAACCCTAGCTCATATGTCTACGGTGGTTATAGTGATGGAGGAAGATGGCGTGGAGGTGACGATGATTACTATGGTGGTGGCGGTAGACGTGGTGGGTATAATAATTACAGATCTTATGACAGTAGAAGATCGCCATCCCCATACTATAGTAGTAGTCGGGACAGGAGATCTAGACGGTATGAAAGATCAAGATCTCGCTCTTATTCGCCGAGTAAGTATTAATCTTTTTTTATTATTATTTTTTTAAGACCAAAGTAATCAATGAACTTAATTTAACGCTATTGACAAAGTAGAATTGAGGGATCTATTAATAAACGTAAGTACCAGGAAGAAAATTCTTAGGCATATCCGATTCGTCAGTTCCTGTATTTATCTTAGGAAATCTGTTTTAAACTTTAAATATTTACAAGTATATTTATGTATTATATATTAGAGCCCCTCTGTACATTAGTGCTGATAAAAAACTGGTAACATCTAGCTAAATTTATTTTCACCACTTATCTTCACCATGAAATGTATATAATTCCCAATGACTCTGATATCGAAAAATCATTAAAGAAGAGAATAATTTCATTTATTTTCATTTTTCATATCTACATGTGTTTTATTTGTCAGTTAAGCTTTGTTTTCTTATTATTTATTTATATTCCTCTATTTTCTAACTATAGGGTTGTTTTTGTAGGGTTGTGTTTCGAACACAATTCGTAGATTTCCAACTTCAAGTGGCTATTTATCAGTATTTTGATTGTGACTAAATAGAAATGTTCGATATTACTTGCAAAGCAATGATTATAAAATATATCTTGAGATTCAATAAATTTTACTTATTTGATTTTTACTTTTCCTCATTTATACCGTAGGTATCTAGGATGAGTATTGTGTTTGCAAAAAAAATCCAAAGCCGGGATTTCACTGGAATTATTCATTGTGAAAACCTCCTAAGTGTTTTTCAAGCTATTTTTAAGTTTTGAAAAGCTCCTAGTGTATTTATGCTATTAAGTTGAAACTTAGTACAAAAAACAATCTGTAGTTGTGTTCTTTTGAAATTTTTTGACTTCATTAACCTGCAATAATGACTCAGCAACTATTTTGAAAAATCATAAAACATGGAAAAA
The DNA here is from genome assembly GCA_018340805.1 of Microvelia longipes. NCBI lineage: Eukaryota > Metazoa > Arthropoda > Insecta > Hemiptera > Veliidae > Microvelia > Microvelia longipes. The sequence continues at coordinate 11,945,255 of JACMZG010001913.1, forward strand.
TGATGCGATACAATTAAGATATGGCACACATGTAGCCATGTATAAGACTAATATATGTACTAGTGTAATTTAATTTTCAGAATTAGTTTAAATTTTAATTAAATGACTTCGGTACGTTTTTTAAAAATTTGTATGAAATCGGAAAATAATCCGATAGAGTTGAAATTCGGTACAAGTAATAAATATGTAATAAATACCTTTACGTAATAAATATGTACACTAAGTTTTGTTTCAATGCAGTAAGGGTATCCATGATTTTTGTTGGATCCTAAAAGTTTAGCAGCACTGAGCGTGGTCAGTGCTGCATGAGTTACCGCTGAGAATAAAGCAGATGTATTTACTCTCTGAGGACAAGCGAAGTGAGCCTGAAGACGTCTTGCGATATAAATTTGGCGAATCATATAATCTAAAGAACGAGCGAAGCTTGTCTGATGTAGTAGAGAAGATGAGCGTAGTGAATCTGATATGATGAGGAAAAGTTTTCAGGTTCCCAATTTTTTCCTGATGCTTCTATTCAAAAATTCTTACCATCAGTTTTCACATGATTTTTTGTGTGAAATAATCTGTTTTTTTAGGCCCTACCCTTAAAATAATTTAATATAATCACCTTGACAACTAGACCTATTGGGCTAATTACCTCTTCAAATATTATATTTCTAAAGCTATGGAAGGTTTTAAGTGTTTAAACCTAAAGTTTAAAAATTGTGTTTGACAATTGTTGGATCATTTGTCCTTAGTCAAAACAATGGTTACGTTACCCTATCTGTTAATTTATTTTTCCCTCTTACTACCATTTTATCTGGTGAAAATGAAAATTAGTACATAGGAGCTAGCTGACTAAACTTCCTAAACTTTGTCCCACTTCCCTAAAATATATATATTTATTTATCTACATACCAAGAGCCTATCCTATCTCGAAGGGTTGATAAAGAATGTTGACTGTGGGGTTTAGCTCTCTAATTTCTTGAAATTTAATTCTGTTCTCCAAAAATCCATTTTGGGACTTGAATTTCTGAGACTTAAACTGAGAGCACTGATAAGCACCACCTGTATGATTTTTTGTGTCCCTATTTAAGATTAAGACTTTATAGTTGTAATTACTATCTAGACTTCCACTCTTTAAAATGTCCCTTTTAGAGGATTTCCTATGAAATTTTGCTTACAATATTTAACTCAATTATTTGTTTTTTGTTAATATTTTTGTGTTAAATGTATATTTGAAATGTTATCGATGAAATTTGCAGGGCGTTACTATTGAGATGATTAAGTGTGTATATTGAACGGGGAAGTTCGTCTTTGATTTTTCTCATCCATTTAAACTGCGTTTTTCTTTAAAAATAATTTTCCAAACATATATATATATATATATATTTAGAGTATATATTTTAGACCTTTCAACGCAGTAAAAATTACACATATATATAATAATTAATATATTAATTATCAACCACTAAAACTGATGGATACAAAATTTGAAGAAATCGTTGGACAGATTTCTAGCATTTAAGTTTAATCCATCCCCAATTTGTTAATTTCCTATTTTTTTTTTTTTTGAATCTTAGGTTTATAATGTATTTTCTTTCATTTTTGTCAATATAATACTTATTTTATACATATAAAAAAATGAACCCAAGTTTGTTTAGTTTACTTTAGTTTCATTATTATTATTTTACCAATTTGATTAAATTTGGCTTGTTTTTATTTTGTTTACTATTTTATATAATTTTTTTATAAAGATAAAATTTGAAATAATTATAATAATAAATGTTTAAAATGTCTTTATTTTCTTTTATTATTTTTTGTGTTATTTTCTGAATATATTATAATTACTAGGTTTTATGAGAATTAAAATGATTTTAAGTGCAGAGTAGACTTAAATTATTTATTTTTTAACATTATATTAATAAAATTAGTCACAAAATTTATTAATTTGTGTCTATAATTCATTAATAAAATTAGTCACAAATTTATTAAGTTGTGTCTATTATTCACTTTTTAGCCTTTACGTAGAGCCTTTTCTTTGTTATTTTTTCCCATGAGCTTAATGAGTCGTAAATGTAACAATCTTAACTGAAATAGCTCTTTTTTTAATTTTACATTATTTAAGCTTACATAAAATAGAATCGTCACAGAGTTATAAAATTAATATTGCATTTTATATTAAATTTTCTTATAAACACTATTTCAGTTATCTTATTTGTAGCCTTAATAGTAACTTAAAGTTATTTGGCAAAATTTCATCCGAAAATTATGCTTCCATTAAGTTGCAACAGCGCAGCTATGTCAGAATTTTATTTTTTAATGCGAAGAATAAATAAAATGTCTACTAACTATATATAGCTGTCCCAAGTAAATTTTAAAAATTTACTTTTTTTAGTTTTACTTTCACCAATAAATAATAATATTAGCTTGAACAATTTCGCTGATGTAGTTCTAAAGAAAATGTAATTTTTGTAACTTGTGTAGATTTTTTTCAAAAAACAGCATACAATTTTTTCCTTGTTCAAGTTTTTATTTTATTTTTTGATGTTAATTTTCAAGTTCTTTGGTGTTTATAAATTGAGCAATTAAAAGGATTGTAGGGAATGAACCATGAGAAATTTTGGGATAGTTTAGCATAATGATATACTATTATTATATTTGATTATTTTTTTATCTTTAACTAATTGCTACTCTTTTTGTTTTTATAAGGTGTAGTAAGAAGAGGTTACGGATGAAAAAAGAGGAAAAAAGTTAATTTTGGCATTTTTAATCGAATATAAGTAAAACCTCTTAACATTTCATTTTGAGGTTTAGAAAAACCCCGGTTATACTTGGGGTTTTTATGGTTTAAATCGAAATGATTTTCATTAAGTTAGGAGTTTACAAAAAGAAGCCCCCCCAACTCTTCGCTTACGAAAATAAGTCCCAACTGTAAAGAAAACAGTTATACTTGGCAAGAAAAATAAATCCGTTAAGACCTCTCTTGAAAACACCAAATTTAAAATAAAGGCCAAGAAGAAAGAAAGAATCAAAAGTTCAGAAAATATTTCAGACACAAATTTATACAAAACATTCAGACTTCGTATGAAACCTCTATGAAGCAAAGTAAGAGAAACTGACCTGTTTTGGATTATTTTCCTCGCGATATTTGTTTGATTCCATAGGGGTTTAATGATTGCCTGTTTTTCTGTGTTTGTTCTTTTGTTTTTTTATAGGCTTGATTTTTTAATATATTTTTTGTTTTGACTGTTTTATATGGTAGAAACATTGTGATGAACAATCCTCTTATTACGGTGATTTTATTAGCTATAAAAATTGTATTTGTATACATGAATTCTATTTGTATTTAGTAGTTTTACTCTTAATTATTATTTTTTAAACTCTTTTGAGTCTTACAGAACAATTTGTTTTGGTTGTAGTAATAATTCTGTAAGTTACTTATGTTGTTTATAAATATTTACATAAACAATAAATAATTAAAGACCGCAGTCCTACGAAATGTTGTGCTAAGAACCCTACATCTTCAAGGAAATCTAACCCAAATTAACCAACATCTTACTTAATTTTTTGTTAGATTTCACTGAAGTTGTAGAGTTTTATTCTACACAACATCTGGTATGTATGCTTTTAAATACAACTTTTTTTTATTGAACTACTGTCTTTATTTATTGCTTATATAATTTTGCAGTCTATTAATTCTTCATTTATGATTAGATTCCGTTCCTCTACCATATAAAACTATTTTTACTTTTGTTTTTTTTTATTTTTTGTAACATAATATTTCTTTTCTGAAAAATCAGTAAATGTGAACAATTGTTCCATTTTTTTTTTTGAACTGGGTGTTCTATAAAAATCAAGCTATTATTTTTATGCTCGTTAAAATAAATATGTTATCTTTCATATCATTACATAATTAATGTTCATAATAAATCTAAAATTTCCTCAGTTCTCCGTATTTAAATTCTTTCCTAATTTTTCCTTTTAATTGTCACATTCCTCTCCTAAAAATTTCTCCTTAACTTCTTCCTCTATCTATTGCATATTTTATGTTAAAGGGTGATTCATAGGTTTGATAAAACACAGCATTTTTTAATAAAAAAAAAATTTTTTGCTTTTTCTTATTAAATTATTAAATTGTTTCGGTATTAAATTAATTTATTATATTTTTTTTAAACACTTAAACCCGTAGGGTCATTTTAGTGAATTTATTATAATTAAATTTTAATAACACACAACTTGATGTGGACGTAAAATAAACTCTTTATTTCACGCAGTTTATTTTAAACTTAAATAAAAATCATTATAATTCATTATTAGCTTATCTTTATCAGCTTAGTTGGTTATAATACGGGTAACAAATTAAATCTATTATCTTGTACAAAAATACTGAATTTTTACCAAACTAAACTGTAACTGTATTTTTGTTGTTTTCTACGTTAATTTAGAAAATATTCAAAAGGAAATGAAACTTAAGAAGTATTTTTTGTTTCCTACTCTTAAGATATGCTAACATGAGTTACTATTCATTTGATAGCATGGCTTAACTTTATAGCAAGTGAAATAACTCTAAAAGAAAAAAAACAATCTGGTAAGTCTGTTGATTTTCCTATACCTATGCTTGTTACCTTCATTTTTTTATTTCAATATAATTCATTAAGAGCAATGAATTAGTGATCAAACTAATAAACTGAAAATTGTTGAGGCATATATATATTGCTAATATTCAGGTTGGTTTTTTTAAACCATCCATATCTTTGTAATTATTCATAGATATTCATAAATGTATGTTTACATTGGGATGAAATTTAATCTCCAAAATGTATTTGAGAAAAATTATTAAAATTTTAAATGTAATTTTACCTATGGCACCCTTTTAGCATCCACATATTAGCATGCGTCAAATTTATCGTATTTTTTAATGTAATTATACATTAGAATGGTATCACCTTTAGAATTTATTTTTGGTTTTCAAATGATGATTATGTATATAATCAGTAGACCTAATTCAATATCTCAACTGAAATACTGACTCTTGAGATTTTCATATGAAAAAGGTGTAGAGGTATTATTACTGGAGGCCTCAACCATTGAATTTTAAAAGATTGAAAAAGTAACCTTAACACTTAAGATTATTAATATAATTATTAATGGTTCAAAAATACAGTAATTTATATAATAGATTATAATCCAAATTAAATAAAAACAATGTATGAAAAGTCATTGTCATAACATTAACAAAGTCTTAAAGAAGGTTACAATCAGGTTATGTTTTAAACCTTCAATGTATTGATAGGGTATTCTCCAACGTAATATATCTCTATGAAAATAGGGTATGTCATTACGAAGGGATGCTAAAAAACACTGCCTTCTGGATCTATCTGCTGGCAATGATTTTATTTTGCTTAAACATTGTTCTGGATAATTTTTGGCAGGAGTCTGGGAAAGATTATTTATTTTTATGGAAAATAGAATTAATAAAAAAATATCTCAATAATTAATTAAATATTATAGTTAATAAAAATATTTACCACATTTTTTTAACTGAAGTAGTTATGAAACAAGAATTAAACAACTTTAAAACCTGCTTGTTTAATTATAGGATAAATCAATACAAAACTATGTGTCAGCTGTTGAGTAATATGTTTCCTTTAACTTAATTTTGTTAAGATATTGAGTTGGTCTAAAACTTTGAGCTAATAAATTTAAAGAAATAAATCTTTTCATTTCATGTATTTTACTACATAAAAAATTATGTTCTCATAATTTTTTTACTTTTAATTTTTTTATTCAATTTATCAAGACACAATTTTTGTATGTCTAATTTTAAGAGGACGTAAAAAATAAATGTCAGTTCTATTTTGAACTTCTTTTTTTACTACTTTAAAAAATGATATGATTTTGACTTGTGTATTATGTTAAGTGAAAAAAAGTAAACTTAAAAATAGTACATATATTTATAAATTTAGTTTTGTCTATTTCTTTTATTATTACCTATTACCATCTGTGGTTCAACATATTGGTTGTTGTATGGGTAAGTACAATTTGGTGGTACAAGATGGGAGGCTTAAATTTTGTGTGGTGTAGTTTGCTAATATTTTTTTGTCTCTTATTCACATTAGCAATGAAGTATCTTGTTTTAAGTGGAAGTTGTCATAAGATGTTGAAAGTGATTAACTGAGTGGATTTGAAAGCTAGTGCACATGTGTTAATCAAACATTTTTGCAACCTGTTTGCTTTAATTAACCGAATGTCATTAATGGTTAACTTTATGTGTATCAGACTGTCTTGTCTACATCTATAATTTTGGTAAATATGAGAGAAACCTCTAAAATATTTGTGACGAGGTATTCTGTGGTTTTTAATGGGATTAAGGGTTAAAGTTGAATCCTCACTGATCATATAACCAATGTGAAAATTGTAAACTAAACAGTAACAGCTGGTTTTGACATAAATAGTTCATTTTTTAGCCACCTAAGTGGCTACACAGCGCTGGGGTCAGTTTAACATGTTAACTACTTTCTATTTAAGTCTGACACCCCTGCTCAAAATCCTGATTTTTTTCTTTTTTTTTTTCAAGCTGATTAATTTCCTCTCTTAATATAATAGTCTACTCTAATTATATGTTTTATTCAAGATATCGTATACACTATCTTAAATAAAATATAATAAATTTTTAAAAATAAAATACAAAACAAAATTAATTTCTTTTTTTCTTTGGTCTTTTTGCTAATTTTTTAATTACAGTATTAGTTACCGAGCGAACTGTATCTGAAGATGAACTTCTCGTCCCATTATTACTCTCTAACGAACTCCAAGATAATTCATAATGATTTAATTTATTCTGAATATTGCTCTCCACCAAGGTATCTGAGGTTGATGTGTCTTCACTATCGCTGAGTTCCTTTGAATTAATTTTTAATTTATTATACAACTTTTTAATAACACTTAACTTCTTCTTTCTATCGATTTTAGTTGTTTTTATTTTGATATTTTTCCAATTAAATGATAAATCTTTGTTTCTCCATAATTTAATTGAGCTGTTGCAGAAATCTTTCTCTCGTGTATGTTCCTGTTTTTCTTCGGGATTTTGAATATTGAAGTTAGTCACTGGTGTGTGCTGTAACAGTCTGTTACTTTCTTTCTTGTCACTTAAGATACTTCTATCTTGTTTGTTTTTATAATTTGTTATTTCCATTATCTTACTAACATTATTTTTCTGTGTACTTCTCGTTTCTATGTTTTCCTTTTTTATTTTTGTGATATTTTTATCGTCATTATGTGATGAGATTGATTCATTCTTATTTATACAATTACCTAAGTTTTCAATATTTGAATGTCCATCTTTAGCTATAATTTTTTTATATTGCTGATTCTTCTGTTTCATTCTATCTTTATTGGTTTTGTTTGGTGGAAATAATTTGTTTTTATTATCTTGAAAGCCATTGGTACCACCACTATAATCCATCAATGCAGAATCACAAATTATATCTTTCTTATAAATTTTATTTTCATTGGACTTTAATGCTTTATTGTTTTCTTCTACATAATTTTCTTGACCTAAATTGACATCAGTTATAGTTTTATTTACAACTATTTCTTTCTTAGACCTTCTGTTCTTTTTCTTAAACACTTTTTTTATAAATTTACTTAATTTTCTTTTTTTCTTCGTGTTTTCTTTTTCATCGACATTAACAGCCATAGAATCCATTTTTATAAACAAATCTTCATTAATGGTGTCCTTAATTTCAATTGGAAAATTTGGGCTACTGGTAACACCGTTCACCATATAAGGCTCATTATTTTTCAGTTCTATTAGTGGTGTTTCTGATTTCACATTAATATTAACACTTAATTCTTTATTTATTTTTTGTTTGATTTCAGATTTGCTTAGTTTCACTTTTATTTCTTCTTTGTCTTTGCTTTCTTCATTAACTTTACTAAAAATTTGTTCTTCTTTAATATTGCTTTCAATATGTTCATTATTTTTTATTGCATTATTTTTCTCATCATTTTTAATTTCAGTCAATTTTTTTATGACATTGATGGATTCTTCTTTTATGTTATTTGCTCTAGTTATCATATTGATGTTAGTATCATTGTATTTTATTTTTTCTGCAGTCCAGAACACTCCAACACCGTTATTTATGTTTAGATTCATTAACGGACTCATCAATCCATCTTTAAGTTTTTTATCTTCTGTTTTTGTTTTCATTTCATTTCTTTTTTTAATATTACTCTTAGATTTTATTTGTGATTTAATTCTCTTTTCTGCTTTTGTTAATGGATCTTCAATTATTTTATTTCTAGATTTTTCTTTAATTGCCCCTCCTATTTGTAATATGTTTGTTGATATTTCTTTTTTAAACAAGTATTTTTTGTTTTCTTCTTCAAATTTTTTTATAGATTCTTCAATTCTTTGTCTAGTTAACTTAAACTCTGTACTATTATTTAAATTTAATTTACCATTCACCGACGTTCTTACTCCATAACTCTTAATATTATGTTCTGCACTCCATTGTCCACTTTTGTTGAATTCTTTGCTTCTACCTCTTTCTTCTCGCCTTGCGATTTTAATTTTTTCATTTTCAATGTAAACTAATAAATCATTCATGTCAGGTTTATTTTTAATCGGTGCTATATCTACTTCAATAACTTTGGTATTATTGTGATCATAATATTCTTTAGTTTTTAAATTTAAACTTTGGAAATAGCTAATTAAATTATTCTTTGTTTTTTTATCAACATTATTTAAAACGTATTCTCTATGATATTGGACACCAAATTTACAACTTAAGAAATCCTTTAATTTTACAAAAATTTTAATGAACGTTTCTTTACAATTATCAAATAAACACTTTGCCCTACCATTCCTCTGTATGTTGGCATAGGCTGATTCGATGTACTCATTTTTATAGAGTACGTGCAAAGGCACCTCCAGGTACCCAGTTCCTGATCCACAATTTAGTTCCTCTACCATTATGTAAATTTATAATTATTTAAAATTTAGTTAAAAATGAATTCAGTTCTCCTTGTAATTTTTGACATTATCTGTCATTTTAAATTAAATATTTTATGTTAAGCTCCTTTGTTGAAGAACTCTACTGTTGTTGGAGGTTGCAAGATCTTCGATAAAGTATACACCTATGGCTATTGCTTCCTAACTATTTATCCATTTTTATTATAGTATGACTTACAGTAAGTCATACATTGAAATCAGTTGAAAGAGTGGAAAAAAAACTGTTAAGGAACCAATGAGGTTATCCTGATACAATCTTGTGGGTGTGGTTTAACATCCAGGAGTAACCTCATTGGCTCCCTTGCATTATTTTCCCATGCTGTCAACTGATTTTAACCGTGTGTCATACTATAATTACCTATTATTATTTATAACTTCAGCCAGAGTGTAATCACAGTGTTGTTTCTCTACCAAGTCTTTCCGAAGTCACTACAACTACATGAGCTCTAATAATTGTAACACTGATTTGTTGTATTACTCATTAAAAAATGTCATGAAAAGCTGTATTACTATTGAGTTTGCATTCAGAATGCATAATATGAAATGAGAGGGGGCATGGTCTTCCTGAATGGAAGGGGATCTCTAATCACGTAGTTTTCAGGGGTACATACTTTTAATATAAAATCTAATATATACTTTAGATTAAATACATCATGATTAGGTGACCCCTTTGTTTCATATTCATAAATCACAACATAATTGACACAATTTAGAAATGACAAAGGTAAATAAATACAATAAACTAAAGGGTCATCTAAACTAAAGAAGTGTTTAGGTATATGTGTGGGTACATGTAGAGTGCCTGTATAATCAGAGTGAAGACAATGGAACGCATTTTCAGATTGTCAGGCATGTTGGATTATTTTTCTTAAGAAGAATTAAGAAGAACCCTGATAAACAAGAAGAATATCCCCACCCTTTTTAGTATTATCATAACAAACCATAAAGAAAAAAAGTGTAAATAAATGATAATAACCACTGTTAATTCAATATTATGAATAAAATTAGGAATTAAATGATACATTAACATAAATTATTGTATAAAATAAAGATTTATACCATAGTAACTTTAATGTAAGTAAATATTCATTGTTATTTCCAAAAAGGAAGAATGAATCCCTACCTTTTTCGTTGACTCTGCCTTACTAGAGAGCTTAAATACTAGAAGAAGTGTGCTATGACATTTAATTCTGTTCTACTTTATGCATATGTATTTTAATAAAGTCTATTATTATTACTACAGTGTGATTATGTACCCAACTTAACTATCAAATTCTAAACATCAATTACATGTCTACTCATACGTTTATTTTTTATTAAGGAGATTGATCTCTAACTAAATTTAATAAGTTTCATCAAACTATCTTTTTGTATATAAGGCTTTAGGGGGCTTTGATATATATATATATTGTAATCAATATGTTTATAGTATTGCCACACGGTTGTAATTAGTTAACAGCATGGGAAATTAGAGTTAAAGACATTGTTTAACATACAGGACTGATCTCATTGGCTCCCTCACATTATTTTCCCACACTGTCTACTGATTATAACGGTGAGTGATACTATCAAGGTAGCAAACAGAACTCTGCCATGTCCCCTTAAATGTGTAATTATGTTGAAAATTATTTATCAATTTACGATTTCATGCCAAGTTGGAATTGAAGTTTCATCAAAATTGGATCATCAGCCATTTGAGCTAAAAATGTTCATAAGAAATATGTGCGCATCAATTCATATATTTTGAGAACTCTGTAAGCCACAGATTAATTGAGGCATGTTTCTATTCAGAAAATTTCAAAATAACATACACACTTTTATCAAATATTTTATTAAAATTTGAATGCGTTCGTCTTGACAGAGGTGGACCGCTCATAATGAAAGATTAGGAAATATGTGCCAAGTTATATTTAGCATATTTAAGTGCTGGAGTATTTGTCTGACTAAGGCTTAAGCTAAAGTAAGTCAGAAATAATAGATTAAGGGTTGTCTAGGTGTCTATATGACAAACTTCCTTAATTGGGTTGGTCATACAGAAAGAAGAATAAATGAATTCAAATCAACTGAATTTTATTACAAAATAAAATTTTCAATAAGAGAATTTTAATACAAGTTTAAATCTTATATGAAATGGAATATTATCATCATGTAGTATGCAATCGATGCTCGATGAAACTTGATATTCTTGACGTGGGCATCGTTGTGAAGTTTATAGAAAAATCTGTGTCCGAAGTTCAGTCACACAATGTAACCTTCATCAATAACAGGCAACATGACATTGGCATAAACCTCCTCTACGATTGGATAGTCACTAAAAGTAGCCCTAGCGGCTAAAATTTTCTTCTTTTGACATTTGAAGTTGTATCGACAACTCAATGTAGGTGAATAAAGTCACTTGATGATTCTATACCACTATATCCTCTTGTAAGCAGAATTGGAACATAAATTAGCAAATGGCATTGACATCTAACAGCAGTACTTATGTATTAAGTTAATTCAACTGGTGTCAATGCATCCTTTTCAGTTAAAAAAGCTAGCATACAAGTCCTCCAGATGATAAAAATGAATAGAAGATATTTCATTCTACTGCAGCAATGCATGGAAGAGACTGAAGTTACTAATATTTCACACCACAAAAGCTGATATACATACTTCTTTTATTATAAGCAAATTACCTTTGATGATGAGTACAAATAATAACAATTTGTACTAATTTTCGTAGATACATGTAAGATTTGAACCCATTGACGTCTGACAATTTGTTATGTATGTAAGAAGTTATCTAGAAAATAAATAGCTGTAAACATGTCAATGATCCTTGAAATTAACCACAAGGTCGTGCAGAATCATTAAATAATACCAATGTCTAATAATAAATTAAATATTTGAACGTAACTGAAGTAAACAAACAGCCCTTCAAAACACATTTTTTTCACCAAACTTTCAACACTTGTAACTTTAATAATACGAATGTAAAACTTGAACTTGATAGCTCATTGGGAGTGTACAACATTCTAGATCACAAATAAACATCTTCGTAAACTACTATTTTTATTTTTTCAAGGAAAGAATTTAAGAAAAAAATTAACAGAAGAGAAAATTTTTCCATAAGCCGCCATGTAATGAATGAATCGGTTTGTTTGTTATCTAAGCTTCATTTTGCCTTAAAAATGAAAAAGGCCAGGACTTGCTTTCGTCTCTTTTAGCAACATTAAACAGTAGTCTGTTTCAATTAAACTGTACTAAAAATAAAATTGTTACATTAAACAGGAAAACATGATATCGTTTGACATATAAAATTATAAGGGACTTTATTAAAACACTTTTTACAATGCATTCTTCGTCATCTTCTTCATTCTATATTATTAAATGTCGGACAAATCGAATTTGCGTTCCAATGACCTTGAAAATGGACCAATCATTTTTGAGTACCCGGTTGTCTTCACTCTGATTATACAGGCACTCTAGGTACATGTAAGGTACTAGATGCTCTTTTAGCTCGTTATGACACGAATTTAGGTGTAGATGGAGGTCTGAATGAGATAAGATCAGTGTCAGTCTGATTAATATTTTCTATTGTTTCAAGGAATACCCCGCATTTGGTTTACTGATATTTCCTCATTAATACCTACTTATATTTTACAAAGGTCTATCAGTTATAAATATGTTTGTCCAGTAATAAGATTAAAACATTTCCTTAACCATTGGTATTATTGGTTTAGCATACACTACATTGGTTAATTGGTAAATATGATTATTTACTTATAGTAAATAATGTTTTAGCTTAGTTTTTTCCAGTAATACTTCTTTTGATTGTATACAGACTCCATGAATGAAGATGCATCTCATTGTAAGACTCCTTCCACAGTGTAATAAGTGAATTCGGTAACGGGTACTCCAGTCGTTTTAGCCTAAAATTAGATCTTGACGTTATCATACTATTATTATCAATGAGGAGCTTACATGTTTTTATAGACCGCCTGTGGATATAATTCGCCAATAATGCAACAATGAGCTTCTAATTTAAAATTAATTTTTTAAGTAAATTATTTTAAAGGGTGTAATATCTACAACTTTCTTACTCCTGTCTTAACACTCCAGAGTTTTTTATTATTATGTCTATAAGTAAAAACATGTCTTTCATCACATATAGATTTGAGGAGTCTAGGAGTTTGAAATCAAAGTCGAAATGCTTTACTGATATTGTATTATAAAGACAAAGTTTCGAGTTGGAACTCTATCTTCTCTTTTCTTTATCTTCTGTTGAGTTGGATCGCTTCATCTTCTCTTTTCTATAATAGTTATGGGCATAGAGATATATACTAGAGGGGGCATAGCCTATCTTAAGATAGCCTCTACATTGAGAGGCCTGAAACATTTTTATTGGGGCTCTGTGTAACCTCATTGAAACCTCCTCTAAGAGGGAGTTAAGGTTATAATTAATCAATTGTTTTTGGCTTCCCGCAAATTGTTTGTGTTGTGATTTGTATTTTAAACATTCTACTATATAATTTACTGTTTTTTATGTTAATTTGATGATAATGATAATCGAATGTGGTCAGGTTACTTTTTCGATGTTTCAAAATTCAACCTATAGGGCCCCTCTAGTAATATATCTCTATGGGTATGGGAGTGATCAAGATGTATCTTTTAGTGCTAAAATTCATTTACCAACAGAACTCGAATAACGAAATGAAATAAGTGTTGAATTGAATGAAATTGGAATATCTTTCACTCTATAAAGTGTTTAGTCATGGTCTAAACCCGTAGGTTTTATTATCTCTGGTCATGACGTCATGGTCATCTTCCGAGTATGTGACCAACAAAATTATTTTTACTTGTTCCCTGGAAAATTATTACCTTTTCCATATTCTAGACGTCTTTATTATGTTGAAAAAAGTGGATTAACTAATCATATTATGAAACATTTAATTTATTCAGCATAAATTGTAACTCTCCCATTAGTATTGTAATTTCTTAATATTGCTGTTGCCTAACCTGATTCTATTGGCGATTCATTTTTAGACTTTGGACTCCGACTCCATTAGTTCCGCGCCGAAATTCGTGAAAATATGTCTCTTAATTATTTCGATTTGCCAACGTATAATTAATTTTTAATTATGTAGATTGTGACTAATCAATAACATAGTGTATTTGCTTATAAATGTATAACACGCAAAGAAGTATCAAAGTTAATTTTTTGCTAAGATTGGAATTGAAGTTTAGGCCGGCCGACTCAGCTTCTCTACCGTAGGATTGGATTATTCATATATCTCGCTGAGGTTTGTATATTTATTTTTTCTAATGTAAATGATAGTAATAATGATATAGTTATTATTTAAAGTGTCATTTGCTAACCGTTATACTGCCGTGCTGGTGAACAAAATTAAGTCATGGCTAAATTAGAGCAGACCTAATCTGCTGTGTTGGGATACCATTTTTTTAAATATTAAGATGTTAAAATGAGAAGGATTGACATCTTTTCCAGAATTAATCATAAGTTATTTTCATCAAGAAATGATGGTCATGAAGTTTGGAGGGGCTCCATGAATTCGAATGTGATCGATGTATGTAAATATATATTTAAGACCTCCTAACTGGTTTTCACAAATTGTATCTATTAGTGTATTTATGCTACAGAATTGAAATTCGGTACAAAAATTATTCTATAGGTCTAGTTGTATTAATAATTTTTTTGCCATTAACCTAACACAATGACTCAGCAAAAATTTCAAAATTTCTTAAAATATGGAAAAATTTGTCGATTAATTTAGGATATGGCACGCATTTGGTTACATATAAGACCAACATGTGCTAATTTTCATCTCATTACCAGCATAAGTTTAATTTTCATCAAATGACTTTGATGAAAATTTTGATGTCATCTGTCCTAGACATACAATTTTGAAACTTAAAATAGTAAACTGCGTAGGCTTCCGCGGTTATTGTAATGAAGATTTAGGTCTTCCGGTGGTGACCGCGTCAATGTAGATGAAGAATCTGACGTTTCGCTTCCACTGTGGGAGGCATCTTCAGGGATGTAGGGCATCATGGATAGAAACACAATGCTCTACAAAACTGAACTGAAGATGGAAACGATGCAGGCCCTATTTATACCTGTCTCTGACCTTGTCTTCGAGGATGAAGATTATAGCCATGAGAAGGGATAATAGGGTTCGACAGTCCAGTATGAAGTAATCCACTTGAAGGTCGCGTAGGGGTGTCCTGTCTGGTTGATGAACTGGCTAATGGGGGATTTTTGTGGGATGACGAATGATATTTTATTTTTGTCTACATTTTTCTGGTCAAAGTTATAAATCAATTAGACTTTAGGTCTAGTTAGACGTTTGATCTAGGTTAGAGTTAAAACATGGGGCAAAGATCAATCTGCAGAATTGATTTTTGCCCCATGTTTCAACTCTGTAGCATAAATACACTGGGAGCTACAGTGATTTCAGACAAAAAACTTTTAGAAAACCACTCAGGATATTGTAAAAACACCTGGAACAGATAATTCTGGTGAAATCCTGGTTTCATAATTTTGTGCCAACACTATACTTTTCCTTTTTAACTATGGTAGAAATGAGGCAAAGTTAAAAGAAAGGGAAAAGAGAAAATATTAATTGAGGAAAACTATGTACTTGTAGTTATTCTGAACAAAACCCCCACTACCATTGAAGCATAAAATGTACTCTTTTGATAAAATGAATAGTAAGTCATCAGGTGTCGTTAAAACTGCAGTAGTAGGCAAGGAAAAGAAAAAAATGTAGACATATTTATTCTAATAAAAACTAGAAATTAAAAATAATTTATTAAAATAAAATTATAAATTTATCACAATTAAAATATCAATAATAGTAGAGTGTTGTGCTTAAGGGGACCAATCTTAAGTTGTTTATGTACTGTTTCTTTTATTTTTTTCTATTTTAAAAAATAAGTCTTTCATGAATTCTTGTTACCCGGTTTGAATTAGGAATCAAGTATTTTATCAAAATTATGTTTTAACTTTTTATAAAAAAAAGTTCGATGCTTCAAATTTAAAGACTTTAGAAGTAATGTTTAAAATGTGCAGTTATTGATATCCCCTTGTTGTAAGGTCCGTTTAATTCGGAGGTGAAATAACGTCAAATGGAACTCTGTCAAATACTCTATTTCCAATTTCTCTGAAAGCTTCTCCAAGTCCTTTTTGAATGGTTCCTCTAAATGCTTCAAATACTTCATTCGAATTTTCATTTACAAACTTGTTCATGTTGTCACCTAAAAATTTAACAAATAAATAGAATTATTATGAAGGTCAAATTAGCAATTATTAGGGTTTCCCTGATTTTATTGACTAAATTTTGTACATTCAAACTGTAAATTCAGATACAATAACAATCTAGAGACTTCCTTTGTTAGCTTTTGTTTCATGCAGATAAACGTTTAATGGTGGGTGGGATTGGATTAGGATACCATTGTAGGGGGTCTGCTAGTAACTCCGCGTATATCCACAAGATTGCGCTAGCAATGTTTTTTGCAGTGAATTAATAAATACAGAAAAAGGGTTTAACCTTGCCATTCCCACCATGTATCAGAGATAAGAAAACCTAAACATCCCTTTAATTCATTCAAACGTTTTTTTTATTTATCTTATGTCTACGACTACTATTTTATACAAAGGATTCAGCCTATTTCAAGATGCAAATGAGCAGTAAAAAATATTAATGTACTGTCATCCTTTCGGGTAATCCGTGTCAATTGGTCCAAAATAGTTGCTTAAATAGTTACCCACCTATAAGTAGGTCAAAACCAGGTTTTTTTTTTTATTCAAATATATGTAAACTACATTTTTATCTATGCACCCTTCTAGTTTTTTTAATTTTTAGTTTAAAAATTGTGTTTTTTTCTTAAATTTCTCACTTAATAAAAATCAGATTCAGTTACATTTTAATGATGGTATTAAAATCTACAGGGCATCTAGTATGTAGATGCCCAGCCACAAAAAGAATCAGCAGGATAGCTTTACCGGTCCAGGAGATACATATTTTTTTTTCTTTTTTTACACTTAAACCTGTAGGGTCATATTAGCATTTTCCCTCATTCAATTAATCCACACCAGAGTTAGTACACATCCAATCATCTAGGAAGCACACTCTCCGTATACGTGGCACAGAAGAGGGGCCCTTGCTTCATATTCCGCCTTAGTTAGCAGACTGATATATATTCTTGATTAGTGAGTCCCCCTTCAAAAATCCACCTCACCCACCACTATATGGCCCTTAAACTCATAACCTAATTTTTCCTTTGGAAATGCGCTTGCATTTACTCCATGATGATTTATTTAATATGGATAATGATCGATTTACCTAGAACCTTATCTCCGTTGAACAAGTTGTCCATTTTCATGTATACCTTGGAGTAATATATATAAATATCCATTTTATCAGCATGGAAGTATGTTTTACCATCTCTCTGTACCATGGAACCATTGATTGAGGTGTCCATCGCTGTCTCAGCTGGAAACAAGTGATATAAACAAGTGTTAATACAATCCAATATAGGTAGCTTACCAGGTGTCACTCCTGAATCTCCCAATAACTTAGGTGAAAAAGACAATTCGCAAATTTCTAAACTCCTATGAAATCTTTTATCTCTAAACATAACAATCTTTTATAATAATAATAACTTTCAGGAGTTGAAACGAAGAGATTTAGTAGGGTTTTGAGAATTTTCGACGTATGTCTTCTTCGGTCAGGTTAGGTTGGGAAGTCCCGAGTGACTCCCCACCCAGTCACCCTAGTCACCCTAGTTATTATTATTGTAAAAGATTGTTATATATATATATATATATATATATTATATTATATATATATATATATATATATATATATATATATATATAAAGTATTTATATGTTCTTGATTAGTAACTAGTTATTCCCCCTCCAAAAATCCGAAATGTATGTGTGTGTGTATGTATATATCTAGAGAGAGAGATTATTTCTGATATTAAGCATAGTATAACTGGAAAGTTATGGTATAACAAAAAATACTTACTCAATGTAATGTTACATTTTCCTTGACCAGAAATTGGCAGTAAAAGGATTTTGCCGTTGATCGCATAATCTCCTACTAAATTTACTTGACCTTTAGTCACTGTTTTTGCCTTCAATTTTCCTGTTTCCCAGTTGAAACTTAAACAATTAAAATCATTTTTAGCTTGACAAATCTTTAATTATCATTGTCCTTATTAAATCATTATAATTCTTCATTATAATAGCTAGAAGTATTAAATTATAAGTGTAAAATTATTTTTGCTGCCCATCTCAGAGCTAGATTAAGTATTGAATATTTATTTATTTATTTGTTCATATACAGACTTAGAGTGCCTGTATAATCATCTGTATGATTATACAGACTTAGGTCCTTTTACGAAGTACAATAAAATATTACACAAGTCTGATTAACTATTCTTAACATACACAAAATACAAAGATAATTATTTCGATAAGCAGAAAAATAAAAGAAAAATAGTATTTTAAATAAAAATCATTAAAAGGCCAAGATTTTATCAAAAAATTATATAATGTTTAAAAATGAAGTTAGCTGTTCAAAATATAAATGTTATGTATAATAATACAAAGTTAATATCTAAAACAAAACAAAAAATGAAGAAAACTAATTTTAATGAAAAAATTATATATAATTTAAATTATTTTATTGATATTTATATTTTTATTTAAAGAAAGACAAAACTTTTATTAGTTAATATATTAATAGAATATATTAAATATCTATGACTTTAATTTATTTCAAATCAAATCAAATCAAATCAAAAATCTTTATTTTCTTAAATTTGACAAAATTACAAAATTATAAAATAAAAGTTACAAAAAAATATGCTTAAAAAAGTAAATACAAATGTGAAAGTGAAAGAGATAAAATGTAGTGTGAAGAAAATCTCACTAAGGTGAAAACCTGTGTGTGAGTAGTGCCTGTTATTTGTTAGTTGCCGGGTAAGCACATAATTACTATGTAAAATATAATATATTGTAAAATATACAGATTTTTTTTTTTTTTTTTTTTAAGAAAACAGTTTTTTTTATTTTAATAAAATTTAAGTATATAAAGTAATATGAAATGATTCTTAACTTAATAAAAAAAATGAGAAAAGGAAAAAACTAAATATAAAGTGTAATTTAAATAAAATAATAAAAAATAAACATTTTAATAAGTAATTTGTTTTTTTTTTTTTTTTTTTTTTGATATGTATCTTTGTTTTAATTTACTGTGCTGCATCTGGGTGCAACCACATTTCTACCTCCTCGTCCTTCATATCTTTTACCACCCTTTTTACTATTTTGAGCCAGTTATTAATGTTGTCTATTTCTTGTAATTCTATTGGTAAACGATTAAAGGCTCTGGGAGCTATATACGAAGTATGCCTTTGGCCAAGTTGGGTGTTTCTCAATGGAACATCATATCGGGCAGCACTTCTTGTATTTTTATCATTTGTTTTTATTTTGAAAAGATAACAATGCGTTTTTATAAATTTTAAGGTATGTATTAGAAACAGTTTTTTTAGTTCAAATACTTCAGTTTCTTCAAATAACTTTTTTGATGAATATAACCTAATTTTTCTTAGCATGATTTTAATGATACATTTTTGTTTAATATATAGTTGATTTAAATGTGAGCTGAGGGCTGAGCCCCATATGATAATTCCATAACAAAGTAAAGATTGTACCAGTCCATAATAAACAATGAAAAGTTGTTTTTTGCTTAAAAAGTTTCTTAACCTATAAAATAAAAATATTAAGTGTTGTAACCTTTTACATAGATAAGATGTATGTTTATTCCATTTTAATTTATCATCTATAATGATTCCTAAGTATTTAGTATCAGATACTTGATATATTTTTCCACATGTTTGGTTGCAATCACTATTATCACAATTTGGATTATGTACATAAATGAAGCTACTTTCTCTACAACTTGTTCTCTTACTGATAGAAAAGCATAGATAATTTGATTTTTTTACAATTCAAAAATAAATAATTCTCTAAAAGCCAGTTTGTAATTATTTTCATACAGCTTTCAGCTCTTTCGAGAGCTTCGGCCCAACTACTGGCCTTAACTACTATACAAGTATCATCTGCATATGATATAATATTACCAGTAATATTTAAACTATAAATGCTATTTATGTAAACTATAAAAAGTATGGGCCCCAGCACACTACCTTGGGGTACTCCATGCATGACAGGTTTATAAGAACTGAGTTGTTTGTTAATTTTGACTCTCTGATATCTATCAGTAAGGTAAGAAGCAAGTAGATTATAAGTATTACCAGTAAGTCCAATTTCTTTAAGTTTATCTAATAATATTAAGTGATTAATACAGTCAAAAGCTTTTTTGAGATCTAAGAATATGCTTAAACATTTTTCGTTATCATCGAGAGAAGTATAGATTTGACTAGTTAGGTGAAAAATGGCATCTTGAGTACTTAGTTTGCTACGGAAACCAAATTGATTATTGGATAAAATGTTATTATTTTCTAAATGTAACATTAGTTGAGCTTTAATGCATTTTTCAAAAACTTTAGATAAATGTGGTAATAGGGAGATTGGTCTATAGTTTTCTGCCAACTTATCATTTCCCGTTTTTATAGATTGGAATAACAATTGCAGTTTTAAATAGATGAGGAAAAATTCCTTTATTCAAGCAGAGATTGAAAATATGGACCATAGGCTTAGCTATACTGTTGTTAATTGCTTTGAGTAATCTTGCATTTAGATTGTCATCACCCGGGAGCAGAATCATTTGGGATCTCAGAAATAAATTTTGAAATATCAGATTCCTTAATGATACTAAACTTAAAGTTATGTTTAGGGATAGAGTTGCTTTTTTTTTATTAACTGAATTTAGATTTGTTTTTTCAGATTTTAAAATATTGTCTACAACACCTGAGAAGTATTCATTAAAGTGATCAGCAATGTCTTTATGATTGGTTAGGATATTTGAGCCGTTTGATATTTGTTTTATACTTTTGTTAGGGGAAGATATACAAGCTATGTCCTTAGTTACTTTCCATATTTGTTTACTATCGGCATTTTCTAATTTTTTGTTGTAATAGTTTTGTTTAGCAGTTCTTATGAGTTTTTGAAGAGTTTTTCGATACTGAATATATCTATTTTTAAAAAATTCAAATAAAGGAAGGTTTTGTATATTGGTTTTCATTTTTTTGTATATATTATTTCTAGTTTTAATGGCTGAAATCAAGCCATTTGAAATCCAGGGTTTTAGTTTTTTCCATTTTTTAATTTTTGTTTTTTTTAGTATGGCTAGAAGTATTTTCCAAAATATGTACATTAAGGGTTTCATAAAATTTTTCAAGAGCTAAATTAGGGTCAGTTTCATTGTATACAAGGTGCCAATTTTCATTTTCAACTGATGATTTTAAATTTTCATAGTTTATAACATCATTTACAATAGTTTCATTTTGTTCAGTTGGTGCATGACTTTTACCTAAAAATAAATTTTGCCCAAATACAGTTAAGAAGTGATCTGTCATATAATTTTCAAAAGTAGCTGATGTTATATCAGAGTATGATAGTGAGCGGTAGAAAATATGATCTAGGCATGATTTACTTTTAGATGAATAGTGAGTCGGAGTGTTAATTAATGACACAAATCCATTTGAATTTAAATTATTGATATATTCTGTTTTTGATGAGCAGCTCTCCGATCCGAGAAGGTTGATATTTATATCTCCAATAACAAAAGCATGATCAGACTCCAGGTTCTTTAGACGTAAAAAGTTGCTTAGTTGATTATTAAAATGTTGTACCTTTAAAGATGGAGATCGGTAACATGCTAAAATTATGAAACTTTGATCCTTAATAAGAAATTTGACAGTAGCTGAGTTGCAAGCAGATATATAAGTACATTCCTCAACTTCAATATTTGATAAAGTATTTGTGTTAGTATATATATTGACACCGTCATAGGATGTGTTTTTTGAGACTAGAGAAAACGTTTTGTAGCCTTCTATGTCGTATATGGTAGTTTCTGACTTCAAATGAGTTTCGGTTAAAATGATAATATCAGGTTTAAAGCTTAGATTGTTGACTAGTACAAGGAATTCATCAAAATTAGTATTGATACCTCGGATATTTTGATGTATAAAGGTGACGTTGTGCTCTTTAAATGCACTGTTGAGAGCATCGAGGTCCTTGTATATAAAGTTACTAAAAGTATTAATACTTTCGTTTAAGAGATCCATAAGTTAAGATAAAAAGATAGTTTAATGGCGATAGTAAGATTAAGCGTGCGTCGATTTGGGCACACCAAGCCTAGTTATGTCAGATTGGTTTCTTATTCTTATTGCACGAGCTCCTTCTTCTTTCCTCACATATACTGAACCTTGTTTAGTCCAAAAATGTATATAGCCAAGTGGTTTAAGGGTTGATTTGGTCAACCATAACAAATGTTTAGTATCCATTGTGAGTTCTTCGCCAATATAGACTGTTTGCTTGTTTTTTGTACCGAGGCCTAAATTCTCGGTAGTCACCATGATGTTTTTTTTGTTGTACAGAAGTTGATTTTTGTGTTCTACATTAAAGAACTCAATAATGATTAGAGGATCCTTGGGATCGCTGTTATTTCTCTGATTTTTCCTATATGATGTTTTGATGTGTTGTTCGAGATCTGACGAATTTAATTGATTCAATATTTTACTTACGATTTTATTAAGATCTTCATCCTCTTTTTGCGGGACGCCTCTAACTTCGATGTTATTCACTATTAAGTTTTGTTCTAGTCTGTTCACTCGAGTTAAAACCCCATTCACTTTTTTATCCACTTCCGTTACGTGTACCTTTATTTTCGTATTTTCTTCAATAACTTCATCAACTTTTATTTTTTGATCATCAAACTTATCCGATATGTAGTTTTGAGACATTATAACTTGATTTAAAGCTCGCATGATGTCTTTGTTGCTCGGATTTTCTGTGTTAATCTCTGATTCAGCAAGGTTAGATTTGCACTTTTCGTGGTTAGAATCTTGCTTTGATGGTTTCGTATTTGTTTTTTCTATTGAAACATTTTCTTTATAAGGTATACATTTTGGACAGAGATATTTCGCCCTTTCTTTTTTCCCGTCATCAGAAAGATAGAGAATTACTGTAGAACGATCTAAATTTCCACAACTCATTGCATGTATCCATGACGCACATGGTCCGGTGCACAGTATTTGATACGCGTTTTTACCGATTTTTTTATCACAGACGCCACAAATTATTGTTTTACTCATAATTTAATAGTTTAAGATCTAAGAGACACAATAAAAACACCAAATAAAAAGAAAATACAACGAAATTTTTTAAAAAAAATGCACGAAGTAAATTCCAGAGATGCTTACCCGATAACCTCAGGAAGGTTCCTTCCAATTTGTTATTTCTTTTGAAGACTTTTTTTAGGAATATATGAAAACTATTTTGTTTGCAAATAAATCCAAAACCTGGATTTCAGCTGAATTATCAGGTTCAGGTGTTTTAAAGACCTCCTGAGTTGTTTTCGCTAAGTTGTCTGTCGTATGTGTGTTTGTATGTGTCGGTTATCATATAGCTCTTAGCATATTTATTCTAAAGAGTTGAAACTTGGTACAAATACCAATCTTTAGGTGTAGTGCTATCCAAAAATATAATTTTTATTTAACGTTATTACCCGGAAATAACGTCTCAGGAAAATTCATAAAATTCAAATTTCGAAAATTCAAATGACACAGATGAATGTTTTGATCAGTTTGAGATTTGGCAAGCATGTAATTATATGTAAGACTAAAACATGTGCCATGTTTCATCTCATTATCAGCATTAGTTCAATCTTTATCTAACGACTTGTTTTTAAAAGTTTAAAAAAAAATTGTAAACAATCCAAAAATTGAATTGAAATTTGGTAGTCTTTGGTCCATAAATAAGTATACTATGTTTCGTTTCAATACAGCAAGTATATCTATAGATTATAAGTATATTTTAGGTTTTTTTCAATCATAAAAGTTAAGAAGCAACGAGGGAGGTCAGGGACCGGATAGGTGACAGCTGGAAATAAAATTAAATGGGGGTAAAATTTCATTATTATCTGAGGACGAACGAAGCCATGTTGTAGTATAAATTTGGCGATTTGTATATTCTGAGGATGAGCGAAGCGAGCTTATCGAATCTGATGTGGTGAGAAATATTTCTGAGGGTACCAGATTTTTACACTAGTTAGGTACTAGTTTATTATTTTTAATGTGAAGATTTTTATATTATATTAATTTATATTATATATATATATAATATATATAATATTAATATTAATATAATATAATATATATATAATTATATTTATATATATCATATATAATTATTATATATAATAATTGAGTGTATTATAATATATTTAATTGTCAATTTTTCCAGTAATAAATGAACTTAACAATTTATTAGAGTTTTTCTAGCAAAGTAGACTTTTGAAAAGTTAGAATTAGTTCTCTTTGCATCTACGAGAATGCGTTGTATGCACGTTTTAGGTTAGTATTAAATGGATTACCCCCACGCACACATATCATTATATATGATATGGTGGCCCAAAAGTCTCGCCCTCATAATTTGTTTAAGCAGTTATACAGGCATTAATAAAATTTGTGGTACTTTTTTTAGTGTAAAGAGAATTTCTTTTTTGGTGGTGACATTAATTTCGGGTGTCCCATTTAACACCGGATTTTGCGAAAAAATAGTAAAATGGAAAATTATAAATTTGAGACTGCAAAATGTGCGTGTGTGTGTATCTGTATATATTTCTTCTTTTGAACAGTGGGTCAGGTCCCCCTTTTGATGAAGAATTGCTAAAATTGGAGAAAGGGAATTAAATTTTTGTATTCCAGCTCTTACTTATAAACGCTTGCATACCTATATACGCTCATTGGCTGAACAATAAGGCTATTAGACTTCAGTTTCTAAGTTTCTTCTCTTCAGATTTTGGCTCAACAATGAGGCTATTAGACTTCAGTTCTAGTTTCTTCTCTTCAGATTGGCTCAACAATGAGGCTATAAGACTTCAGTCTAAGTTATTCTCTTCAGATTTGCAACAAGGCTATTAGACTTCAGTTCTAAGTTTCTTTTCTCTTCAGATTTGGCTCAACAATGAGGCTATTAGACTTCAGTTCTAAGTTTCTTCTCTTCAGATTTGCTCAACAATGAGGCTATTAGACTTCAGTCTAAGTTTCTTTCTCTTCAGATTTGGCTCAACAATGAGGCTTAGACTTCAGTTCTAAGTTGTTATTCTCTTCAAGATTTGGCTCAACAATGAGGCTATTAGACTTCAGTTCTAAGTTTCTTCTCTCATTTGGTCAACAATGAGGGACTCAGTTCTAAACTCTCAACATTAGGCTATTAGATTCAGTTCTTCTCTTCAGATTTGGTTCAACTATTAGACTTCAGTTCTCTCTTTCAGATTTTCACAATGAGGGCTATTAGACTTCAGTTCTAAGTTTATTATCTCAGATTGGGCTCACAATGAGGACTATTAGACTTCAGTTCTAGTTTCTTCTCTTCAGATTTGGCTCAACAATGAGGCTATTAGACTTCAGGTTCTAAGTTTCTTCTCTTCAGATTTGGCTCAACAATGAGGCTATTAGACTTCAGTTCTAAGTTTCTTCTCTTCAGATTTGGCTCAACATGAGGCTATAGACTTCAGTTTCTAAGTTTCTTCTCTTCAATTTGCTCAACAATGAGGCTATTAGACTTTCAGTTCTAAGTTTCTTCTCTTCAATTTGGCTCAACAATGAGGCTATAGACTTCAGTTCTAAGTTTATTCT
Source organism: Microvelia longipes (assembly GCA_018340805.1). Lineage (NCBI taxonomy): Eukaryota > Metazoa > Arthropoda > Insecta > Hemiptera > Veliidae > Microvelia > Microvelia longipes. The sequence goes on from JACMZG010001913.1 coordinate 11,971,092, forward strand.
CTTCAGATTTGGCTCAACATGAGGCTATTAGACTTCAGTTCTAAGTTTATTCTCTTCAGATTTGGCTCAACATGAGGCTATTAGACTTCAGTTCTAAGTTTCTTCTCTTCAGATTTGGCTCAACAATGAGGCTATTAGACTTCAGTTTGTTTCTTTCTCTTCAGATTTGGCTCAACAATGAGGCTATTAGACTTCAGTTCTAAGTTTATTCTCTTCAGATTTGGCTCAACAATGAGGCTATTAGACTTCAGTTCTAAGTTTATTCTCTTCAGATTTGGCTCAACAATGAGGCTATCTAGAGAGATTTGCTCAACATATTAGACTTCAGTTCTAAGTTTATTCTCTTCAGATTTGGCTCAAAATGAGGCTATTAGACTTTCAGTTCTAAGTTATTCTCTTTCAGATTTGGCTCAACATGAGGCTATTAGACTTCAGTTCTAAGTTTTTTCTCTTCAGATTTGGCTCAACAATGAGGCTATTAGACTTCAGTTCTAATTCTTCTCTTCAGATTTGGCTCAACAATGAGGCTATTAGACTTCAGTTCTAAGTTTATTCTCTTCAGATTTGGCTCAACAATGAGGCTATTAGACTTCAGTTCTAAGTTTATTCTCTTCAGATTTGGCTCAACAATGAGGCTATTAGACTTCAGTTCTAAGTTTATTCTCTTCAGATTTGGCTCAAATGAGGCTATTAGACTTCAGTTCTAAGTTTTATTCTTTTCAGATTTGGCTCAACAATGAGGCTATTAGACTTCAGTTCTAAGTTTCTTCTTCAGATTTGGCTCAACAATGAGGCTATTGACTTCAGGTTCTAAGGTTTCTTCTCTTCAGATTTGGCTCAACAATGGCTATTAGACTTCAGTTCTAAGTTTTTCTCTTCAGATTTGGCTAACAATGAGGCTATTAGACTTCAGTTCTTAAGTTTATTCTCTTCAGATTTGGTCAACAATGAGAGACTTCAGTTCTAAGTTGGCTAACAATGAGGCTATTAGACTTCAGTTCTAAGTTTTTTTCTTCAGATTTGGCTCAACAATGAGGCTATTAGACTTCAGGTTCTAAGTTTTTCTCTTCAGATTTGGCTCAACAATGAGGTTAGACTTCAGTTCTAAGTCTTCAATGAGGTTAGACTTCAGAGTTTTCTTCTCTTTCAGATTTGGCTCAACAATGAGGCTATTAGACTTCAGTTCTAAGTTTCTTTTCTTCAGATTTGGCTCAACAATGAGGCTATTAGACTTCAGTTCTAAGTTTCTTCTCTTCAGATTTGGCTCAACAATGAGCTATTAGACTTCAGTTCTAAGTTTATTCTCTTCAGTTTGGCTCAACAATGAGGCTATTAGACTTCAGTTCTAAGTTTCTTCTCTTCAGATTTGGCTCAACATGAGGCTATTAGACTTCAGTTCTAAGTTTATTCTCTTCAGATTTGGCTCAACAATGAGGCTATTAGACTTCAGTTCTAAGTTTCTTTTCTTCAGATTTGGCTCAACAATGAGGCTATTAGACTTCAGTTCTAAGTTTCTTTTCTTCAGATTTGGCTCAACAATGAGGCTATTAGACTTCAGTTCTAAGTTTCTTTTCTTCAGATTTGGCTCAACAATGAGGCTATTAGACTTCAGTTCTAAGTTTCTTCTCTTCAGATTTGGCTCAAAATGAGGCTATTAGACTTCAGTTCTAAGTTTCTTCTCTTCAGATTTTGGCTCAACAATGAGGCTATTAGACTTCATCTTCAGAAAATGAGGCTATTAGACTTCAGTTCTAAGTTTAGATTTGGCTCAACAATGAGGCTATTAGACTTCAGTTCTAAGTTTCTTCTCTTCAGATTTGGCTCAACAATGAGGCTATTAGACTTCAGTTCTAAGGTTTCTTCTCTTCAGATTTGGCTCAACAATGAGGCTATTAGACTTCAGTTCTAAGTTTATTCTCTTCAGATTTGGCTCAACAATGAGGCTATTAGACTTCAGTTCTAGTTTCTTCTCTTCAGATTTGGTCTCAACAATGAGGCTATTAGACTTCAGTTCTAAGTTTCTTTCTCTTCAGATTTGGCTCAACAATGAGGCTATTAGACTTCAGTTCTTAAGTTTATTCTCTTCAGATTTGGCTCACATGAGGCTATTAGACTTTCAGTTCTAAGTTTATTCTCTTCTTCAGTTCTAAGTTTTCTCTTCAGATTTGGCTCAACAATGAGGCTATTAGACTTCAGTTCTAAGTTTTCTTTCTCTTCAGATTTGGCTCAACAATGAGGCTATTAGACTTCAGTTCTAAGTTATTCTCTTCAGATTTGGCTCAACATGGGCTATTAGACTTCAGTTCTAAGTTTATTCTTTCAGATTTGGCTCAAAAATGAGGCTATTAGACTTCAGTTCTAAGTTTTTCTCTTCAGATTGGCTCAACAATGAGGCTATTAGACTTCAGTTCTAAGTTTATTCTCTTCAGATTTGGCTCAACAATGAGGCTATTAGACTTCAGTTCTGAGTTTCTTCTCTTCAGATTTGGCTCAACAATGAGGCTATTAGACTTCAGTTCTAAGTTTCTTCTCTTCAGATTTGGCTCAACAATGAGGCTATTAGACTTCAGTTCTAAGTTTATTCTCTTCAGATTTGGCTCAACAATGAGGCTATTAGACTTCAGTTCTAAGTTTATTCTCTTCAGATTTGGCTAACAATGGGCTATTTATAGACTTCCGTTCTAGTTTCTTTTCTTCAGACAAAATGAGGCTATAGACTTCAGATCTAAGTTTCTTTTCTTCAGATTTGGCTCAACAATGAGGCTATTAGACTTCAGTTCTAAGTTTCTTTTCTTCAGATTTGGTCAACAATGAGGCTATTAGACTTCAGTCTAGTTTATTCTCTTTTTCAGATTTGGCTCAACAATGAGGCTATTAGCTTCAGTTCTAGTTCTTTTTCTTCAGATTTTCACATGAGGCTATTAGACTTCAGATCTAAGTTTCTTTTTTCAGATTTGGCTCAAAATGGGCTATTAGACTTCAGTCTAATTTCTTTTCTTCAGATTTTGGCTCAACAATGAGGCTATTAGACTTCAGTTCTAAGTTTCTTTTCTTCGATTTGCTTAACAATGGGGCTATTAGACTTCAGTTCTAAAAGTTTCTTCTCTTCAGATTTATTCTTAGTTTACACAACAAAACATATATTTTACAGCACAATAATTTTGATTTTATGACAAAAACATTTTTAAGTAATGAACCCAACCATACTAAAAAGCTTTTATGGAACTGGTCGTGATAAATGTTGAGTTCTATGACGCTAAAACATTAATGGGCTCATAAGAAAGGTCAATGGCTCGTGAACGGCTTTTATGTGTGATTGAGACGGTCTCTAGTGGAATTTTTTACTTTTCTTCATATATAGAAATAGTATTGTTTTTTTAAACTGAAATTAGACATTCACCTGAATTATCCATTTTGAGTTGTTTTTACAAATTTTCTGTCTGTATCATGGTACTCCTAATGCGTTTATCCTAGAGTTGAAACTTGATACAACAATTAATCTTTAGGCCTAGTTGTGACATCCGGAGTATATTTTATATTATTTATGATGTCGTTAACCGGCAATAATGAGTCAGTGAAAATTCGAAAATTCATTAAACGCGGAATAATGGTCGATATGGAATTCAGCACGTATATGTAAACATTTATGAGACCAACAATTGTTTCAATTTCCATCTCATTGTCAGCATGAACTAATATGTATTATCAATGACATGTATATTTTTTTTATTTTTAATAATCGATAAGTTATCCAATCGAGTTGCAATTTTTTAACTTTTGGTATCACCTTTACGTAATAAATAAGTGTACTTAGTTTCGTTTTAATACGGCAAGTGTTTCATCAGTGTTTGTTGGATTATAAAAATTAAGCAGCATCGAGCGTGGTCAGTGCCATGATGGGTGACCGCTAGGAATAAAACGCTTTCATTCACTGCTTAAGGGCGAGCAAAGCGAGTTCGAAGACGTTTTGCAGGATAAATTTGGTTATCCTTACACTGTTCATATGTGTTAATGACGTTATAAATTTTCATTAAGTATTGAGTTCGACTCATTTTTATGAATTGTTTTAAAAGTTTGCCAATAAAAAGTGACCCCTTCAATTTTTGTTATTAAAACAAGAGTCCTTCGGCCTTTCAGCACAAACAAAAATTTTAGCTTAATCCAAACTAAAAGTTTGTGTGGTCATTATTGTGGGTTAATGACGTCACACATATTTCATAAACAATAAGGCTTGGGGCATCAGCAAGCTTGATTTTTGTACCAAGTTTAATTTTGATCCGAGAAAGCGTTTGAAAGTTATCGTGTCCCCATAGAAAACGTCTAGGACACAAAATCTCGTACTACATACAATTATGGTAAATCTCAACTATTATATATATATTATTATATATATATATTATATATTATTATATATATTATATATATATATAATATTCATAGGGAGACCCCCTTTCAAGAATCTACCTCCTTTTATGACTCCTATCTCTAAGCTCATTTTATAATTGAAATTTACAAAACATTAAAACAGAAAATAATGAAAATATTTATGTAGATAGAACCTATTGAATAAATATTTTCTGTACTTACTCAACATCTTTAATAATAGTGTTTGTAAATCCAAGAAAATCGATATCAATAAAAGTAAGGTTAATTGCGACAGGACTGTTACTGTTTCCACTATCCAGTTCTAATCTTATTAGATGAAGTGGGTCCATAGGTAAAACTCCAAGACTAGGAACTCCTGAAAGAATAAGGCGTGGTATCTTTATTAATATTAAAGTGCTTACTTTGATGTTTGTACTTCAATACAGGGTGGGTTTCGTATGAGTTTAACGTCCTACAGGGTGGTTTATGTATAAAGGATAATGTTTGTACGTCTATAGAGTGGGTATTTGTATGAAGGGTGATGTTTAAACGTCCATACAGGGTGGGTTTATGTATAAAGGATAATGTTTGTACGTCTATACAGAGTGGGTATTTTTATGAAGGATGCTGTTTAAACGTCCATACAGGGTGGGTTTATGTATAAAGTATTATGTTTTTATGTCTATGCAGGGTGGGTTTATGTATAAAAGATTATGTTTGTACAGATTATGTTTGTTCATACAGAGTGGGCTTTTGTTTGAAGGACGATGTTTAAAAGTCCATACAGGGTGGGTTTATGTATAAAGGATTATGTTTGTATGTCTATACAGGGTGGGTTTATGTATAAAGGATTATGTTTGTACGTCCATAAAGAGTGGGTTTTTGTATGAAGGATAATGTTTAAACGTCCTTACAGGGTTGGTTTACGTACAAAGGATAATGATTGTACGTCTATACAGAGTGGGTTTATGTATAAAGGATAACGTTTGAACGTCTATAAAGGTTGGGTTTTTGTATGAAGGATGATTTTTGTACGACTATACAGAGTGGGTTTTTGTATAAAGTATGATTTGGAGTTGTATCCAGGGTAACTTCTTTTGTGAATGATAATATTTGGGCTTCTTTTTATGGTAACTTCTGGTGTGAAGGATGCTATTCGGGGGTCTAAAGGGCGTGAGTCTTTGTATAAAATATTTGCTAAATTATATTTTTATTTTGATTCTTCCGTAAACATGTTAATAATACGTTTTAACTGACCATTAAATCCATTTACTTACCTTTCATGATATCTCCAAGTGCGTCCTGCATGGCTGATTGCAAACACTTGTTTCGGTTGGGATCATTCCTTTTACATGTTTTCCAGTTCTTTGCTGTAACATTGAAATATTTATTTATTTAAATTTAACGATTATAATTCTAGCAACTTGTAATACTACAAGTTACCATAGTAATATTACTGTGTAGTATGTGTATATATATGTAGTATATAGATATATATAGTATTATATATATTATATATATATAATATTATATATATAAATTATATAGTATATATAGTATATATAATATATAATATATATATATATAATTATATATATATATATGATATATATGTGTGTGTGGTGTGTGTTTGCCATTTGGACCATTTCAAAGCGTCTGATTAAGTTAAAACTGGTCTTAATCGTTTTAGCTTGTTATCTACCTCAAGACACGAGACCTTAATTGCACCATTTTAAGTTTCAAAAAAATTAGTTAGATGACGTCATGTATTTATATTTACATACATCATAGTACATACATACTTGATAATTCTCAGATTTAAAATATATTATTTTGATGAGATATATAAGGAAACTAATGATAAAATGAAATTATTTTGAGTAGATTTTGTATGGAGACCAATCCTACAAATCATTTTATATTTTAAGTAGATTTTGTATCATACAAATAATAGAGACCAATTATACAAATGATATAATATATTAACTAGATATTATATGGAGACAAATCTTACAAATCAAATATTTTAAGTAGTTTTTGTGTGGAAACTTATCCTACAAATCTATATCTATTAAGAGTAGACTTTGTATCATACAAATGATTGAGACCAATCCTACAAATCAATTTCTATTAAGAGTAGACTTTGTATCATACAAATGATAGAGACCAATCCTGCAAATGATGTAATATTTTGAGTACGTTTTCTTAAGGAGAGCAATCATACAAGTCATATAATATTTGGACATTCATTTTATCTTAATTCTTAATTATCTTAAATATTTTTTAATATCTTAAATCTTAATTTTTAACTATTAATATACCTATATTCACCTTCAGGGGCGGACAAGTCAAGGAGGTCGGAGATAAGTGGGCTGCCCACTTTGCCCTTTTGAGCCCTACAGGGCCCTACAAATTTATTTTTAAATAATTAAAAATAAAAGTTCTTTCAAATTTTTTAAACCCACTGTTTATTTTTTTGCGATTTTTTTTATAAATTTGCTAAAATTTAAAAAAAAACTAGGGCTTCCGGCTCTCGAGCCGTCTCGCCATATTGTTGTTGTTTAGTATTATTTGTTGTTTTCCCTTTTTGGTAGTTTTAAAACTTCATATTGTCATCTAAGTTGAGTTTTAGAACATCATAGTAATTTATCTTATACTGATAAATTACAGCTATTTTATTAGTCATGTCTAAATTTTATTCTTTTAACATTTAATTTTACTTCCTTAGGCTGTACGTTATTATTAATGATTATTTTATATATCTTCTTCACTTCCTTTAAGAGGGGAGATGCATTAATAGTTTTTTTCTTGAGGACGCCTACAGCACAAATTTATGGATAAAATATTATTTTGTATTTCAAGTTTATTATATAAGGAATTGTATTTATAAAAACGAGTTGTATGTGTGTGTATGTATGTATGTATTTGTGACATCCGGTTTGCTAAGTCAGCAAAATTTCAAAGTAATCGACAAAATTTCCAGGTTATTATTTTTCAAAAAAAGTATTATTTATGTTTTTTGGACGCTGAATTGAATGTACCGAAGTCGATAGAACCGCACTTTAAGTGACCAAAAAGTCGAAAAAATCATAATAAATTACCGGAAACCAAAATTACGGTCGATAAAGCTAACATATTCACGGTTTTGTCGTATCACTAATGTTAAGTAGCATCAAGCGAAGTCAGTATGTGGATGTTGTACAGCTAGGAAGAATTTAATGTCTGAGAAATTTGTCTCAATACGTCTAAAAATCAATTTATTGATTTTTTATCAATAAATTGATGAAACTCCCAAAAATACCAAATAATATTTTTGGGAGTAGGGCGTCCTTATTATGTAATAATCGGGTACTGGGTACCTCGGGAGTTTTCCTCGCCTTATCGGACTCGCTTCGCTCGTCCTAAGATTATGAAAAAAACCTAGTTTAACTATAATATAAATAAACTATATTATATAAACTATTTATCAAGTCCTCTGTCTTGGGACTCACTTCGCTCGTCATAAGACATTAAATTCTTCCCAGCTGTACAACATCCACATTCTGACTTCGCTTGATGCATCTTAACATTAGTGATATGACGAAAACCGTGAATATGTTAGCTGTATTGAAATGGTACTATCCTTTCTACACTTATTTCTTACATAAACGGATACTCTATGGTGTCAAACCCTATTTTAATTAGACGACATTTAAAAAAAACTTATATGTCTTTCAATAACAATTGAACTAATATTAATAAATTGATGAAACTTATCACATTTGCTAGTCTTATATAGGAATACATAAGTTTTACAGTTTAAGTCTCAGGAAGCAGAGCAGAAAGAGGAAACTTCTTTATCTCTCAAGGCCGACTGGGATAAACTAGTTGGCTCCCAAGCCCAGGGATCATAAATTGTAGTTAAATAGTTAGCTCCCTGTTGCATAATAAATTTTATTTACGATAAGTAGACTCAACATAGTACAAAATTTAACTAACTAACAAATTTATATATATATATATAATTATATATATTATATATATAATATATATAATATTATATATATATATATATAATAATAATGCCCGTTTAGCGCCTTGTGGGCCTCATCAGGGAAACCCCTGCGGGAACCACATCGGGTGGTAGAAGCAACCGTTACCCTCACAGTGAATTCTAAAGTTGGCGATAATATATCTAAACAATAATCTTCTATAAACTGAAAGCGTAACCTGGGATGCGAACCCAGACCTCCGTGGGTTTCAAAGTCAGTTAAAGACTAACGCCTTAACGACCTCGGCCACGGAGGCGGTTATATATATATATATATATATATATATATATATATATATATATATAATAATATATATATATAATATATATATACCCAAGTTTCGCTTGGCAAACAGTTTATATATGAATCAATAAATGTTTAATTACTACAAAAAATAGAAATGGTTTACAGGAGAGTCATAAAATATGATTATTCTAACTTATGAGTGGTTACTCTTTGGTCTGAATGGTCATCTTTAAGTCTCTTAAAGATCCTATAAAGACTCTATGGACTCCGTTAGAAAATTATATGAGTTTAGTGAAACAAAAAATGTTGAGTGCTTATAGATCAGAATCTAATCAATGGATCTTGACTACACTCTACACTCAGACGACTCATAGGTCATATTGACGACATTTTATGTCTCAACTAAATTTGTTCACAAAAAAACAATAGGGGATTAGTGTAAAAAATTAAGTTTTAGATGCTTATAGCTCAGAATCTAATGGATGGATCTTAATCTAACTTTAAACTTAGACTACTCATGGGTCAAAATGATCGTATTTTATGTCTCTGCTGTTAATTACTTGAATTTTTTGTATTCCTTAATGGAGTGAAAAAAAAATTGTTATTTGTTAAATAAGCTGTGTGTCAAGCGAAACTCGGATATCCCTGCTAGTAAATTTATAAAGTAATAGATAAAAAATACTCTCTCCACTAAATAGTATATTAATAAATTGACTTGAGTTAACTTTTTTTGAGCACTATAAAGATTGGAAGGTGATCGTTCTTCAGAACTTCTGAGGACTGATGATAGCCGGAGGCGGCAGGAAGTTAGCTTTCGAGTAAATTTATTAATATTTTAGTGAAGAGACTATTTATTTATCTATTACTGGATCACTCCACAGAGCAGCTATTTATATTTGTTTATTAAGTAATTAATAGTAGTTTGCGGAGGAGGTGGTGACGCGGGGTCGGTTATACAGACAAAAGTATCGCACCATCTCCGCTTAAGTAAAAATCTGAAATTTGTCTGTCCTTACAAAATGATGCTACTCCCTAAGAAGGGAAACGACGTTTTCAATGCGAGTTAACGAGACTACATGTTGAACTTTCGAGTAGATTAAAAATTAAATTCAAAAACTTACGAAGTTTAGCGGCACTTGTTAGTGCGACGCAAGCCGCAAGAATTAGGAGCAAAGAAGAGTTCATATCTCCTAACCTGTCGACACAGAACTGACTAACTTGGGGTAGGGTAGTCTTTAATACAACTTCAAAACAAAATAACATAATTAAAACAAAGTTTTAAAAACGAAGTGGGGGTAATCGGATCAAGGATACCTCCTGAATAACTTGAGATGACTAAAAGTACCAAAATTTCCTACATATGTCTATCAATAAATATAATTTTATAGAAAATTCTTACAAATTTTTTAAATACTCGCCTGACAAAATTTGTGTTTTCTTCCAATTTTACTTATTAATATTATTATTAATAATAATTTGTACTTATACGAATTTTAATTTTTAACAGTAAGTTTAATCAAGGGATTATTGTGGTATGCAAAATAATTTTTATCTCTCGAACTTGAACTTGATTTTTATTCCTTTGTTTTTTGTGAAAGATTCCTTTTGATACTGACGTCATTATGAGTTTTTCTGTTTATAATTTTGCTGATCGTGTTTAGTTTATTATAGTTTATGACGTATTTAGTCGTTGCGGATCATTATATTATACCTATTAATCGATATTTTTGATTATTCTTTCCGCTATTGAATTTAGTTTGTTAAGCTTTTAAATTGTTACAAATAATGTTTTATGAGAAAAAATTAAAGTTGTTAAATAATATATTATCTCATAATACTCACACACAAATAGATATATATATAATATATATATAATATATATATATATATATATAATATATATAATATTATATATATATATATAATATATATGTAAAATGTAATATTTTTTAGTAATATACATAAATAGAGAGGAGTATGTGGGAAGCTGGATGTACTTTGTGTCAACGCTTGCCAGGAAATTGTTTTTTTTCTGAATTTTTACAATTTTTTAAAAAACGCACACAAGTCATTTGATAAAATTTGAACTATTGCTTATAATGAGATGAAATTTAGTACATATTTGGGTCTTATAAATGGCTACATGCGTGCCATTATTCAATCCGATCGCATAATTTTTCAGCATTTTATGATTTTTCATCATTTTGAAGTTTTCATAAATTATATTTTCTGAATATCATAACTACAGCGGTAGACTTATTTTTGTACAAAGTTTGAAATCTTTAGCATAAATATACTGGGCGCTAAGATGGTAGCATACACACACATGCACACAGAAAACTTTGTGAAAACCACTTAGGAGGCATTAAAAACGCCTGAAACGGATAATTCCGGTTTCATCCCGGTTTCGGATTTTTTTGCAAACACAATTCTTTTCCTATATAATACCTACGGTATAAATGAGGAAAAGTAATAATGTATGTATAAAAATAAAAGAATTAATGATTGATAAAATAATAATACTAACCAAAATAAAAAATCCTAACCAAACGTTCGGTTGTCAAATAATCCAGAGGAATTAAATGTTTTACGTTTAATTTTAGGAGTGCTATCTCTTTGTCCTGAGACCGTTTGATACGGTTTGTTGAATCCTAGACAGTTTAATATGTAATTAGATGGAGTATGCCAATCTTTTGTCAGTAATTTTGCCTTAGAGAAGGTTATATTATAACATTACTTTTAAAAGTTTTCCAGTAATTGTAAACAAAATTTGTTTGTTCCTCCCAAGCAGATAAAGTCAATAAGGTGATTTAATTGGAGGGTTTTTATAAATGAAATCATTTTTTTTTATATGTTAGGTTATAGTCCGGAATTGACGTCATTGCAGGAATAAATAGTAAATTTTTAATGTTTACCGCCTATACCGATTCCTGCTATGACGTCATACGTTATACGTCATTTTATTACGTTATTTACGTTACGTAAACGTCAGGTTATAACTACCGAATGCGTTTGGTTTGTTTACATCGAATTGAATCACCTTATAACCTTTTAAACATCTTGCGTTCCTCCCACCACTCTCTGGAAAATGTTGGTTTTTGAGGTATGTTTGTCCCTAACCTTGCCCAAATAATCTATTTGAATTAGAATGAGGTAGGAATTATAAGTTCATTAAAAATAATCGTATTCAGAGTGCCTCGGAAATTTGCTTCATCATATCGAGTTGGTACGCTTATCCTTAGTACTTCGGACTCGCTTCGCTCGTCCTCAAACAGTAAAAATATTAGTTTTGTACTAAGCGGTAAAAACTCCGGGCACTGACCTTGAACAATGTTGCTTAACTTATATGATCTAACAATTATAGTTGATAGCCTTGCCGTATTAAAACTTAACTTAATAGACTGATTAATTTAAGGGATAAAGGTATGCCAAATTTAAACTCAATCGGGTTATTTTCAATTTTTTAAAAATTGTACTCTAGTCATTCGATAAAAATTGACTAATTCTCATAATGAGATGAATCTTAGCACATATGGTGGTTTTTTAATTTACTACAAGCGTTCTATTTTTTGCGTTTCGTGTTTTTTTTAAATTTTTTAGCTGTTTTTTATTGCCGGTTGTGGCGCTATAAAAAATATTTTCCGCATTGCACAGCTGGACCTAAAAATTGATTTTATTTCTAGTATACATACACTAACCTTGAAGCCCAGGTTTAAATCTTAGTTCCGGAGAAATTTTTTTCAACTATGTATTTTCATTTTATTTTATAACAAGCAGAAATACCCGTGCTTCACACGGATAAGAAAGCTCGGATGCTGAGATATTTGGAGGCGGTAGAATTAATTTTCCACCTCTTCATCTCAATATAACATTTAGTTAAATTAAATATTTATAAAAAAAAAATCAAAAGGACATTAACGAAATGAGTACATACAAAATAAATCAGACAAAATTAATAAATATTCGGCACTAATAGGACCATCAATGCATCAACCGAATTTATCAAAACAAACAAAATTCATTACTAACCATGTAGCATATTTATTTTAAAAATAAAATAAACATAGTTAATTTAAAAAATAAATATGGGGAAAATACCTTTGTTTTAGTTTTTATTGAAGTGAAATATAGCCGTTTGATGAAGAATTCGATTGATGCATTTTGATAGCCTTAATAATGCCGAATAATTATTAATTAAAAATATTAATGACCCACAATAGAAAGTATTAATAAAAATTAGTTGAGATTGAAATTGCTCCAGTTCCTGGGTCGAGCCTAATTTTCTTCCGTTTCGTTTCTCTCAACTATTGGAGCAATCTTTTATTTGTTTTATAAAATATCAATTTCGTCGTTTCAAGTAAGTTTACGAGTTCAAGTAAATCGTGTTAATATGTTCTAAAATCTCCTCGTTAATTTTTGATGATGGAACAAATTTAGAGAATTGACTTGACATTAGAGGTACCATCGTATCCTGTTTTTCTTATCATCAATTACTCTCTGTATATAATTTACTTTATTTTTTTTAATATGCATAACTATATCTGAATCGTCTAACAATAAAACTTTATTTAATTCAGCTTTTATAATTTTATTCAATTATAGGTAATTACTATTTCATGTAAGAATATACTTTATAACAATGTATAATGGTTAAATATTATGGTTATTTTATTTTTCTCTTCTTTTCTGTCTTATTTCCTTATTATTAATTTTTTTTATTAAGTATGATTAGAAATCATTAATTAAATATTAGTGCAATAAATAGTATATTATACTGTTAGGCTGTGAAATGAATATTTTTTTTTACCTCAGTGACTGTATTTACTGGCGAGCGAAGCGAGTCAGAGAAGGAGCTGAGGTATACTTATTTATAGCGTAAAGGGATAACCTCTAAATTTCAACTTAATTGGATTATTTTTGGTTATTTTTACGATTAAAAAAAAACGTACACAAGTCATTCGATAAAAATTGAAAAATGCTAATGAGATGAAACTTGACACATGAAAAACTTGTATTTGACTACATGCTAGCCAAATCTCAAATGTATCATAAAATTTGTCCGCGTATTATTAATTTTTAAAAATGAGTCATTGTTGCAGGTTCGTGACGTCATAAAAAATATTTTCCGGGTAGCACATCTAGACCAAAATATTTTTTTTTACTTTGTTTTAACTCTCTAGCATAAACACACTGTGAGCTTCAATGTTTACAGATAGACACACACACACATAGCTTTCGATCGTATGATTAAGCCTTCATCAGAAAGAGTTATAAATAGAGAGTTATGTTACTAAAGGGAGGACTAGCGTTGAATAATACTGGGATAAAGGGTCAAGTAGTGTGACTTTTCCATTAGGTACCATAACTGAACCTAATGAAAATCAAGTACAGTTATTTCTACTCTACGATGACTCAAGACTCCCAACACCTCTATCACCTCTGTCGAAGCATAGATTTATAATATACTCAACAAACAGCAGGCATTTTTCAGTGTTTTCACATTAAATCACTCTATACAACACAGATAATTAAAAAATATCCGATTAATAATAATTAAAACTTAACATTTATTTTACTGAATTTAAAACTAAAGAGTCAAAAAATTATGTAATATTTGAGTAATGACATCACCAATGTACCGTTATAGTAACAACCTCCCCAGGCAATGATAAAAACCCTTGTATCCTCCTTCGATTAGTATAAGTCTCTTTGTCATTAATGTACCGTTATAGTACCAACCTACCCAGGCAATGATATGAGCCCTTGTATCCTCCTTCAATAAGTATAAGTCTCTTTGTCACCAATGTACCGTTATAGTACCAACCTACCCAGGCATTGATATGAGCCCTTGTATCCTCCTTCGATTAGTATAAGTCTCTTTGTTATCAATGTACCGCTATAGTACCAACCTCCCCAGGCAATGATAAAAGCCCTTGTATCCGCCTTCGATTAGTATAAGTCTCTTTGTCATCAATGTACCGTTATAGTACCAACCTACCAGCAATGATATGAGCCTTGTATCCTCTTCAATAAGTATAAGTCTCTTTGTCCACCAATGTACCGTTATAGTACCAACCCTCCCAGGCAATGATAAAAGCCCTTGTATCCCCTTCGATTAGTATAAGTCTCTTTGTCATCTATGTACCGCTATAGTACCAACCTCCTCAGGCAATGATAAAAGCCCTTGTATCCGCCTTCGATTAGTATAAGTCTCTTTGTCATCAATGTACCGTTATAGTACCAACCTCCCAGGCAATGATAAAAGCCTTGTATCCGCCTTCAATAAGGTATAAGTTCTCTTTGTCACCAATGTACCGTTATAGTACCACTCCCCAGGCAATGATAAAAGCCCTTGTATCCTCCTTCGATTAGTATAAGTCTCTTTGTCATCAATGTACCGCTATAGTACCAACTCCTCAGCAATGATAAAGCCCTTGTATCCGCCTTCGATTAGTATAAGTCTCTTTGTCATCAATGTACCGTTATAGTACCAACCTCCCCAGGCAATGATAAAAGCCCTTGTATCCGCCTTCGATTAGTATAAGTCTCTTTTGTCATCAATGTACGTTATAGTACCAACCTACCCAGGCAATGATATGAGCCCTTGTATCCTCCTTCAATAAGTATAAGTCTCTTTGTCACCAATGTACCGTTATAGTACCAACCTCCCCAGGCAATGATAAAAGCCCTTGTATCCTCCTTCGATTAGTATAAGTCTCTTTGTCATCAATGTACCGCTATAGTACCAACCTCCTCAGGCAATGATAAAAGCCCTTGTATCCGCCTTCGATTAGTATAAGTCTCTTTGTCATCAATGTACCGTTATAGTACCAACCTCCCCAGGCAATGATAAAAGCCCTTGTATCCTCCTTCGATTAGTATAAGTCTCTTTGTCATCAATGTACCGCTATAGTACCAACCTCCTCAGGCAATGATAAAAGCCCTTGTATCCTCCTTCGATTAGTATAAGTCTCTTGTCATCAATGTACCGTTATAGTACCAACCTACCCAGGCAATGATATGAGCCCTTGTATCCTCCTTTAATTAGTATACTTGTAAGTCCAATATATTTTGGACGCACTACTACTACAGTAATGTGATATACTTTATCACAACTACTGCATGAAATAAATGATGTTGGGTTACATATCCTTAGGTATAGGTGTTTTGGTATTTCTAAATCCTATCTATTCAATACTTTTCCTGTTCTACAACTTAATTATGATTGTTTACTGGTTTCTTCAAGGTCTTGGTAAGTTTCTCGTAGAATCTTTTGACATATGATTGGGATTGCTTTATATGCTTAAAATTACTATTTCTAAAAATTCTAAAAAAAAAATAGTTAAAATTACTACTTTTTTATTAAAAATAGAAATACAATGTTGTAATTGCACATTTATATTTGATAATTATGAATAATTAAGAGAAGTATTATTCAAAATAAAAACATAAAACACTTTCAAAATAATAACATTACAACCCCTGATAGTTAATTCTTGAATCCTTACCCATAATATTAGGCCCCGTTGGTAGATCTTTGTTTGTAGTTTATTCTTTGAATAATGCACGTCTATAGTACGACACACGGCTAAAATCAATTGACAGCGCGCCAAAAATCTGTGAGGGAAAGAATTCTATTGGTTCAGACCGACCCTCTTTCCCCCGCCACCTCATGCCAACTCGGTATAAAAAATACCTTTTTCGTAAATAATCATAAAAATGCAACACTGGTTGTAAATATTTGTAACCTCGCGTCGCTTTTATTTCCCTCATTGTGCATATTGATCTGTTTGATTTCGTTTCGTTTCATTCCAATCTGTTCAATTCATCCAATTATTGCGAAGTTGTAATATGATCTGAGTGCCTATATCTGACGCTTGGACATTGACTTATTCTTCAAGCATTTCTTGCTATTTGAGTACAGCGCAGGTTCTGTGCTCTGTCAACCAAAAGACAGCATTTTTTTTTTTAAATGCCATGTCTTTCAATAGATGACAATCTTGACATTTTAAGTCTGAATGCACATTGTGCATATTACGTTTATAATATGAAACAATACGCATTCAATTATACAAACTTGACACAAAAAAGCAGTTTGTTTTGGAAAAAAGTAATTATAGCTGACAATTTATTTAAATCGTCAAACTTTTATCAAAGAACTATTATGATCCATTGCGTAATTAACAACTTTAAACTACACTTAATTCATACTTCCCGAACAAATTTTAAACAACACTTAGTTGGTAAATTTATAAGATACAACATATTCCTTCTTAAAAAGTAAATAAATAATTTTTAAATATAAAATACGATATCAAATAAAAACAAATAATAAAATTCAAAAACATAACCTGATTTTCAGTTGTTGCCAGAGTAGGGATTTTTTTGTTACATAAAGAAGGGATTTTTATTAAAAAAAGAGGGTTGAAAGCATTGAGTTTTTGGCGGGCTGTCAATTGATTTTAGCCGTGTGTCGTATTATAATAATGCGAATAAGCATGCACGTCTAGATATCTTTAGATACTGCTTTAGATTGTTGTTAAACACAAAAGAGATTTATACTACTTTAAGGAGGGATTCAAGGGCTCTTATCAATGCCTGGGTAGATTGGTACTATAACGGCATATTAGTGACAAAGATACTTATACTACTAGAGGGAGGTACTATATGGTATATTGGTACTATAACGGTATATTGGTGGCGTAATTTTTGATCATTCATATATTTCATTTATATTTTCATTGCAAATTTTTAAAAAGATTATCCTGCCATGAATGTCACACTGCTAAGAAAACCAAAACTCAAACGAACCTGTGTGCTCTAGGAAAATTCTATAAGCACTAATCATGATTTTAGAAATAATTTATGACTGTAATATTTTTAAAGTGGGACCTAATTGTAAGAAAATAATTTTTAAAAAGATAGTGCACATAGCATAGCATAACTCATTTTGTCTGTATTTTCCAAAGGAAATGCGCATAATTATCCAGTTGGTTGTACAAAACTATGCCTCTAAAATTAGAAGTACGCACTATTATTTGCACTAGTTTAAAGCTTAGTTACTTATCTTTAAGCTTAGTCAGTTATCTTTAAAGGTTTTAGCGCATTTCCTTTGGAAAATACAGACAAAATGAGTTACGAGTAGTGCTTGACAATTGAGTAACTGCTTAGGTTCTAAAGCATGAACCGGAACCACGCAATGGGCATGGTTCTTGCATAAGCAAGAAATAGGTTGTTTAGCACGGAAACACGCATTCTAAATGAAATTCGCCCGACAGCGGACACCGCGCCGGAATTATTTATTTAGTAATTGTAAACTTATATAATGTAAAAAGCACGGAAACACGAATCCAAAGGAAATTCGCTCGACATGCGGACCACCGCGCCAGAATTATTTTCTAGTTGTAAACTTATATTAAGTAAAAAAAAAACTATAAAAAATTATCGACCCTTCCAGGATGTGAACCCAGGTACCCTGAGTTTAAGTGGTCGTATTGACTCCGGACCACTGGCATTCAACTCTGAGGCCCAAAAAACATTGAAAACGACACCCTACTCGAAATTTAATTTTTAACGTCCGTAATTTTGGTTTTCTATAATTTTTGTGGTTTTTTCGACTTTTTGGTAACTTAAAGTGGTCGTATCGACTTCGGACCGGTTTCATTCGATTCAGCGCCCAAAATTACATAGAAAACATAAATTTTGGGTTTCGGTAATTTACAATGGTTTTTTCGATTTTTAGGTCACTTAGAGTGGTCGTATCGACTTCGGACCAATTTATTTGATTCAGCGTCTCATAAAACATAAATATTGACCTTTTTCGCGGCAAAAAATATTAACCCAGAATTTTGCCGATTTTTTGAAAATTTCGCTGACTCAGCAAACTGGGTTAATGACGTCACCAAAACCTGGTTTAATAGGGTTCGTGTCCTCCCCAAGGTTGATTTTTTTACCAAGTTTGGTTAAAAAATATTGATCCGTTCGAAAGATAAAGTGTTTACAAGAAAGTGTCTAGAAATACATTATATATATATATATATATATATATTATATATATATATATATATATATATATATATATATATATATATATATATATATATATTAGGGACCTCTGAAACGAATTTGTGTCGTGGTCCGAGGTTCGAATTCCGCCATGACGCCTATCCCATTAGGCGAATTTCCAAAGGAAATTCTCTAAAAGGACACTATAAAATAACTTGACGTTAACCACATCGGATTTAATAGTTGTCCGAGTTTTTCGATAAGTTTTGCTTCCCTACCTCCTAAAAGGAAGAGAAGCATTGCATTATTTCATTAAAGGACTAGAAAGCATAGTTTTATAGATATCAGCATAGACTTACTATTAATAGAGAGCCTATAGATTGCATTTTGAAAATCAAAAAAGTACTCTTAACAGCTTTGATTATTATTATAATCAAATAAATAGTACAAACAAGTGCGAAAACCCAACAACGACTTACTTATTATAACCTTTATATTATTAGAGTAGGTTACAATGAGGTTACACACAGCCCCTGAAAGCTCTGACGCTTGAAGCCTCTCAATGTATAAAGATATGATAGATATGCTCCTCTCTATTAATATATACCTCTTTGCCAAAAAGATGTTTCATGCCTCTCAATGTTATAAGATAAGGTATGCCCCCTTTAGTAATATATATCTCTTTGCCAGAAAGATGTTTCAAGCCTCTTAACGTATAGACAGGATATGCCCCCTTTAATAATATATATATCTTTGCCAAAAAGATGTTTCATGCCTCTCAATGTTATAAGATAAGGTATGCCCCCTCTAGTAATATATATCTCTTTGCCAAAAAGATGTTTAAAGCCAGATGTTATAAGATAAGGTATGATCCCTCTAGTAATTTATGTCTATGCATGACAGGTTATTTAAGTTACATTATTATGTAATTTACAACTCAGATCATTGGTACAGTTGTATCAATTGCTATTTTATTAGCGTGTCTAATTAGTATTCTATTGTGAAAAAATTTGCATAGAATTATCATTGAGTTAAATAAGTAGAAAGAAAACCAGTTCTTTTAAATTGAAACGTATAATAGTTATATTTAATTATTGGTAGTTATATAGCATAAAATATATTTATGAGTACAGAAATTAAAAACAAATTATAATAATAAAAATAGCCATAAGAACTCAAATTAATTTATTATATAGCTAACCAATGTTTATACTCTTCCACGTGTAAGAATAAGACAAATTATGTATGTAGATATATATATATATATATATATATATATATATATATATATATATATATATATATATATATAAATTTATGTGTGTGTGTGTGTGTGTATTTGACTTGTTGAATCTATAGAGAATATCCCTGTAAAATATTATAACTCTTTAAATGTGTTAATTAAAATCCAAATTGGTCCTTGGTCAGCTTTTTATCTGTTTTCGTTATTTTTGGAGAGTAAAATCAGTAGTGTAACTGCACCAGAATAAGATAAATGTATTATAATATAATATGTTTGTGTATTTTGTTTCGTTTGGGTTTTGTCATGGAATCGAAGTATGCAAGAAAAAATGTAGGGGCAAATTTGAAATTTCAAAGTTAGGTGTCGTGAGGCCTCCTTGGGGCACTGTGCTCAAATAGTAACTGTAAAAAATACACTTAACGATACATTATGGAAATCCCCTAAGTTTCCCCAAGTGAGGAGACTTTTTGACCACTCTATAATAGAGGTGTGGTGGTGTAATGCATCCAGACAGTCTTGGCTCGATCCCAGTCGGGAGCTGTTGGGTTTTTATGCAAGGGATGGAAATCCTGACACGTGACATCGTTCTTCTTAAGCGACGTTAAGACAGTAATTTCGAGCCTGTGTGATGTTAGGTACTTCTAAAAGATCCCTAAAACTAAAAAAATGTGAAATTTAGGACACTCAATAATAGCTTATATACAGGGTGGTATATTTCAAATACATATCCCCGTCTAAGTCAAAAAATTAATATCCATCCCCTCTAAGACGACTACCAAGAGCTTGAATAATCAATTATTTTTTGTCAGATTTCTTCGTAGTTCAGCAATCATATTTTCAAAGAGCGTTTTTCTACGATAACTCGCATTTCAAATTGGAGCATACCATGATATGAATAATTTCAGGAACTGCACTATTTGTTGTACAATCAGATACCAATACCACTGAATCCCGGATGTTTCACAAAGATCTATTGTTTCACATACTAAACTACTTTTATCCCATATGAATAATACTGCTTTAAATGGAGCTAGCGCAAAACAATTAGTATCTACCTCCGCTAAGTCGACTAACAGGGCTTAGAAAGGCCTCAACAATCGTCATTATTGATAGCTCAACATAATGTCATGCCCCACTTATTTCGTTACGTCTAACTTCATGTTTCGCAAAACTCGGTAGTTTTAATAGTTATTTATGCCATAAGGCTGAGAAGTGTGTCTTTATGTCACGGCAATTAGATTTACCGACGAGCGAAGCGAGTCGGGAAAAATTGCCAAGACATAAAGACATTCTCAGCCGGATGGCATACACTATTTTTTTGAGGTAGCACTCATTAAATAAACTGCGCTATGTACTTAATTGAAAAAAACAAACGTCCAATTATTATTAACTCCATATTATCGTCGTCATTGAATTCATCCATAGCTTCACACTTTTACTCAAAAATGTAAAAGCTTTACAAATAAACACACAAAAATTGTCAATTAGAACACCTTTTAAAAACGAAAAAAATTAGTCTACGAACAAGAACAGAAACAAAATGAACGTTTTTAAATAAAGCTCATGAAGGTTTAACACAGATTGTTTTTTGAACACGCTACATTACAGTAATGGCGGCAACATATTTTACGTCCTAGGAGTTTTTTTACATTCATTATTGTCCTCAGAGGTGAAAAGTACTAAATAACCTCCTATAACAATAATGATTGGCTTCTCATCCTAAAAACGGTCCAATAAAGTGCTCAATTACGTACTACCTCAAAAAAATTATATTATCTTACTTTAATAATATTAACACCAACAACGTCTTTCCACAAATTTAAATTTTATTTAGCAAAGCCGGCTTTCGACAATAATGCCATCCACAGCGCCTAAACAATTAATAACAAAACTTAGCAAATAATATTAACATCAAGTAGATAAATTTATTTACTATCTGATGTTTAATATTATTTGCTAAGTCTTGTTATTACTTGTATAGGCACTGTAGATGGCATTATTGTCGAAAGGCCCCTCTGCTAAATAACGTTTAAAATTAGTGGAAAGGCGTTGCAGGTGTTGATATTATTTTGGAAAATTCCACTGCGGTTACTAAAATTATAACTTACTTTACTTTATAAAATCATAGTTTTAACTTCCTTCAAAAGTAATAATTAAGTTTATTTCTTCTTTTTTTAAGTTCTCGAGACTTAATGGCGACTAAAATCATCAGCGGACCGTAACACATTCGCATTTTTTCAACACACATTAAGTGTATTCATGTATAATGTTTATTGTTGGATTTTTAGTGAATTTCCTTTGGATGAAAATCACTAATGTAATGGGCGGCATGACGAGTCGTACGAGAATAGTTCTAAGCATTCCAAAGGAAATTCGCCTGGCTTACGAAGTCTTGCTCCTGAATTTATGTTTTAATTAAATTGAAAACAATGGCTTTTGTACATAAATGTTTAAATTATTTTACCTTATTAACAGTAAGACTAAGTATAAATTACTTTTATATGTCTTTAAATTTGTACATTGCTTCTCTGTCTCTTTAAGTAGAGAAGCATACCCTCTAACGTTCGTCGTACAAGCAGCCTCATTAGCAAAATTGTTATATAAAAAATTTACAAACAATTGGTTTAAATGTTCAAGCAGCCTCATAATCGAAATCTTTATGTAAAAAATGTACTAATATGTATTGTTACTGTAAAAACTGAACAATGCCCACTCGTATCGGTAGAAGAGGTGGCTTATCTGTTTAGGGCTTAACCCTCTCAAATTTAACCAATAAATTATAACAGACAGAGTCCTTCAGGACTTAACAGACTAAAGTAATGGTACCTTCTCAGATACCGTATGAATAGGGTGCCAGGTTCTTTGAAAGGAATCCAATTTAGGGCAAGAACCAATTCCCAAAGATCTCTAAAAAGTACATCACATCTAGGTCAGGTAATCTTAACTTAGAACTCAATAAATAAGTACTAATTATTTTAGTATCATTATAATTTAATGAAATAGCAGATAAGCATTTATTATGAAAACTCTAAAAGATGTTAATCGGGCTTTAACCAGAACCCCTTACTAATACAATATATTCATTTCACATAAAATTAGAACATACCTTACATTTGATCTTATATTGGAACTACTTAACCATTTATATTTCTAAATATGATAATTAATAATCCTTAAAACTTAAAGCTAATGATGGCTGGTTGGTGGCAACCTCCTGTAAAGCAGGTTGTCGACATGGCCTAACTTCTTAGGACCAACAAAGGTAGAGAGACTTCCACATTTTACTTAAGTCGGTATAAAAAAAAAACCCTTCCAAGAAGGGTTCGAAAACTGTGTTAAGTTAATCCAAAAAAGTTACCAAAAATTTAAAATTTCCAACACTAAAACAACTTGGTGGGGCTTAAACCACAATCTCATAATACTTTTTTCATTCGATAAAAGGAATAAAAATCAAATATAACATTAAATGTAGGCCCCAGGCCCCGGTCGAAACCGATTCCCGGAGACACCTGTTAAAAAGCAACGGCATTCGGCGCCATCTCGTTGAGAAACGTGAGTTCACGAGAACCACGTGACATGAATGAACCAATGACAGGTACGATCATTGCCGCCTTTATTTAAAAGTATGAATTCAAACTTGAAAATATTCTTTATTATTAACATTTTGACCAAATTACTACAAAATTTGAAGCTCAAAATGAATATCAAGAATAACCGTAGCAGTATTTTAAACTAAATATGCACTTAAAAAGTTTAAACAGCCTCTAAAAATATTTTTATATTAGACGTAAATTACTGGGTGGCAGACACATTTTAATAATATCAAGAAAACTCAATACTTTTTTAAAAATATCCAGAAAATTATAAATTTTTTCGAAATCCACTAGCTATTTTAAAGGAGTTGGTTTACTTGTTATTCTATTCCACTATAATCTAAACGTATCAATGTTTTGTTATTGACAAAAATAGAGGATCAAATCGAAACACTGTCTGTATGTGTGTGTGCGTCTGTTATCATTGTACTTCCCTATGTCATAATGGTAAAGAGTGTATTTCCTTATATAGTACAAAAATATACCAAGTAACATTTTTATATTTTAGTTTTTTTTGTCGGGTAACTAATGTTAAGTAGCATCGAGCGAGTTCAATACCTGGATGGGCTGGTGTAGGGATTAAACTGGTCTTTCTCTTCTGAGAATGTCAAGAAAGATGTGAGACCGAAGATTAATTATAAAACAGGTGTTGTTCATATTCTGAAGACGAGCGAAGCGAGTCAGAATTTGCAAAGATGAGCGTGGCGAATCCAATAATGTGGGAAATATTGCGAGGTCCCCCATACCCATATATGTTGTAGCGTCATTATATTTTTTTCAATTATACTTTGTCAATTTAGGGTTTCTACCGAGCATTGTGTTAAATTAGAATTTCGTTCGATTTCTTCTAACTGGCTTATAATTTAAGCAAATTAGTTCCATTATATTGTTTAGTATTCTATCACTTATCCAATTATATGATTTTGCCAAAACGATTCGATGAAATCGTTTTGATAATTAGATGTTTTTAAATCGAAATTGGTATCACGACGAAGCGTGATAGTCTTCATTTACCTAATATTACCTTTACCTATTAATGAAACGATGCTTTATGTATTAAATATATGCAAATACTTAAATATAAAAGTTCAAAGCTATATGTGAATCATTCAAAAAAATTGAATCCTAATAGTATCGCAATAGTAATTTATCATTCACAAATTATATTCTTGCTTAAATTATCTATTCATTTTTTTAACTTTTCCATTTCCGTACCCGCAGCTTTTAAGTTTTTTATTCCTTAACACGACATTTTTGGCAATGTTCTAATCAATAATATTTTATCTTCATACAGTGTATAATGGGATGTTTAATGAGTTTTTTAGGAAATAAAGAAACACTTTTCATTCCCAAGGGTAAACAAGGTACTTTTCACTCCCTAGGGGAAACAAGTTACTTTTTAAAACCCCGAGGGAAAACAAGTTAATTTTCACTCCCAAGGGTAAACAAGGTACTTTTCACTCCGTAGGGGAAACAAGTTACTTTTTAAAACCCCGAGGGAAAACAAGTTACTTTTTAAAACCCCGAGGGAAAACAAGTTAATTTTCACTCCCAAGGGTAAACAAGGTACTTTTCACTCCGTAGGAGAAACAAGTTACTTTTTAAAACCCCGAGGGAAAACAAGTTACTTTTCAATCCCATTGGTAAACAAGGTACTTTTCACTCCCTTGGGGAAACAAGTTACTTTTTAAAACCCCGAGGGAAAACAAGTTAATTTTCACTCCCAAGGGTAAACAAGGTACTTTTCACTCCGTAGGGGAAACAAGTTACTTTTTAAAACCCCAAGGGAAAACAAGTTACTTTTCAATCCCATTGGTAAACACTTTTCAGGGGAAACAAGTTACTTTTTAAAACCCGAGGGAAAACAAGTTATTTCACTCCCAAGGGTAAACAAGGTACTTTTCTCCGTAGGGGAAACAAGTTACTTTTTAAACCCGAGGAAAACAAGTTACTTTCAATCCCATTGGTAAACAGGTACTTTTCACTCCCTAGGGGAAACAAGTTACTTTTTAAAACCCCAAAGGGAAAACAAGGTACTTTTCACTCCCTAAGGGAAACAAGTTACTTTTTACTCCCTGGTCACTAAAAAATAAGTGACTTTTCCTCCTTGGGAGTGAAAAGTATTTTTAAGATTTGAGATTAGAGCCTTCAAATCTTATAATAAGGAGGTATTTTTCCTATTTAAGCAAATTTTCGAAGAAAAATTCGGGCGCGGAGGTCCACAAACCGGGCGATTTTTGTTAAAATGCTCTATTTCTTGCTTAAATTATAATGTTGCCTAACTTTTCGTTATATATTTAATAACCTGAATTATTTTATCAGGAAAATCGCATATTTATCTCATAGATTTATGAGAAATGACGAGATTATACACTACACGACACATCATTAATGAACTAATTTGAAGCACAGTTTTTGCTACTTTTAAGCGCATTTTTTGAGGATAAGCGAATCGAGTCTGAAGACATTTGTGTTGCAACTTGTGTATTCTAAGTACGAGCGAAGCGAGTCCGAAGTAGGGAGGATGAACGTTGCGAATCCTATATGATGAGAAAATTTTCTAAGGTACCCCGTACTCGATTTTAGCGAATTTACTTTAGAAAAAGAAATAAGGAAATAATAAAGGAATAATAAAAGACGACTAATAAAGGTCCCTGATGACGAAAAAATAGAGTTCGCATGACTAAATATTATATGTATACATACATACATACATACATACATACATATATATATATATATAATATATATATATATATATATATATATATATATATATATTTATATATATATATATATATATATATATATATATATATATATATAATATATATATATATATAAATGTGTGTGTGACGTGTCTGTATTTCTCGTTATGTTTATCGGACTCTGAATTAAATAAATCTGGTTCAAATCGATTTGACCACTTTAAGTGACTAAAAAGTCAAAAAATACATAATAAATTATCAGAAACCAAAATTACGGTCGAGAAAGGAAAGGATATTTAAAATAAGGAAATCTAAAGGAAATTCGCCCAACATGCGAATCACTGCGCCAGAAGTTTTTTTATTAGGAGGTTTATATAACATGATATTTTTAAAAACAAGAAATGTTTAATAATATTATTATTAGTGTGGCAATTACACGTGCTTTTTGTGATAGTTTCATCCCTGAGTTAACTCTATTTGAAATCTGCTTATGAGTCATGTCTTGTTTTGTTGTTTTGTTTTGTCTTGAGTCTGCTTATGTTTTGGAAGAGAGGACCTTATGGTCCTAATTCTGCGTGGTTAAATAAATCAGGAATCAATCAATCAATCAATCATGTCAAGTTATAACAGCGGTCGAGATTGGGAGGTGATGTAATCTTAGTCACTTCTCGTTCATAACCAGTTTGTCCATCATCTCTATGTCCGTCTAATTTATTGTTACAGTCCCAGCTATGACTTGGTAATAAAAAGTAACATCTGCTAATTAGACTTCATAATGTTTGTCAATTTCGAAGTTTACTCCCTCCAATTTAAATACATTGAAGGACTTATTAGTTACATTAATGTTAATATGATTTTGAATGAGCACCAGTGGAATTGTTCATAATAAAAGGAACTAAGAAAGGAGGTTCTCCACATTATCATTAATCATTCAAAGCGCTTTCAACTTAATATGAGTGCATCATCAGTGCCTGTAGAAATAAGTAAATATACTCTTTTGTACAGTCACTGATGATGGCCTCGTGTTAGGTTTAACGCGCTTTGAATAAATTAATGATTTTGCGGAGAGACTACTTTTTTCATTCTTATTTATACAGGCACTGATGTTAGCTTAAGAGCGCTTTGAATGAATTAAGATTTTGTGAAGAGACTCTAATCTTCGTTCATAGTTGTAAAACACTGACGAAGGCCACATGTTAGGTCGAAAGCGTTTTAAATAAATTAATGATTTTGGTATAAAGAGACTTTTGGTTTAAGTCTTTGGCCAGTGACATCTGAACAGCAGGTGTTTCGTTGTTTAGTCCGCAAAAAGTAAAAAACTTAAATTTTCTTTTATACCCACCCTGTACTCAATCCCTACCCCCACTCTCATATAACTGCCGATGAGAGCACAATAGTTGTCAGGATGAAAAGGATAAGTTTAAAACATACCAGTAAAGGCAATTTTTACCCACCCCTTTGCTCTCCACTCTCATACAACTGCCGATGAAATGCACAATTAAAGTCAGGATGGAAAGGTTAAGTTTCAAAACTTACCAGTAAAAGCACTTTTTACCCACCTCTTAGCCTTCATCTCTCTTACAATTGCCAATAAAATGCACAATTGTAGTCAGGATGGAAAGGTTAAGTTTAAAAACTTACCAGTAAAGGCACTTTTTACCCACCCCTTTGCGCTAAACTCTCATACAATTGCCAATGAAGTGCACAAGTGTTGTCAGGATGGAAAGGTTAAGTTTAAAAACATACCAGTAAAGACACTTTTTACCCACCCCTTTATACCACTATTGGGCGCTTTTTACCCCTTTGTTCCTCACTCATAATAAAACCTTAGTACAAAAATCCTCCTGATATATGTTTTAAGCCCTATAGTTTACAAACTATGTGTGACACTATTAAATCACATAATGACTCAGCTGAAATTACCCAGCGCCGATGTTGCGAATTGGCAAAGAGGCTGAAGACTTATTTTAGCGAATTTTCTTTGTATAGAATTCGCTAATAGGATATTATTTTAATAATAAGTTTACTATAAACTTTAGTAGAATACTATTCTGCCAGCTAAAAAACCGTATATCTTTTTATAATATGTAAATTAAATATATTATTTGTGACTTTGTATTAAATTCAGTTTGAAGTAACCGACTAAATAATAATAATAATAACAATAATAAACTCACTCAAACTGAATATAAAAACAGACATGATGACGTGGGGAAAATAATTAATCATAAAATTGCTAGTGCTTACAACCTGCTGAATGACATAGAAACACAGACGCCATATTACAAATATAATCCAAACATAGTATTAGAATATAGACAGGCTAAACTACTCTGGGACCGAACATTATTAACAGATAGGACAATAGATGCTAACAGACCTGATATTACACTATTAGACAAAACTACCAGAAAACTTTACTTAATAGATGTTGCCATACCTAATACTCATAATATAGAAAACACATTTCAAACTAAAATTAATAAATATCTAAAATTAGCAGAAGAATTGAAAGTTCAATGGCAAATAAATGAAACCGTCATCATCCTCAATAGTAATGTCAGCCACTGCCATAGTCCCTAACAGTATTCACGACTCATGCAAACATTTAAATCTTCCTGATAACATTTATACAACTCTGCAGAAATCAATAGTTCTAGACACGTGCAGTATTGTTCGCCGTTTTCTGGCCAGATAATTATAAAATAAAAAATTCTGGCGTGGTGGTCCGCATGTCGGGCGAATTTCCTTTGGATGCGTGTTTTCGTGCTTTTTACATTATATAAGTTTACAACTACTAAATAAATAATTCCGGCGCGGTGGTCCGCTGTCGGGCGAATTTCATTTAGAATGCGTGTTTCCGTGCTAAACAACCCATTTCTTGCTTATGCAAGAACCATGCCCATTGCGTGGTTCCGGTTCATGCTTTAGAACCTAAGCAGTTACTCAATTGTCAAGCACTGCTTGTAACTCATTTTGTCTGTATTTTCCAAAGGAAATGCGCTAAAACCTTTAAAGATAACTGACTAAGCTTAAAGATAAGTAACTAATCTTTAAACTAGTGCAAATAATAGTGCGTACTTCTAATTTTAGATGTGTAGTTTTGTACAACAACTGGATGATTATGCGCATTTCCTTTGGAAAATACAGACAAATGAGTTACGAGCAGTGCTTGACAATTGAGTAACTGCTTAGGTTCTAAAGCATGAACCGGAACCACGCAATGGGCATGGTTCTTGCATAAGCAAGAAATGGGTTGTTTAGCACGGAAACACGCATTCTAAATGAAATTCGCCCGACAGCGGACCACCGCGCCGGAATTATTTATTTAGTAGTTGTAAACTTATATAATGTAAAAAGCACGAAAACACGCATCCAAAGGAAATTCGCCCGACATGCGGACCACCGCGCCAGAATTTTTTGTTGATAACACAAGATTAATATTAAAATTTAGTTGTTTTTAATTTCAACTGTACATTTATTTTTGTTTCAGGTTGTTCAGCAATTACACGAACTTGATCAAGAAATATATCGATCCTCATTTAAAAATCCGTTTGCTGTGATGTTAAGTTTTGTTTCGTGTTTAATATCTATTTAAATTTGGTTATTTATCATGGTATACATTACGTATGCTATGATGTTATTTTTTGTGAAATATTAATTTAAATTTTGTTCAATCATTAAACTTATGATGCTCTAAATTTTGCTGTAATTTTAAGTTTTGTTTTGGTTCAAATAGTAATTTAAATTTTATTATTTTTACGATGGTGTAAATTTTGATGTGAAGTTTTGTTTTTGTTATTGTGCCTTTAAATTGTGTTATTTATGTTGACCTAAATTTTGCTGTGAAGTTATGTTCTGTGTTAAATAATAATTATAAATTGTTTATTTATGGTGGTCAACATTTTGCTGTAAATTCAGTGGGTGTTTCATTTCTATCATGATATTACGAAGATACTCGAGTGGCGAAAAACTGTACTCTACATAGCATGTTAGTAGACCTTATTACCTTTTTACTTTTCCTCATTTATAACGTAGGTATATAGGAAAAGTATTGTGTTTGCAAAAAAATCCAAAATCGGGTTGAAACCGGAATTATCCGTTTCAGGTGTTCTAAAGGCCTCCTGAGTGATTTCACAAAGTTGTCTGTCTTTATGTGTGTGTGTGTGTCTGTTATCATCGTAGCTCCTAGTGTATTTTTGCTGGAGAATTGAAACTTTTTAGAAAAATCAGTCTTCCGCTGTAATTGTGCTGTTCGGAAAATAATGTTTTTATGACGTCATAAACATGCATTTGACTTAGAGAAAATTTTGAAAAATCATAAAACGCGGAAATATAATGCGATCGGATTGAGATTTAGCACGCATGTGACAATGTATAAGACTAACATATGTGCCAAGTTTCATCTCATTATCAGCATTAGTTCAATTCGTATCGAATGATTCAATTGAGTGTATACTATTACTTAATAAATAAGGACATTAACTTTCGTTTAAATACGACAAGTATATCCATGATTTTTGTTGGATCGTAAAAATTAAGCAGCATTGAGCGTGTTCAGTGCTGTATGAAACGGACCACTGAAAATGAAACGGATGCATTTACTATTTGAAGACGAGCGAAGTGGGTCCGAAGCAGGGAGGATGAGCTTAGCAAATCCGATATGGTGTCCCGTACTTGATTTTGACAACTGATTTATGGTTGCTTCTTTTTGAAATAAGGAGAGCATAGAATGTAGATAAATTTTAACTTTTCTTCATTTATACCGTAGGTATAAATAGAAAAAATATTGTGTTTGCGAAAAATCTGAATCCGGGATGTCACCGGATTTATCCGTTTCAGGTGTTCTTAATGCCTCCTAATGGTTTTAACAAAGTTTTTTGTCCGTCTGTATGTGTGTGTCTGTTATAATCGTAGCTCCCAGTATATTTATGCTAGAGAGTTGAGCATTTGTACATAAATCAGTCTACCGCCGTAGTTGATATAGTAGTAGTGCTATTCGGATAGTAATTGTTTATGGCGTCATTAACTCGCTATAATGACGCCTAATAAAAAATAATAATAAATCGCTATAATAAAAAAATTTGCGATTAGATTAAGATTTAACGCGCATGTAGTCATGTATAAGACTGACATATGTGCCGAGTTCCATCTCATTATAATAATTATTGCACTATTAAATTATATATAATTAATAATAAGAAGAAAAAATTACACCAAGTGTCGCTTCAATAGTATACGTATATCCATGATTTTGGTTATGTAAAAGTTTATCATTTTGGTTGATTTTGGTTATCATAAAAGTAAAGCAGTTTTTAGAGCAGTCAGTGCCTGGATGATTGACGGCTGGGAATGAAATGGATGTATTTACTATTTGGAAAGGAAGCAAGGGTGCAGACGACTTGCAGAATAAATGTAACGACTCGTATGTTCTGAGGACGAGCGAAGCGAGTCCAAAGTAAGGAGGATGAGCGTAGCGAATTCGATGTGATGAGGAAAAATTCAGGGGTACACCGTACCGATTTTTTCAAATTAACATTTCGCTAAATTTCTCTTTTTGACAATTATAGTCCAAGAGCCAGGCCTAAAAAATGTGACTCATTTTGTAATAATTCAAACAAAATGTTTCTGAAAACATACCTTTAATTATGAAGGAAAATCATAGTCTACCTATCCAGATTAGAGCCTTCATTCAAGTTATGGCTTTTGTTACATAATTTTAAAACAGGACAAAATTTTTCCAAAGAAATTTGGAAAAAATAATTTCAATTTTTTTTTGAAATTATGCAAAGACTTTGCGTAAATTAGCCATTTTTTTCTTCTCGGCGGCGTACCAGAAAAGTGAATCAACTTTAGAGATAGTGTTTGGAACTGTATATAGGGTGTAGTGCCTGATAATATTGTACCATTATTTTTTATTCATTCATTTAATTCTTTTGTATACTCCTGGATCTATGCAGGTAAGTAAAACTGCTGCAATTATGACAACTGCTAAAATCTGTTATGATTAATCTCCATGAACACCTGAATTGATTGGGATCTCAAAATATACTAAGAGAAGCTGTACAATTTGTTAACACTGCTGGCTTGCTGCCAAGGAGAAGAAGCTGATGATTGAGAAATGGATTGTTTAGTAAAAAAGCAAAGGAGTCATTCGGAGGAAATTTCCTATTTGCGGTTTTCCGTATCTGAGTTATTAATGAATTTTATTTCTTTTCAGGCTTTTGAAAAACCTATAGGCTGAGGCTGAGCCCAACAGGTAGGAGGGCTAACAGGTAAGTGACTACAAAGACGATCTAATTATAGGTTTAGGAAACATTTAACCAAACTCCTAGTTTGGTTATTTGTCTGATACCATTCTCAGGCCATGTCTGATAATGGTATCATATTACTAATCTTTTTCTGGTTTATGTTTTATGGTGACTATTATTCCAAGTTTCGAAGATATCACAGAGGGGCAGAACACCACCTCCAGGATTATTGGAAGAATCTTTGCGATTTATCAGGAGTTTACTTTTATGGTAATTAATTACTACTTATTACACTACTATAAGTTGTTTTGACTATCGATTCTGCTTGTCTTCCGATACCACTTATATATATATATATATATATATATATATATATATATTATATATTATTATATAATATATACAATATATATATATATATATATATATACACACATATATATATATATATATATATATATATATATATATATATAATATATATATATATATTAAATTTATTTATATATATGCGAAACACCTACTAAATTAGTTTCATATTATTTATTCCTTGAAATATTACCTGACCTTTAAAGCGTAAAAGTTTCTGCTAAGCTGTCATATGAATTCTGATGTTTTGCTAGCTTTTAACTTACAGAGATATCTATGAGATAGCTATTTTTTTAGTCATGATTATGACACTTTATCTTTATATCTGAACGTTTATCTCCTAAATCTTAACGACTCACTTGTTAAAATTAATGATTTATGTAAAAATCATATCCTTGAGTCGAATCATAAATTGATTACAATAAAACTTATCAAATAAAATAATACAATAGTTTTCATTCATTATATCGACACTACTACATAAACATATACACTACTACATTCATGCATTTACTCATACACAGCTAATTAATTTTTCCTCGTGCTATCCTAATATATTGCTAATACTTAAAATAAATATTTTACGAACTGTATTCTTTATTACTTATTCGTAACATATACTTCCTTATTTAAATTTAAACCTGTATTTACAATATTTTTTCCCTCATTAATACTGTAGGGATAGGAAACGCATTGTGCTAGTTTTAAATTCCTTCAACATTCGGAATGCATCCGCTCACTTAATTTCGTTTTTCACTCAAAAATTGATACTGGTTCTTTGATCCGTTTTTTCGAAGACGATCTAAAACACGTGCAAGCAAAGAGATGTCAACAATTAAGTGAACATTCAAAATGGTCGAGCTTGTCGGCATAAGTGAGAGACATGAGTACCAACATAAAGCCACAAAAAGATCGAAATTCGAATATACGTAACCCGCGAAAATTCAAAAGTCGCGATTCTTTTTGAACACACCTCGTATGGTAATCTGATTACCAAAATGTACTTTAACTATAAAGTAACTTACTTTACTGTAATTTTAAAAAGATAATTTAAAGCATACTATTACATGGATCAGTTCTGAAACTGTGTCATATTCTGGACAATTTGATACCAATTTCCCTGAATTCTGGTAATTTTTCCTATACAATGTATAAGAAGTTATACATTCTGGTGTACTATTTTTTTATAGTGAGCTTATTTCTTATTATAAAAAATGGGTAATAGTCCTTATGCATGCCAAACGATACCTCCAGAAAAAATGTATGGAATTTAATTATATTGGTAATTTTTTTTAAATAACATAGTTATTTTAAATAATTAAATAAATTATTAAATTAAATTAAATGATTATTTTAAACATATAGTTTCTTAAATAATTAATTAAACACTGGTGGTGATCAAATGACTATACATGCCAGATAATTGGAATACAAATAATTGGTCATTTAAACTTCCAGTGGTCAACTTAGTGGGGGTAGATACCAATTTTATCGCGATAGCTCCACACGAAGCTGAGTTAATCAGGGTGATGTATTTGAAATGTACCACCCTATATACATATCACTTTAATCAGGGTGATGTATTTGAAAGTTAGTATACATTTTAATTAATCATGTATTTGAAATGTACTATCCTGTATTCAATCACTTTAATCAGGGTGATATTTGAAATGTACATCCTGTATTCAAATCACCAGGGTGATATTTGAATGTTATATACATATCACTTTAATCAGGGTGATGTATTTGAAAGTTACCCCCTGTATAATTTTAATTTAATCAGGGTGATGTATTTGAAATGTACTATCCTGTATTCATATCATTTTAATCAGGGTGATGTATTTGAAATGTACCACCCTATATACATATCACTTTAATCAGGTGATGTATTTGAAAGTTACCTCCCTGTATACATTTTAATTTAATCAGGGTGATGTATTTGAAATGTACTATCCTGTATTCATATCATTTTAATCAGGGTGATGTATTTGAAATGTACCACCTATATACATATCACTTTAATCAGGGTGATGTATTTGAAAGTTACCTCCCTGTATACATTTTAATTTAATCAGGGTGATGTATTTGAAATGTACTATCCTGTATTCATATCACTTTAATCAGGGTTATGTATTTGAAATGTACCACCCTATATACATATCACTTTAATCAGGTGATGTATTGAAAGTACCTCCCTGTATACATTTTAATAATCAGGGTGATGTATTTGAAATGTACTATCCTGTATTCATATCACTTTAATCAGGGTTATGTATTTGAATGTACCACCCTATATACATATCACTTTAATCAGGGTGATGTATTTGAAAGTTACCTCCCTGTATACATTTTAATTTAATCTGGGTGATGTATTTGAAATGTACTATCCTGTATTCATATCACTTTAATCAGGGTG
Organism: Microvelia longipes; assembly: GCA_018340805.1. Taxonomy (NCBI): domain Eukaryota; kingdom Metazoa; phylum Arthropoda; class Insecta; order Hemiptera; family Veliidae; genus Microvelia; species Microvelia longipes. The sequence continues at coordinate 12,006,319 of JACMZG010001913.1, forward strand.
ATATATTTGAAATGTACCACCCTATATACATATCACTTTAATCAGGGTGATGTATTTGAAAGTTACCTCCCTGTATACATTTTAATTTAATCTGGGTGATGTATTTGAAATGTACTATCCTGTATTCAAATCACTTTAATGAGGGTGATGTATTTGAAATGTACTATCCTGTTTACATATCACTTTAATCAGGGTGATGTATTTAAAATGTACTACCCTTTTCATAGTTATACATAACACAGAATGATTGTGCGAGCAAGCGAATGGCTATGCTACATCTTCCTTGGTGTCTCTGGCTCAATTAAATTGTGTCAACTATTCATGTTGTATAAAAACATGGGAGTATTAACTGACATATATAAGATAGCACCGCTTGTCAAATTTAATCCCCAAATTCATCAACAAAGCGCTTAGTAGCCGGATGTGCAACTAAAACTGAAAGTAAAATGAAACGTATATTTTAGGTGAATTCTAGGTGCCGGATATTTTTCAAACACAATACTTTACCTGTATGCTTATGATATAAATGAAGAAGAGTAAAAATAGTTTGATGTAATTCTAATACAATGATGCTCTTAAAACCGTTTTTAATGCTACAGCACTTAAATTACGCATCTTAGAAGGGGCCTAATTTAAGTGCTTCTAATAATATATCTATGTTGTTTTGTTGCTACTTGAAGGGACACACCCTATCTCAATAAAGTTTGAAACAAGCACACATTCAGACACAAAGTTATCTGTGGTTTTCAGGTCTGCTTCCTGAGAACCACTCAGGAGGCTTTCAAAGCGCCTTAATCGGATATTTCTGGTGACTTCTCGAATAAGAAGTTTTAGTGCAAACAAGAAACTTTTCCTGTGCCTACGAAGAAAAGTAATGAACACGCATTTCTTTTATAAAGTTTAGAATAAATTGAATTGAAAGTCTTAGGCCCGTATTCAAAGACATCTTCCTAACATTCTCCTTGTTCCTTAAGGAGAATGTTAGGAAAATGTTGGAAGATGTCTTTGAATACGGGCCTTAAGTGTTAATGACTCAAGTCAAAATTATTACTGATCAACAGTAAAAAATAGACTGTTGATAATTAAATTATTTGCTCCTCGCTAGACTTTTTTGTATCTTTAATTTAAATTCATGTATAAGTATATACATATTTTTAGTCCTATTTATTTGACGTCAATCTAATTTATTCATCTTAGTTATTTTTTCTTTGAATAAATGCTTCTTTTTCACACATAAATTTCTAGCAAATTAGGATCGTAGGGTCTTTACAGCCTGAATTAATGAGCTTATAAAAATATGTGCGTGAGGTTTTGTTTTAAAGGTTTAGTCATAAAAATTATTAATTCAAATTAAAAACCAGTTTTTGGTGCAAAACATAAAGTTACGACTTAAGAGATAAATTTAATAATTAAGATAAATTTTTAATTATTAAAGAAATATTTTAGCGTAAAATTAAAATACGATTCTCTTTTAGTTAAACCAAAGTACTAAAAGGGAACGGGTCCGCGTAGTTTCGCGGACCCGTTCGGCTCGCCAAGTCCATTCTTGTAGTCACGTGACCATGTGATAAGCGAATTTTCGTGCAAAAAAACAGAAAAATAAATCATTTCTCTATTTGTAAAAAATTAAAAATTAAAAAATTATGAATTTCCATTATATTGCGTGTTTCCGATTTTAACAATCCATTTCTTGCTTATGGTTCCGGTTTATGCTTAAGGTATAAAGCATATCCTGTTGGATATAAAAAAACCTATTACTTTAAAATTGGCACAAATTAAGTTGCTAGTTAAAACTCTGTAAGTGTTTATCTTTAAAGGTTTCGGTTTTATTTTTACTTTTTCTCATTTATACCGTAGGTATATGGGAAAAGTATTGTTTGCGAAAAAATCCGAAGCCAGGATGTCTCCGGAATTATCCGTTTCAGGCGTTTTTAAGGCCTCCTGAGTGGTTTTCGCAAAGTTGTCTGTCTGTATGTGTGGGTGTTATCATTTTAGCGCCCAGTGTATTTATGCTAGAGAGTTAAAATTTTGTACAAAAATCATTTTATCGCTGTAGTTGTGCTATTTGGAATATATTTTTTATGACGTCATTAACCCGCAATAATGACTCTGCATAAATTTCGAAAAAATCATAAAACTCGGAAAAAATATGCGATCTAATTGAGATTTGGCACGAATGTGACTGTGTATAAGACTAAAATATGTGCTAAGTTTTATCTCATTATCAGCATTAGTTCAATTTTTATTGATTGATTTGTATAAGTTTAAAAAAATGTAAAAAATCGGAAAATAATCTAATTGAGTAGAAACTAAGTTTCGTTTTTAATACAACAAGTCTATTTATGATTTGTGGTGGATAATAAAAGTTAAGCAGCATCAACCGTGGTCAGTGCCTGGATAATTGACCACTGAAAATGAAACGGATGTATTTACTATCTGAGAACGAGTAAAGCGAGACCGAAGACGTGTTGCAGTATAAATTATTTAACAACTTGTATTTCTGAGGACAAGCGAAGCGAGTCCAAAGCTAAGAGGATGAGCGTAGCAAATGCGATGTAACAAGGAAAAGTTCCGAGGTACCCCGTACCCGATTTTTTTTATTTTACCTTTAAGAAATCAATAAAAAATTAGTTATAAATAGTGCTTGATAATTAAGTAACTGCTTAAGTTATAAAGCATAAACCCGAACCTTAACATTAAGGACGGAAACACAAATTCTAAAGGAAATTCGCCTGATATACGGAACTCCGTGTCAGTATTATTTAGTTGTTATAAACTTATGCATTGTAAAAAAATATAAAAAATCATCTTCCAAACCAGGATTCGAATTGAGTTCATTCGAAGTTTGAAATATTCCCAGGTGTATCTCGGGCAATTGTACAGTATCAACTTTTCATAATTTTTACAACGCTCTAATATTGTTATTTTCTTATACATTTTTGACTATAGGAAGTCTATGACGTCAATGGTTTATAAATAACTTAATGTGAGACAAAATGTTGCTCTAAAGAACGCTTAATTTTAATTGCTCCTTCCTTTTGATTATTAGTATAATTATATTTAATTTGAACCATCAATGGAAAAAGTTAAACTGATTTCAGTATATAATAGAGGCCAATTAGATTTTCAAAACAAAAAATCGGGTACGGTGTACCTCAGAACTTTTCCTCATCACATCGGATTCGCTACGCACATCCTCCCTACTTCGGACTCGCTTCGCTCGTCCTCAGAATATACAATTCGCCAAATGTACACTGGACAACCTTTTCGGACTCACTTCACTCGTCCCTAGATAGTAATTACATCCGTTTTATTCTCAGCGGTCACCCATACAGCACTGACCACAATCAATGCTGTTGAACTTTTACGATCCTACGAAAATTTGTGTTCTTATTTATTTCGTAAGAGTATATATATTTGTACTAAATTTCAATTCAATTGATTTTTTTTGTACAATTATTATTATTTTTAAAAAATCGAGGACAAGTCATTTGATTGAACTAATGCTTATAATGTGATGAAACTTGGTACATATGTTCTTATAAAATGGCACATATGTCTTATAAAATTGATACATGCGTGCTACATCTCAATCCGATCGCATCAATTTTTCGCGTTCTATGATTTTTCGAAATTTGTCCTGAGTTATTAATTCAGGCTAATGACATCATACAACAATTATTTTCCGAATAGCGGAACTACAGCGGTAGACTGACTTTTGTACAAAGCTTTAACTACCTTACTAAAGTAAGACACACAAACATACAGACAGATATCAGTTAATGAATACTTACTGTCTGATACATACAGACAGATAGTTACGGTTTCATCCCGGTTTAGGATTTCTTTGCAAACACAATACTTTTCCTATATACCTACGGTATAATTGAGGAAAAGTAAAAATTAGTTTGCTGATATGAGTTTGCCTTTGAATTTTTTTTATTTAGTTTAAATAGTTGTTCACTATATTTTTAACGATATAGCGATAAAATACGGCCATACTTACGGTTTACTTTTTACGGCATTTTACCGTTTTTTTGGTTACTTAGAGTACTTACTTACTTACACACCGGTTTCATTCTACACTGAGTCTCAAAATATATCTGAAAAGACATCTAACTCGAAATTGAATTATTAAACTCAGATTCCAGCGTGAGTAGATAAAATATCTTAAGAAATACGGTAAGGAAAAAATTATTACTGACACGCAGTATAATTATCTGTTTTGAATTGGCCTTGGGAGTCAAATTGAAAATTAGTTTTCTCAGCTTCGCTTCTTCAGATAATAAAAGTCCCCCCTTTCTTTTAGCTTGGGCGCTAACTTATTATACTATTAGTAATATTCTATATTGTGGTATAAAAAAATTGTGTAATTACAATCGATAATTCCGATCGAGGAGCTTTTAAATTAATCTGAGCAGCAGCTTATTTAAAATAGTATATTATGCTACTAGGCAGCAAAATGGAGTTTCGCAGACCAGTTCTATAAATTAGCCCCGAGCCTAAGCCGAGGGCAGGCTATTAAAATTTCCAGCTGAGGTTAGTAATTAACCCATTTGACTGACGAGGCGAATCCGAGTCAGGTATATGGCGAATTGTCTGCTGAGGCGGAGCCGATGCAGGCAATCGCTGGCACAAGTTGGCAATGTTTTCTTTGCTGCATATTAGCATACACAATTTTATCTATTTACGGCTAAAATAAACATAAGAATATTTTTTTTAATGTTTTGTTTAATTTTTATCAGTTACAGCAAAAAATTAAGATTACAATAAATTATTAAATTAGGTCAAGAAACTTATATAATAAATTTATTATAACTTATATAAATAGAGAAGTAAAAAAAAGGTTTTTAAATACTTGTTACGAAATTTTAGAGGCAGAATGTATTGCTTTGAAATTATTGCAATACTCGCTATGTCAGGTAGAATTTAGTCTAGTAATCCGTCTATTCTAGCAATATTTCTATGTTAAGTTTTTTCACTGTTATTCTGGTTCATTATATTTTATTGCAAAATTAGTTTACCATTTACAGTATTAGTTATTCCTTATAAAGTTTTAGATTTAAAAACAAAATAAATCAACAAATATTGAAATAAGTAACAAAACAAACAATACTGATCTGTTCGATTCATAAACAGGTGGTAAAAAATAAAACAAGCTGTAAATATCAGTGTTGCCAATATTTTATTTAAAACTATATTTATTTTCTATTTTATAAAACTTTTTAATACAAATATTATATCGTAGTTTTAAGTAATAATGTATAGTAAATATAATTATGAATGAAAATATAATTATGAATTATCATGTTTACCAGACGAAATTTAACTCAATTACTTGCAACATAATAACCTCAACTTATTCATTTCTCCTCCTTCGGTGTTTTGACTTTTCTACCAATATATTTAAATGTACTATAACTCCCTAGGAGGTAGAGTATTACCTAGGACATTTCTCTTTTTTTACTGTTTTTAAATATTTTGTCGACAGTGTTTGTAAAATTACATTTTGCAGCTTAAAAACTGCTCAGAAATGACTAATTTTGCAGCCGTCAGTAGATAAAATTATTTATTGCCCAACAAATGATAAGATAACTTTAATAATGCATTTATTCAAGTTTGCTGTTTGTTATTTTACTATTTTCTTCGTTCTGGAGGTAAATTCATAAACTTATCTTTAACTTATTATAAAAACAAGTTGTTGCTCCCGAGCAGTAATTAACTCTCTTGGCTTGGCCTCGAGACATAAGTGAATAAATAAATAAATAATAGTTTATTTTTTTGTTAAATTTTTACAATTTTTTTTGTAATACTTCAAAAATAACAAAATTAAAAAAAAACTATAAAAACATTTCTAACAAAAAAGGGAGTTGTTCAGGGTGCTCCTGGCTCTTCCTCATCTTCTTTGATTATGATTAATTTATTATAATATAAAAAAAAAAAGTATATTAATATCAGAGCATACATTAATTAAAACATTTATTTTTAATTTGTTACCTTTGGCCTCAGGAACCAATTCGTTTTTTATTAATTTACTGATTTGTTACATTATCATTTCTACTTGATGTATTCGTATTACCTTCTATGTCCTCTAATGGGTTGTTACAATTGAAATCCAGCTCTAGCAACTTAACAAATAAATTAAACTTCTCATTGTTACAATTTTCATAAATGTGTGTCAAATATATAAAATCAAAATAATTTAAATGTTTAAAAATGATTACACTATCTTTTGCTTTATACATTCTTTTGATTAATCTATTAATATTACATTTAATATAGAAAAAATAATCAACCAAATGTTTGAACAAATTAATAAAAGTAATTATCAATAAAAACAAAAACCAAAACCAAAGGATAACAAATATAATTTCATTAATTTTATTTTGTGGTAAGAAACAGAGTGCATCTGATATTTCAATGCTTCCACTAGGCCCTATATTTTTGAAAATACATTTGGTCATTTTTGGAAACATTATATTCAATACAGTATTATCTATTAAGTATTCGTATCCTAAATAAATGAATTTATTTTGTAAGAATGTATGAGTTAGATAAATTTGTAATGATAACGAAGTAAAATTAATAAATTCTGATATTATGTAGTGCAGACCACGATCTCTGTTAAGAATTAATATTTTGTATGGTTTAAAATTTAAATGTATTTTATTATATATTGGTAAATAATCATAAATTATGTGTTTATTATTTTCTTTTAATTTTTTAGAAAAAATTTCATCTTCAAAATTTCTATATTTATTTATTTGATAATCAATGTCTTTTATTACTTTATTTAATCTTGATTTTTCCGCTGTTTTCCAATAATAACGTCCGAAATAAAATGACAAACTGTTTACTAATAGAAATAATTGGACCCACTGGTAATAAGATATGTATTTGATATCAGAATTGGTAGAAATCGGACCAACGTTGTGGTAAATTTTGGTAGTTAAATTGGTTAGTATGTATGTCGATGACCAGTAGCAATATTGATCTATTATATATTGTAATGAGGGCTTGTTGATGATGCAATAAATATTGTTGCCGAAAGCTTGATTGCAGGTTGTTATTATAAGGAAGCATAGTGACAGTCCAAGTGCGTATTTATAATGAAATTTTTGCGCTAAATTTGAGTCTCGTAGATCCTTGTTGGCGATTATGTTGATTGATTCTTTTAGTGCTCTTATCAACATTATAAACGTTTTTTAAAACTTCTTAAAACATGAAATTTTTTAACTTCTCAAAACAATCTCTAAAATATTTATAAATAATTTTATATCTTATTATTTAATCACTACTTATTACCATTAAAATAATTATTAATTAAATACAAATAGATGATTATTTAGGAGTTATAAATATTTAAAAAACCTGATTTTTTTTAGATTTTTTTAACTTACTTAAATAAAATAACGTTAAAAAAGGATGAAAGTAGGTGCTGGATATGAAAGATAAATAACTTGCGCTGATTTTAAATTCCGAACTTATAAAAACTAAACTATGCTCAGTCCAAAAGCGAGCTGCTCCAGTTGCTTTTCCAGTATTTTTATTTTTGTATCAAAGCGTATAATATGAAATCTCAGGGTGTCTGAGATTATAATTGTCTTGGTGACTGTAAGATAATTATTAACTAAAAAAAGCAATAACTGAATAATAATCTAGTAATTATTGATTAAAAAAAACTAATTAATAATTTAGTAATTATTGATTAAGAAGCGATGACTAAAAAATAATTTAGTAATTATTGATTAAACGCAGCAATGGCTAAACAATAATTTAGTAATTATTGATTAAAAAGCAATGACTAAATAATAATTGAAAATTATTGATTAAAAAGCAATGACTAAATAATAATGGAGTAATTATTGATTAAAAAGCTATGACTAAATAATAATGTAGTAATTATTGATTATAAAGCAATGACTAAATAATAATTGAAAATTATTGATTAAAAAGCAATGACTAAATAATAATGGAGTAATTATTGATTAAAAAGGTATGACTAAATAATAATTTACTAATTATTAATTTACAAGCAATAACTAAATAATAATTTAGTAATTAAATAATGGTTTTTGGTTTTCGAAACAAATTCAGTCTTGTTTAAATTATACAACTTTTTTTAAAAAAAATTCTAATTTATTCAAATAAAATAATGGACAGGATGAAAAATATTTTTTTAAACAATAAAAACAATATATTATTTAATTACCATATAGTCTCTAATTATTGATGATTTATTGCCCCAAACTATTAATTAATTAGCATTTTATTATTAAATTTAATTAGTTATAAATATAATTTATTTATTTCAAGATTTAATTATTAGACGAAGCATAAACTGAATAATTCTTTAAATAATTTTAAATAACTATAAGAGAGTTAAAGAAACAATTCTTTTCCTATATACCTACACATTTATACCTTCTGTATAAATGAGGAGGTACATTGGTTCGAGACTATTTAGAGAAACTTTAGAGAAAAATTTAATTTAGTAAAATAAAATGGTTAATTTTAATGTACAAATGTTTAAAAAGAATGACAAATAGTTACTGAATAAGAATGAAAAACTGATCTCACTGACACAACTTTGTGAAATCCTAAGTATTATCAGCCAAAAATTGTTTTTTATATTTATTTCTTATCAAACCTTAATCAATACAACTTTAGACTGATAATAATGTCTGTAAAAAAATATTTAAACTAAATTTGTTTATAGGATCTAATGAATGGCTTTTTGTTCATTAATATTATGTGTTGCCATCGTTTTTACAATCAGCTATTCACTCCTCTAATCTGAACAAAAGGGGTCTTTTGATTTTATTTTTCTTTGTTAAAAGTTAGAAATTTGATAACATGTCGTACCTAGTATTGATTTCTATTTTATTCTTTGTTCTATTTCTAGCAGTTTATTTATTCTTTACTATTTCCTATGATACAGGAAAAGAGGTTGTTAATGCAGGTAAAAGGAGCACCCATTTTTATTAAATTTCATTGTTTAAGAACTACAGATCCCAAAGATCGAATTTTTGTCGCGTCTGTACATTATAGGGATGTTCGTGCACTTGATTGTTTATCACTTGATTCGTGGATATTGTTTATGCACTTTTATGTGTATGCACCTTTTAGCGAATTTTCGAAGAAAAATGAGATGTGGGTTATGGAGGGGGATGTAGGGGGAGGTGAATTTTTTGAAAGGGAGGGACTATTGATCAGAAAAATATATATATATATATTATATATATATATATATATATTATTATTATATATTATATATATATATATATATTTGTGTGTGTGTGTGGTGCACGAGATTTTTGTTCCTAGAAGTTTCTATGGGACACGATAACTTTCGAACGCCTTCTTAGATCAAAATGAAATTTTGTTCAAAAATCAACCTTTAATGCCTAGAAACCTATTGTTTAAAAAATGTGCAACGTTATTAACCCATAATAATGACCCCACAAAATTTTTAAAAAATCATTAATCTTCAGCAAGTACTTAAATTGAGCTGAAAGGTTTAACACATGTACTACTAGATATGTTTAAAAAAAAATACGTAGCTACATGATTTTATCAGAATTAGTTAAGGTTTATTGTTTGACATATATAACATAATGTAAACAAATCTAGTTGTTAGACTAATACACTTGAAAATTCGCTTATATCGTGGCAGTATGCCACTTGTTTAAACCAGTAATATGGCGTACTAATAAAAGACAACAACTATCTGGCTGCAAAGCGGCCACAGGGAGCGTGGGAGCCGCGAAGTGGCGCCCAGCGCCGATGTCCTGAAGCGGGAAAGGGGCCGAATGTCTCTTGTTTGAGTTTGTGCACTATATGCGCCTATTTATGTATGCATTGTATGCACTTATTAGGTGTACTATATGCACTTATTAGTGTAGGTGTACTATATGCACTTATTAGTGTAGGTGTACTATATGCACTTATTTGTGTAGGTAATATATGCACTTATTCGTGTAGGTGTACTATATGCACTATTTGTGTTGTGACTATATATATTTGTCTAGGCTTAAAGGATAATGGCTCTACATTTACGGACCTAAATTACTGTATAATTCTTATACATAGACTAGACCGCCATTCAATCGTTGTCAAAAAAAAAATCCACTTCAATATAAGTTGTTTTTCTTTATTACTTTTCCTCAACTTCTTCCGTAGGATACTTTGTGTTGACCCTAAAAATCCGAAACCAAGGCTTTATTATAATTATCTGTTTAGGCTCTTTTATGACGTTCTTGATTAATTTCATCATGCTGTTAGTGTGTGCGTGTGTGTCTGTGTTACACATAATTTCCGCTGTGTTTATGCCAGAGAGTGTGGAGCAATATTTTATTTTGTAGTAAAGAGTAGCGTGACTGATGTAATGATACCTTCAGCTTTAAGTAAATTGGCACAAAAATCAGACTTAAGGTCTAGTTGTGTTGTTCTGCCCTAAAGATGATACTTTTCAGACCCGAATTACGTATTTTGCTGAGTCTTTTAAATGTAAAAAATCGAAAATTTGTCCGAACGAGTTTAAATGTAACACAAATGTATTATTATTTGTGGTAAATCGACCCATTAAATGTTGATAATTTTGAGGAAAAGTTTGAGGAAAATTCCGAGGTACCCCGAACCCAATTTTTCAAAAACTCAATCAGTGAAAGTGTCGCGTTTATCTGACTTTTCCTTACACCTGTAGATGACTTTGTTGTCTGTGCCCGATTGCAAGTTTGTCTTTTTGCTCGATTGATTTGACTCTTGACTAATTCTTTTTCTATTAGAAAGTGATTCTTCTTTTAATTTGAATTAACTATTAGGTAATTAAAAAGTCTGGCGTGGAGGATGAATTTCCTTTGGAATTATTAGAATGTTTTAGTGAACGCCAGAATTTTAGTTATTGTCTTTGGCTTTTTTGTTGTGTTTATTTTGATTATTTTTTTTTTGTACTCTTTTAGGTTTTGCACTGATGATGCCTCTTTGTAGTTTCTTAATAAATTTTATTTTTGTAAAGACACTTCTTCTAGTGAATTCCCTTTAAAAAAATTAGCTAACGATACAGGCGTCATGGCGGAAGTCGGACCCAAAAGTGCGGTCAAAATCTGCCACGGAGGTATAAAACCAAATTTTAAAAATACAGTTGGTAAATAACAAATGTTGAGTAGGGTATCTTTTCCAACATTTTTGAGCTGTGAGTAGAATAAAACTAGTCAGGAGTCGATCCGAGTACTTAATGTACTTAAACTCAGGGGCCCGGGTTCGAATCTTGGTTCTAAAGAAAGAAATTTATCGTTATATTTTTACTTAACAAGTTTATAACTTAAAAAATTTAAGCGCAGTAGACCGCAAGCCGGACAAATTACCTTTGGAATTTTTGAAATGCTTGTTTTCTTGCAGACCAATCGATTTCTTGCTTAGGGCTTCGGTGTATGCTTCATAGTCGGAACAGAAGCACTTTTAATGGTCTCTCAATTTGCATGGATTTTACAATGGAAATGCGCAAAAGCGTTTGTAGATTACCATAAACTGAGCTTTGAATGACTGTCTAAATGTAGTGCAGTATTCATTATGCAAAGGCGAGCACAGTTTAGAACAAATAATGGTATAAAAATACGCATTTCCTTTGAAAAATCCATGCAAACTGACAGATAAGTAAAAGTGCTACTGTTACTTTGCATGGATTTTTCAAAGGAAATGCGCACATTTGGTATAAATGTGCGCATTTTCTTTGAAAGCAGAACAGTATTCATTATACAAGGGTGAGCACAGTTTAGAAGAACCTATGGTGTATAGGTTGGTCTAAACTGTGCTCGCCCTTGCATAACGAATACTGTTCTGCTACTAGTGTATTGAAGCATACACCGGGAACCTGAGCAAGAACTAGACTGGTGCAAGAAAGCAAAAATTACTAAGGAAATTAGCCAGGCATGCGCACCACCGCGCCAGAATTTATTGTTCATTAATTCTTTTGAAATGCTTCTTTTCTTGCTCACCCATCTTGATCTTACTCAGGTTTTCAGTTTATGCTCTATACTCAATACACTATCTCTTTTACTTTTTTGTAAATTTTCCTCAATTTTCAAATACTCCTAAGTAAGTAATTTTTAAAGAGCTAGGCCTAAGAAAATGTGACTCATTTTGTACTACTTCAAACTAAATTTTTCTGAAAATATACCTTAAATTATAAAGGAAAAGCATAGTCTGCCTACCTTAAGTGGAGCCGTTCATGTGAATGCGCCGCTCGCTCTATATATTAGAAAAGTGCACTAATTCCAGTTTTCTTGCAATAACTGGTTCCCTCTAAGTTTTGTGAAAAACACTAAGATGTCATTTTTTTAAAGCAGATAAAATGTCCTATAAAACGAGTGTTTTTTCGTCAAAATCGGATAAGTACAACTAAAGTTATTGCATTTGGCCAAAAAATGCACAATAAGCCAATATTTTTTTTAAAAAAAAATTGTGTATTTTTAAATTTAAAAAAAATTGTGTTTTTTGGGAAAGAGCTATAACTTTGGTTGTAATTATCCGATTTGGATGATTAAACACTCGTTGTATAGAAAATTCTATCACCTTTAAAAAATGTTCTCTTCATGTATTGCACACGACCTACAGGAAACCACTTATTTCAAGAAAACTGAAATTTATACGATTTTATAAAATATTGAGCATGCGCAATCATATAGGGGCTCCACTCTGGATAGGCAGACTATGTTTTTTCCTTCATAATTTAAGGTATATTTTCAGAAAATAATCTGGTATGAAGTAGTACAAAATGAGTCACATTTTTTCAGGTCCGGCTTTTGGACTAAAAGGAAAAGTGCATTAAAAACAAGATAGGAAATATCAGATTTAAAAGGAATAAAGATTTATGAAACAATATAACATTATATTTTTATTTACATTTTCAATAAATAATTAATTAAATAATTTAAAATTAATAAATATAATACTTGCAAACTATATCAAATTTAAATACATAAATTAAAAATCGGGTGCAGTTTACCTCGGAACTTTTGGACAATATCCCGACTGAGCGAATTTTAAAATTATTACAAAAATTTTGATAAATGTTTCAGATAAAATTTGTAGCACTCCTAAACAAAAGTGTTTAGTCCTGATCGTTTCTTTCCTTTATCGCTTCATTTTTAAGATGAACCTATTAAAATGTCTTTTTTCCTTCTCTCTCTCTAAACTATCAAACTCTTTAAACTATCTCTCTAAAGTTATTTCTTTTTATAACTTTAAGCCTTAATCTTTAATACAAAGCAACATAGGTAATAAATGACCAGGTCTAAAACCAGGAAACTAATTTATTTTAAATTAATTAAATAAATAAATTAAATTTATTTGTAACTTTATTCATAATTCTTAAAAGTAATGTGGTTGTAATAATTTTAAAATTTTGCTGTTAGCATATTGCCCAGCTCCGGAGTGAAACATCACACCGGTGGTTTTCTTACTCTCTTCTCTATGTTCCTGCGTAAAACTTATGACCGAATGTTTATTTCATGTTAGGAATCAGAATATCACCCTTGGGCTTCCGACGTATAAAGTTAGTTACAAAAATAACCCTGTGATTAGGCACGGATAAGGAGGGATATACACGGATATACATAATGTATATGTATATAATATATATATATATATATATATATATATATATATATATATATATATATATATATATAATATATATATGTATATATATATATATATATGTATTATATATATATTATATATATATATATATATATATATATATATATATATATATATATATATATATACTTAATTATAAAGAAATATAGAAACATTTAGAAAACTTACAATAAAAACGTTACGTTTCGACTGATGTAAGTTCTTCCACAGACGAAGAGAGACTGATATATATATATATATATATATATATATATACATATATTAGCCCTCCCTAGATGTAAGAAGTGATGTGAGATTGTGGTCAGGTAGGAGTTATACAATATGATTTGTTGAGATTTCCTGAGTTAATTGTATAATTATTAATTTAAATTGAACAATTATCAACAATGGCAAGTTAATAAAAATATTCTGTAATTAAATGAAAGTGGTGATTATTTGTTCTCTCTCGAAGATGGTTTGGTTTGAAGGATTTACATCAGATGGTTGATTAAGCATTATAAGAACATTTTGTCAAAATTATTGATCCAGAAATGTCAGAGATAAAGTGTTGCGAATCAGTGGATCATGAATGGAAATCGAGTGAACCCAGAAAGATATAGTTTTTCGAATATGAGGGTTTATTTTATTATTTTATACTTTTGAGCTTTGAATACATTCGATCCTATTTTTGGTGGGATTGGTTTAAAAATAAGAATAAATTTATCTAGCTTTCAACTTTTGAGTCTTTATCAAGGTACATGATTATAAAATAATAACAAAAATAATCGGGTACGGGGTACCTTGGAACTTTACCATATCAGTGTTGAAGAACTAGCTTCGCTCGTCCTCAGAAAAAAAATCCCCAAATTTATACTGCAACACTTCTTCGGACTCAGTTCGCTTATTCTCACTCAGTAAATAAATTCGCTTATTCCCACCGGTCACCCATCCAGGATCTAAACTCGCTCGATGCTTCTTAAAATATAGGATTTAACAAAAACGGTTGTTGTTCTTGCCGCATTGAATCGTAACTGAGTGTTACGTATTACAATTACGTACGAGTAATTCACTTATCACATAAACACTCAATAAATTCCTACATAATTTAATAATAAATAAATAAATACATTTTGTCTTGTTAATCACAATATTTTTCTTCTGTCAACGTGCTGTGGTTTTTTATTGTGACACACTATTTATTTTTTCAATTTTAAGATTATTACAGCATTAATTAATGTTTTCTTTGTATAGTATACTCTAGATTTCTTAAAAGAATGGATTAATTAGTTTTCTCGTTCGATTGAATGGGGGAGAGTAGGTGGATTATCCGACTGCATGGCGTCCAATGCTCTTCTGTATGCAGTAGTATAAGCACCATGATGATCATGGTCAACATAATGTGCTGGTCCGGTTGCAAATGCTGGTTTAGCAGCGATTATCTCATATTGAGTTATTCTTCCCGCTGGTGCTGCTAACGGCGAATTCCCAAAGTTACCGTTTCCTCCTCCTAAGTTACCTCTGAGTGCTGTTAAGCCAGTCATTAGCAGAGCAAACATTGATGCCATTAATGCTTTACCTGCTAAAGCTGCTAGCAGTGCGAACCCAACCGCTGCCACAGTTCCTACCGCGTACCAACTGCTTTTTCTTCCTCTGCCTATTGACATAGATTAATAATTAACTTTAATTTTATTTTTCCACCTGGGAATATTGCAACTTGGAAGTATGGGCAGGAAAAGTACCGAAAAAAGTAAATTTCTACTAATAAACGCTTCAATAATAAAATAAATAAATTCTGTATAAAAGTTTATTGCGTCATTAGTTCAACCTTTCTATTGGTCATCATCAGTGCAAACAGGATTTCTTTCAGAGGTTCTTCCCCGGGGGATATCTCAAAAGTAAGAATTGTTGACATAGTATTTTTTTAATATTTAAAAGTACCCATAAGTAACACAATAATATTTTTTAATTATAACATAAAGGTACTATTCATGGGATATACAAGGTGTAATGTTTCAGATGCACCAACAATAAAGCCTTCATAAAGAGGAAACATGGCCCAAGACTTCTGAAAGGGTCTCTACTCCCAGTAAATTTCTTTTGCGAGTTCAAATTTATCATTATTATATTGGTAACTATTACCCAAATATGGTTACTATCACCCAAATATTGTAACTATTACCCAAATATGGTTCTTTTGTTACTACTTTTGGTTACCTCAATAAGTTAAGTTATACGATACCGTTATATTGCCTATTGTAGAAACCGCATTAAATCCTTAAAATATTCTTACTAGCCTCTATATTCCGATATTTTTTTTTATTAAATAATTATTTGACTTATATCATAGAGTTTTGTTCAAAACTATACAGAAAAGAAAAAATATAAACGATAGCGTGATAAAAAATGTATCCAAATATAATGATATTAATATCTAATATCTTAAGATTTAATGCGGTGCCTAAACAGCAATACTTCGTAATCTTATAACTTATACTTTTAGTTACCAAAAGTAGTAACAAACTGAACATATTTGGGTGATATAGTTACCAGAATAATAATAATAAATTACAATTTATCTCAACATTTTTTTTCTTTGGCAAGAGAAACAATTTTACTATTAGGGGACTATCCTGGATCCCCCTCCCCCCTTGAAATAAACCCTGAGTGCAAGTCCTAACAAGAAAGTAAGATTAAAGAGTATGGAATATAAATATTATTAATATTCGTCACTGGATGGGACTGGAATACAACTTCATACTTTTTTAAATGACTATATTTCGCCTGACCAGAGGCATACTGTCTACAAACCTACCATCAGTAGCGTTTTGTGAAATGTTTTTTTTTTGTATTATAAGTTTATGAACTTTTTCAATAAAAAACATGACAACGATGAATCATTTTTATTACTTAAAATATAGAAAACGTAAAAAAAATCACAGTCATATAGTCAGAAAAAAAAATAGTCATTTAATGAAGTAAGAAGTTGTTATTCTAGTCCCATCCAGTGTCTTTAGAAAAATTATAAAGTATTGAATTTCTCTTGATCTCTTTAAGGTCTTATTTTATTACTTTTGCAATTACTTAGGGCTATTTTTCTTGCGAAATAAATCAACATGTTTAGTTCGGTGAGAATACATTATTCCAATTTTTCTACGGTACCTCCTGCTAGGATCGGGATCCAAAAAAAAACATTTCGTATATGTGTGAGCACATGGATGTGCACATTTATTTTCAAAACGCTAAAGCCTGAAGGCTGATCCAATTTCAATTACTTCTGGCACAAAATCAAGTCATTTGAAAAAAAGAATTGATTAGATTTTTAGGGTTATCTAACACTCCATATCAAAATGATGTCACTTTTAACTTTAAAAAAATGTTTGAAAAAAAGTATTTCTAAGGATATTTGAAATTGTTTGAGTACAAACGGGTTTGAACCGCATCTGTGGTTGAAATACACAATATGTAGTATTGTTTTTTTAATTAGAAGTGTTGATATTCATCGTTACATGTTTTACCTAAAGTACGTTTTACATACTTTTTACAATATTTATGTTTTTACCCATAATATTGTATTATATTGTAATTTTTAAAACGATAGATAAGGAAGCGTCATTCCATGAATGACAGCTTTTTTAATTTATCTTATAAAGAAAAAATTGATTAAACACTTTTAAGGAAAAACTATATTTTTTTAGGTTTAGAAATATTATTTAGAATATGGAATTATATTTCTTCTTTCTTAAGGCATAATTATAGTTGGGTAAGACGGGATTCCGGTGGTGAACTGATTAGCGAAGAACTGACCACCCAGACAGTCCGGGTTCGATCCCGGTCGGGGCCTCTAGGATTTTCATGCGAGGGATGGAAATACTTTCACGTGTCGTCTTTCGAAAAAGACTAAGCCAGTGGTTCCGAGCCTGTGCGATGTCAGGTACTCGTAAAAGATCCCTAACCCTAAATGAACCTGGGTTGAGGCAAAATTTAGGACTCTCGATAGTAGTTTATATTAAATGTTTCTGTCTTATGGTTTCGAGAAAGAGTCACCCGTGGTGTGGTTAAGGTACGCGGCCAATACACAGAATGAATGGACTTTAAACTTCCGAGTTTATTTAGTCGTGGGTTCAATCCCAACACGGGATTTTGGGATTTTTATGAGAGGGATAAACATTCTGCGTACCTCGTCAGAAGGGACATAAAGCCGGTATTCTCGAGTCTGTGCGTTGTCAGGTACTCGTTAAAGATCCCTTACCCTAAATGAAACTGGGTATAGGCAAAATTTAGGACCCTCATAGTAGATTCATTATAATACTATAGTGTGTCTGCCTTGTAGTTTACAGTGTATGGAGGTTTGGTTTAACGGCGAGGGCACATGTTGTTCCTTGTTTTCACTACACTATAAGAGTCAGTTAAAATATGTATGATTGCTTGAAAAAAGCATGAGAGGAACCATAGAAATCCACAGCTCCTCTGTCTAGATTAGATGAAATATACCTACACTTGAAATTAAAAGGAGTAGAACACTATCTTAGGGAGCTGGCAAAAAGGGCCTAACAACGTGGCCTACTTGCCTGGTAGTTACTACCACTACTTCTATGGTTTCGAGAGTAAGAAAGCCTTGTCTGGCAGTGGGGCACGTGTTGTTTCTAGTTGAAGCTAGAGGACTTAGAGTAAAAAGTCACGACTCTTTTGTGGATTAGACGTAAAATGCCTGCCCTAGGACTCATAAGGTATACAACACTATCTTCTATGTAAGGGAGTCAGCAAACAGGCCTCAACAACGCGGCCTACCTTGTATCTGTCTAGTAGTGTTAGAAAAAAAGCGAATTTTAGTCTCTTAATTTAAAAATAAATATAGTTTTCTTTGAAAGTGTCTATTTGAACATTGAATCCAATAAGGAGGATTCAACTCATGGTGTTAAAAGATGTTAAAATACCTGTAAAAACTTCATCTGTAATGGTTCTTAAACTTGGTAATAGACCAGATTCTTGGAGTTGTATGGTCAAATTCAAAGAACCAAAATATGAATCCAGTGATTTGATCAAGTGTTCGTCTAGTTGTCTGGAGGTTGATAAGAAAGCTAATCCGTCCACCGAATTTCTAGCTACTTGTTCTGTTATATCCGTTGCTATCAAAGAAACCCCTTGCGCTAATTCTAATCTTGTTCCAGGGGCTTGTTCAGCAGCCGTTCGAACTACATCGGCTTTAAAACAGCTCAGTGAATAATTACTTGAACATTTTCTCATGTTAACCTGAAAAAATTCATGAAATAATTAGTTGGGTTCGTATTTTTATGCCAACAAATGAGTTGGTCGACAAATCATTCCGTCGATTGTAGAACTGACTGACGTCAACGGAACGAATCCACCACACTTAGATGATTCAAAATTTAACCTACAAGGCCTCTCTAGTAATATATCTCTATGTGGTACGCGCACCAGTGGTAGGAGCATTTCACTTTGAGAACCCTTGATCTAGATATACTTGAGGGGCCTGAAACATCTTTTGAGGCTGTGTAACCTCATGGAAACACCCTCCAAGAGTTAGGCCCGTATTCAAAGACATCTTCCTAACATTTTCCTAACATTCTCCTTAAGGAACAAGGTGAATGTTAGGGAAATTTTTGGAGAATGTTAGGAAAATGTTAGGAAGGTGTCTTTGAATACGGGCCTAAGTTAATATTGCAATAAATCCATTGTTTCCTGCTTCCCGAACATTGCTTGTATTTTGATTTGTATTTTTAACGTTTTGCTGTTTAAGTTGTCGTAATTTTGTTCTGATTATTTGATCAATTTACCCGTAGGGTAAATTGATTAGTTTCAAAATGCTACCCGTAGGGTCTCTCTAGTAATAATATCTCTATGGAGTCATAAGTAAGATGTGATTAGGGACAGCGACAGTGATAGTAATTACAATTTGATCTTTCATTATGTTATAATTGTGATGCTTCCTTAGTTTCTCATGTTTAGAGTTAACACAATACTTTTCTCTATAACATGTGATACCACCGAGTTTTTGTATCTCGCACAGTTATATTGAGTCAACAATACTTTTCCTATAAAATACTACGATAGTAGGTAAAAAAGTAAAAATATTATTAGTATTAGTCTCCATTCGTCCCATCCAGTGTCTATCAATTACAAAAGTAAAAACAAATCGAAGGCTACTAAACTCAACCAGCTATCTACGGCAAATTTTGAGCTCTCAGTTTCTGCTTTCATAATATATCTATAACTAATATCTGTTTGTTTTATTTGACGTGTCGTTAACAAAATTTAATATGGATAAGGGAGAAATATTTTTAGCTCTCATATTATCCCCTCGGTTGACCCTGGAGAGCCAAATTCTTAGTAATATCACGCGACAGCCTCCGAAGAATTGGTTAACGAGATTCGCCTTCATTTTGAATTACTACTAATCCCACAATACTCTACTGTAATTCTCACAGCATAACTTCACTTCCTAAATTGTCTCAAAACTCTAAAGGCGACTTACTTATTGCATTTCTGATTTATTTACAATTATTTTATTTGTTGAAATACTTTTACTGAATTAAATCTTTTACTGCCTTTCATTTACATATTTTTTTAACTTTATAAAATTAAATCTTAGTGACAGTTGTGGGGAGCGAAGCCGGAAGGAACCCGAATCCCCTAATTCTTGAATTTTATTTCTGTTAAATTTGACAATGGTTTCAATAATCCATTTTAAATCCAGTCTTAGGAGTGTTAAAATGTTTGTTGTTTATTGGTCCGTAAAAAGAACCAATTAGATAAGGACAGTAAGAACTGTAAAAGGAATCATCTTGAGATTAAGTTAGCTTTGTTGTTTTTCACTCTTTTCAATTACAGTTTTTAATTTTCCTTATTTTCTTAATTTATACCGATGTATGTTTCTTTTCAAACTTGGTTAATTTAATTCGATTATTTTATATTTATTTTGTCTTTAAATAGGTCGAAACCTCGTTTTCATGGTTACATTGATGTTTCTCGATTTGCATTAACAAATGCAAATCAAGAGATTTGAGAAAGAGAATTGTTCACAAATTGATTATTTACAATTGCATTTCAATTTATTTACATGTTAATGTGAATTTGTATCTAGTGTATATAATTTTTGATTTAAATGTTACGGATCCATTAAAATAATTTACCCGCTGTTAGGAACTATTAATAGATGTCCCAGGCGAATTAAAACAACCTTTAAAGGCTCCTCTGTTGAAAGAGACGTGGTTGGAGGTAATAAACACTTTAACAGAAACGATTCCAGCAAAATATTATACAATTTAGGAACGCAGCTCCGCCCAGCCAAGTCAAGAAGAAAAGTTAAAATACCCCGCATAGTCAGTAAAAAAATGTCAAAACCCTACTAAAGCTGCCAATGTGTATTATACTGTACGCAACAAAGTAGGGTTTTGAGGGTCTGTAGCGTGTAAACGGCTATAGGTACATAAATATTATTATAATATCTTTAAAGGGCGTGGCTTGTTGATAAAAAAATCATCCAAATCGGCCTATCAGATGTGGAGAAAAGAGGTTTGAAAATAGCATTTTCAACTCATTTTTTCTTATTCTTCCTGCATTTTTTGTTGACGCACCTACAATCTAAACTACTGAACGGATTTTGACGTATGACGACTTTTTAGGTTCCTCTTATGCTCGTGTGCATTCCTACTTAATAAAATCTGAAATTCGACATTCCTACGCTAAACGAAGAGCGAACGATAGTTTTATATGTTTACGCACCTACAGCCTAAACTACTGAACACATTTTGATACGTGGGGACTTTTTGAATTTGTCTTATGTCAGTGTGTAGTCCTACCTGATAAAATCTTAAATTAGACATTCCTATGCTAAACACAGAGCTAGAAAATAAGCTAGTGAACGCTACTTTTATATAAATTAATCCACCTGCACTCTTTACTAATGAATGGATTTTGGTGTTTTAGGACTCTTTGATTTGTCTGATGCTTTTTATCAATCTTGTATCAATGCATCCCAAATTTATAATTCCTATGCTGTACGCGCCGCAAAAATCAGAGCTTAAAAGTAGTGTATAGAATACCTTGACACCCTTTACAGCTTTATCTACAACATGTATAAACCCGTACAAGGGATAACCTCTTATAAGGTCCTCCCCAGGCTAGATTTGAACTTTCGGCCTCCAGGTCGTAAGGCGTGGGCTCTACAACTGTGCTACCGGTCCTCGATGTATTATAACTTAGAGATCAATAAAATATTTATATTGAATTAATATAGGCAATTATCCACAAGAATTATGGTTATAAAAGAAAACAAAAGTAAAAATTATAAAATGTACGAAACAAAAAGTAATAATAATTTAGACAAAAATTATTAGACATTAAACGAGTAAATTAACAAAAATATAACACTAACTATTGTTTACAAAATTAGAGAATTCCTTAAAAAAAGGAAAAAAGTAAAGTTTAAAAGAAAGATAATAATAAACAATTTAAAATAATTATGTAAAAAATTCTTTTATCTACTCACGGCAGCAAAATTAGCCATTACTGGACTGTTTTTAAGCTGCAAAATGTCATTTTACCTACACTGTCAAACAATACGGGAAATATTTTAAAACAGTACGCAAAATGTTTCAAAACAGTACGCAAAATGTTTTGGTAATGAAAAAAGTACTAGGGAGTTATGGCTCATTTAAATAACATGGGAAACAAGTCAAAACTCCCTAGGCGGGAAAATTAATGAGCGAAGGTTATTATTTTACAAATTATTGCGTGAATTTCAGTATTGTTTTATTTTGTAAACTATGATTTATTCTAGCTTGTTTCTAGTATGTAACTTTCTTTATTGTTACTTAAAATTACGATATTATTATTAAATGTTTAACATTTAACATTTGTTTATCTAATAATATATAATATTTTGGAAACAAATTGGCAACACTGATAATTTTGGCATTCAATTAAATTATTTACCAGCTGTTTATGAATCGACAGATTTTTAATGTTTAAGTCGTCAGATTTTGTATTTCATGTAGTTATATTTAGTTTAAGTATATAAAGTTACAAAAATAGAACGTTATCAAAAACTAAATCTGTAAACTAAAGTTAAGTTACTAAAACATAATGAGTGAGAACAACAGTGAATACAAAGATACAAACATTGTTGACATTGACGAGTTATTGGACCACTCTCCACCTGATATTGTCAGCGTTGCATCTACTTCAAAGCAGTCTTTACTGCCTGTAAAACCTCGCAGCAAGTATTTAAAATAATCTCTTGTGTATTTTTTCTGCCGTTAGTAGATAAAATAGTATACGCTACTATGCAGCAAAGGAAACATTGCAGACTCGTGCAATTAATTACCTGCCTCGGCTTACGCCTCTGCAGGTAATTCGCCATTTGCCAGCCTCGGCTTCGCCTCGTCTGTCAAATGGGTTAATTACCTGCCTCGGCTTACGCCTCTGCAGGTAATTTCCATAGCCATCCCTCGCCTTCGGCTCGGGGGCAAATTTATAATACTCGTCTGCAAAATTCCATTTTGCTGCCTAGTAGCATAATATACTATTTTTAAGTACACTTATAGATTACTGGAGCTAGGTTAAATTGCAATATCATCATTTTATCATATGTATAAAATATGATATTTATGATATCATAAATAATACTGAATGATATTTATAATATCATTACAATACAGCGATTATAACTTTAGAGATGAATAAATATTTCTAAAAGAAATCCAATGTTTGGTTCAGATCCAGAGAATGCGTTTTCCTGTTACAAATTCTTTTAGTATTAGATTAGTAACGCTAATTCTTGTCCATTCTTTTACGCAGGTCCCGTAAACTTGTAAATTTCCGTTATTAACTTGATCTAGTTATTTGATTTAAAACGCTCAGTTAATACCTGCGTTACTCAAATAGATTTTCTAGCTAAATGTGAAATTATTTTCGCCGTTTTAGATTTTTCGATGTTTTTGGCAACTTGAATTATGTTGAGCGAAACAGTTGAAATGAGTAGAAACATTCTCGGAAAAGGTTCAAAAGGACCCATAAATTGCCTCCGAAGAGGGCTTCGAGACACTCCCCTGCATTCGGCCCTAATCATGGTGGGTGACATAAGCGGCCTTGTCGTAAGCCTTTATAACACGAGTGAGTTAGAAGAGGCTTTTTCCAACCTGGATAGTGTTATAGATTCAGTGATTTGATGCAGCATAGCGTCACTAGAATATAAAATGCATTGTATATATTGCGGGCATTGTGTGCAATGCCTGGCCTCCTTGAGCAATATGGGAAATATGACTAAATAAGCCTCTATTACCCACTTTGCCCGAACAATTTAGTCTGAATTGAATTTTATCACTCAATGATTGTTGTAATTAATTTTTAAAAATCTAGCATTTACGTCTTTATATTGTTTAGAAGGATTCTTCTTTTCTTGTGTCGAAAATAAAAAAAGTATTATTATTTTCTACACCATAGAGATTTATACTAGAGGGAGCATAGCATATATCAATACTTTGAGACGCCTGAAACACCTTTTTAGGACTCTCAGGGTCTCTGTGTAACCTCATTGAAACCCCCTTCAACAAGAGAGTTAAGGTTAAAATAAATTAATTGATTTAAGCCTCTCGCACATAGTTTGTGTTTTGATTTGTGTTTTAAACGTTCTATATAAGTTATTGTAATTTGATACTGGATATTTGATTATATTTACAAGCGAAGGTAGTCAGGTTACTTTTTCGTTGTTTCACAATTTATCCTATAGGGCCCCTCTAGTAATTTATTTCTATGTTGTTAGAACTGTTAAAGCATAAGAAATATGTATGCATACATAAATATGTATTCAGCCCGACATAACACGTTTTGAAGTTTTGTGGTCTTTTGAATTGCTTAGGAGATCATTTTATTTCGATCCGAGAAAGCGCTCGAAAGCTATTGTGTACTAATAGAAACGTCTAATATATATTTATATGTATATGTTTATGTGTATATATATATATATATATATATATATATATATATATATATATATATATATATATATATATATATATATATATATATATACTTAATTATAGAGAAATAAATAGAGACATTTAGAAAACTTACAATATACATATACAATATATATATATATATATATATATATATATATATATATATATATATATATATATATATATATATATATATTATATATATTCCACCTCCACCCCTACCCCGCTCCACAATCTCATTTTTTCTTTAAAAATTTGCTAGCAGGATAGTTATGCGAATTTCCAATTCGCAACAGGCTTTGGCCTCTTTGTCGCTCCGCGGAGTCGGCGGTGAGGTACACTTCGCGACAACATGGTTTGTTGTACTTTATCAATTCGTCATATTACTGGTTTATTTAAGTAGCATACTGCCACGATATAAGCGAATTTTTAAATGTATCATAGACAAATTATGATTTGTTTACATTTCAATTAATTGCATAATGTTTTGTTTACATATATATGTCCAACAA
The DNA here is from genome assembly GCA_018340805.1 of Microvelia longipes. NCBI lineage: Eukaryota > Metazoa > Arthropoda > Insecta > Hemiptera > Veliidae > Microvelia > Microvelia longipes. Next base: position 12,031,454 of record JACMZG010001913.1, read on the forward strand.
TAAAACCGGAATTGATAATACAATGAAGCTTTGTATGATTGTGAAGCATACATAGTAGTATGTGTGTTAAACATTTCAGTCCAATCTAAACACTATATGAAGATTTGTGATTTTTGAAATGTTTGTGGGGTCATTTCTGTGGGTTTATGACGTCGGTCATTATTTAATAAACAATAGGGTTCTGGACATTAGCAAGGTTAATTTTTGTACCAAGTGTTATTTCAATCCAAGAAAGTTTACTTTCTATTCAAAAGTTATCGTGTCGTATAACTTCCATGTACTATTTCTGTATGTATTTATATATAAACCTCAACAATATATATATATATATATATATATAATATATATATATATATATATATATATATATATATATTATATATATATATATATTCACCTCCACCCTACCCCGCTCCACAATATCATTTTAATCATTAATAATAATTATTATAATAAAATAATTAAAATCGATTGTTTTCAGATAAAGTTTTGTTGGCAAAAGATAAGCAGCTGAAACATCTAACATATATTTTGGTGAGTTTTATGACCATTTTTATAGCTATTTACTCCCCTTTCTTTATACTGTATATATATTTAGGAAGAGTATTGTGTTTGCAAAAAATCCGAGACCGGGAATTCACCTAAATTATCCGTCTCAGGTGTTTTTAAGACCTCCTTAGTGGTTTTCCCAGTTTTCTGTCTGTATACGTCTGTGTGTGTCGGTTATCATCTAATCTCCTTGTGTATTTATGCTAGAGATTGGAAAAAAGGTACACAAATTAATTTTTGGTTTTTGTTGTTCAACCTAAGAGCTGGCATAAAAGCATAAAATGAATAGATCGGACTGTATTTTTGTAGGATATGGTTAATAAGAACACCCTTTATAAATCACTTTTCGTTATTATTAGGTACCATAAGCCCTGTATATATATATATATATATATATATATAGCAATGATTAGGCTTAGCTTATAAGAACCCTAATGATGGTGAAGTGCTGTGATGTCCTTTCCTCTTAGTATGAGTTAATATTTTTGAAGAAGAAAACCTGTAAGTTAGGTGGTAACTAATGTTGATGGATCTTTTGGTTTAAGATGGTATAATACCATGAAGTTATAATCCAGCGAGGTTGATAATAATCTGTTGTTTGAGTGTAGAGAAGTGGCAAGGTCCAAGAAATGGAGATATTAACTCTCTCTAAACTGTACATGGCTTAACTAGGTAATTAATATTAATTCGAAATTTACACAATTTATCTCTTTTGGCACCACATTTTATCTGCTTGCATCACTGCACAGGTTGCTTGATCACTATTTATCAACATGAAATAGCCACAGCAACTAGAAGTTGCCGAGTCGACGTTGCCTTATAAATTGTGACCAGCAGTTTGTGCAATACATATGTGCGTTGAGGGAGTAGTCTAATCAATTTATTCCAGGGGAACCTAAATATGGAGATGTATAAGTAGGGTCTCATGGTATATGTATAAGGGATATAACTTAAAGCAAACAAACATTAATAAATACAAACAAATGTTAGGGAAGTCCTAACATCGCATGAAATTTTATACAATACTAACATATGTGCCAAGTTTTATCTCATTAACGATTAATAAATAAGTGAGTTTTATACATACATACGTATACGGCAAGTATATGTATTCGGTATTTGTTAGTCCAAAACATCGAGCGAGGTCAGTGCTTGGATAGATAACCGCTGGGAATATAACAAATGTACTGACTGTCTTAGGACGAGGAAAGCGAGTCCGAAGACGTGCTTCAGTTTATTTTGGTGATTTTTATATTTTAAGGAAGAGCGTTGCGAATCCAATAAGGGGAGGAAAAGTTCTGAGGTACCCGATTTATTTATCATACTATAATGCTTTAGTTTATTAGGTAAGTAAAACTTATTATCCTACAATGGAAATTAGCGTACCTATCCTAGTAAAAAAAAAAAAAAAAAAAAAACACAGAAGAGCTTAGTTTTAATTAGATAAAATAAACTATATTTCACTAATTTCGCGTAGCATTTATGCAAAGAAAATTCATTAATAACGTCTTACGACTGTAGACATATTTTTCGTCCTTAAACGTTGTTCCATTTGACGTTGTCCTAGATTAGCTTCATGTAATCTACTACACGTAACATATGATTGCTACGTGTAAGTAGTTGATTAGCTTAATCTAATCTACTACTTACATGTAGCATATAAATGCTACGTGTAAGTAGTACAATAGAGTTTATTTAATCTACTACTGATACTGTGTTTTTAACCCCTATTAACCCCTATATTAAGAACTGTAATATTAAGAATATTAATTAACTTAACTTAAGATTAACTTAAGAATATTAAGAACTTAAGAACTGTGTTGTAATGGAGAACTGTGTTTGTAATGAATATATTGAGAACTGTGTTTGTAATGAATATATTGAGAACTGTGTGTTGTGAAAATGAATATTGAAACTGTGTTTGTAATGAATATATTATGAACTGTGTTTGTAATGAATATATTGTGTGTTTGTAATGAATATATTATGAACTGTGTTTGTAATGAATATATTATGAACTGTGTTTGTAATGAATATATTGAAAACTGTGTTTGTAATGAATATATATGAACTGTGTTTGTAATGAATATAATTGAGAACTGTGTTTGTAATGAATATATTGAACTGTGTTTGTATGAATTATGAGAACTGTGTTTGTAATGAATATATTGAAAACTGTGTTTGTAATGAATATATTATGAACTGTGTTTTTAATGAATATTGAGAACTGTGTTTGTAATGAATATATTGAAAACTGTGTTTGTAATGAATATATTATGAACTGTGTTTATAATGAATATATTGAGAACTGTATTTGTAATGAATATATTGAGGACTATGTTTGTAATGAATATATTGAGAACTGTATTTGTAATGAATATATTGAGAACTTTATTTGTAATGAATATTATTGAGGACTATGTTTGCTACAATTATATTGTGGTTAATATTTTCGTATATTACATTTATTCCTCTTCTTTAAACAAAATATGGAATGAAAATCAAATTGCGAATGTACTTTACTTACTTGTATAGGAATATCTAATGGATCATCTTTTATCGGCTCATCGGCAGTTGATGATCTTAAGATCATGGACCAGATCACAAAACACCCTAGTATAGATACCCGCATGTTTCGGCTTAAACTGAACGGTTTTACATCTGATCTTTCTTTTATAAAGATCAAGAAAATTAGGAGGGAAAACTGCGCGGTAAAAGAAAATATAGATTTCCCACTCTTATCTACTGGGAGATAAGAATCAATCATCCAAAACATTCAATAGAATATCAATAGTCTTAAGAAGAAACAAAGGAAACGGTTTTCGGTTGTATTAAAACAACAATTTTTAAAACCAGTTGCATTCGGCATCCGTAAACCAAGAGTTTAATTACATTTATCTGTATTTTTATACGTTAACAGAATAACGTATAAGGCCGGTCTATTACAAAAAGTTTAAAATCCGTAATAATAACGAAATGCTTTGCTCATTTAGAAAATTTTCATCATGAAAATGACGCTTATGAGGTTGTACGGATGACGGAGGGAAAGGTGGAGTGATCGATTCAGATTGACTTCCTGATATCAAAAATGTATATACAAAAAAGTTAATACACATACTCACACACACATATATTATATATTTGATTATTATAATTATCAATTAATGAAACAGTTATCAGTTCTAATATCCTTTTAGGAAACTTCCAAAGAAAAATTGAGGTTATGAGACTGTTGCGCCCAATTGAGCTTATGAGCTTAAAAATAGGCGCTTTATTAATTACTGAAATTGTATTTGTAGTAAATACGTTTTACGACGTCTTCCCTTTATATTTGATGAATAAAGACAAAGTGTAAGTAATAAGAAATTGTGCAAGTCACATATCACGGAACTTCACAATTATAGGAGTTCACTGTAAATTATTCCAGTTCATTTTACCGATTTGCTTTTAACCTGTTGAATCTGACTAAAGATGATAAATTAAACTAACAAACTCATAAAAAATACAATTATTTTTCAAGCCCTTTTGTGTTGAAAATTCTGGAGTCGCTTCGCGAGCTTAAATTTATAATGTTAAAACAGGAAGTTAATTGACGAGTACAAGTTATTAAATTCATTATTTTATTAATGAATTTAAAATTCATTACTTTCCTTTTATTTTATATTTCAAGTTTAAACAGGATTCCAGCCTTCTACTTGTTAATTGTAAAAATAAAATAAATAATTAATTTAGTTAGGAGGGGATGACCAGAAGGATGGGGGTCCGCCAAGTATTATTTATCTAATGGGGGTCAGCGGGGTTTTGAAGTTTGCGTATCCCTGTCTTTGACCATATGGTATGAATGAGTATGACTGAGAAAACGCAAAACGTTCACACCTTGCCCAATACACTTAGCGTGTGAGCTTTATTATGAACATTGGTTACTCTTAGCGAAGTTCCAAACGAAGAATGATCGAATGAGGTTAGGTTTATCGAGGGGTTAGTTATTTTTTAGAGGACTTCACTGATCAAGAATATATTTTTAATCTAAGAAACTAAAATTGCCTTTATTCAGAGGCAGAGAGAAGAAAACAAAAAGCAATTAAGCTTTAAAAGCGGAAAGAGAAAGAAAAGGTTATTTGATGAAGGGCAAGTCTAAATAAAAGCAACTTTGAATTAAAAGGGGTCTGGAGTTATAAGGTCAAAGGCATTTGTCCTTTTCTAATGGTCATTTATAGGCAAGGATGGACTAAGTGACCATTTAGTTCTCTTTTATACCCTTCTCTTCATTCATTATATTGACCAATTTTCAATTGAAATATTTTCAAAAGAGTTCAGTTTCTTTTATTCTGTTTATTAATTGAATTTTCATTAGAAAATGAAGTCAAAGAAAAAGTGTAGAGGGTTTTATTGTATTATTGTAATAATTTTATGACAGGTGAAGACTGAATAATCATACATTGGGAGAGAGCAAGCAGATAGAGTTCATAAGGTGATTCAATTGGAGAGTTTTTATAAATGAAACCATTTTTTTTGACATGTTATGTTATAGTCCGGCGGTGACGTCATTGCAGGAATCAGTTTAGACAACTTGCATTATAATACTAACAAATTAGAGCACTATAAAGAAAAGTTTCGAAATAATTTTTTTCAGAAATTATTCCTCAGGATACATTCATTGAACCCGTCAATTTTCATTTAGACATGTTTGAAATAAATAACTGGTGTTTTATCGTTAACCGAGAGAATGTTGTTTTGTGAGTTTATGTATAAATTATAACCACCTTGCTTTCGTAAGCTTGGCTATGTAGATGAAGCGGTCGCTCGGGATCACGGAGGTTGTCGGTTCGAATCCCGGCCGGAGCACTACCTATTTTTAGTTTATTTTTAATCTTTTGAATATTTCTACATGTGTCCAACTAATTTTCGATCGAAAATAGGAGAATATATGTATATATAATATATATATATATATATATATATATATATATATATATATATATATATATATATATATATATATATATATATATATATATATATATATATAATATATATATATGTAAAACCAGAAAGTTCCTCTTTATTTTTCTCAAAAATTATTGAAGATATCGAGATGCAGTTTTCGGGGATGGGTTTTGGTCAAAACACTTTTTAGGAAAAATCTGTTGTTACGGGTGTCACCCACTTGCTTAGGTAACAATATTAAAACTAACTTCGTTGTTTTAAGTTAGATATAGGGAAGTTTTTTCTTATTTGAAGTAGCTTTAAAAAAGAAGAATAATTGTGAAAACCGCATCAATATCGGACAATATCTTAATATTATAAGTTATGTTTCAACACTTCAACGTTAGCTAAAACAATAATCCGGATTACAAAATAGTTGTTTGAGCTTAGCTTAAGAAGTAAAATAGCGGGATACATTTTTCAGGCTAGCTTGCATACCAAAGAAGGCATCGAATATTAAAACTAGGTGAAGATCCGATCCAAACGGACATCATGAAGTTAATCGAAAATTGACAAAAAATCAATGATTTTTTTTTTTTTAATTTAGCAAGTTATAATTTATATGGCTTTAGGAAAACGTAAAATGCACTTTAAACAAACTCAATAGAGGCATGTGGTTTTTTAACTACCTTTGATTTTTAATTTCGACCAATATTTCAGGTTTTGTCGTAAAAATATCAAAAATACGAGAACTCTAGAATGCCGATGCTGACACTTAGCGACATTTCTGATTTTTTCTATCGAAATAATAGAAATGAAAAATCTTGCAAAAGTAAAAAGTTATTTGTTTTGACCATAGAAATCAAAATCCATCCTTAAAAACATACCATGTGGTATTTAAATTATAAACGCTAGTGGATTTTATATTATACGGATGTAAATAGAAGTCTATAAAGGTCTATAAGGTTTTTGACAAGTCGACAAAAATTCGGTAAATGAATTGCAAAACGCCTTTTAAAAATAATAATAATAAATCAACAAGTAATACAAAACAACAACAATGTGGCTACAAAGCGACCACAGAAAGGCCACCGGACTACTAAGCGGCATGAGGGGCTGGCGCAGCCTACCGGGTACGGGCTGGTAACGGTAACCCGTATATTTTAGATGTAGGATTTATTTCTTTTGACCGAAGTTTTAACATTATTCAAGTACCCAGATCATAATGGTAAAGTAATATTTTGTTTAGTTTATTATATTGTATTTGGTAAATCTTCGGTATACGGTGCACCCTGTTATCAATACTTATATATCGATATATTTTTAGTTACGCGACACGTAAACGAGAACTGAGCACTTAAAAGATAAGCAGCGTCGTTAAATTATTAATTATAATTAAAACATTAAAAAAAAACCATACAATAAATAAATGAAAACATTAACAACAAAAATATAATAAAAAACCTGAAAATAACAAAAATACGTATCAAATACGCGTAACATAAAATTAGAAGTGGCGTATCATCGATTATTCTTATGAAAACATAGTTAAAACATTATAAAAACATAAAAAAAAAATGTTTAAAATGGTTATAAACCATTTTACAACAAATAAAAAACACAAACAACAAAAAAACATTAAAAAATAATAAAATATGTTCATAAACGTAAAAGAAAAGGCATATATCGATTATTCCTACGTCACATCTCTAAACTAAAAATATATCGATATATAGTATTGATAACAGGGTGCACCGTATACCGAAGTTCAGCCTTGTATTTTATTTGTTATGAAATGTAATTGTCTTAGTTTTAAAAGGCATTTCAACTCTGGGATATCCTTGTTAAATACTTAAGGGGTAAAACCAAGAGAACAGATATGACATACATTAAGATAAAATAAACTGATCAAGATAATACTATGCCATTCAGATTGGGAAAAGCCAAGAATATTAAGTAATAAATCTAATATATAAAGAGAATAATAAGAATACTACTTCGAACTATTAAAAGCTAAAATAGAAGACCCAGCACGAACAAAATAATAATTTTCTAAATGGAAAATGAGGGTAGGAAAAATTACATAACTTTAAAAACAAATGTTTCTTTTCGCGTCAAGTCTCTAAGGTGTTCTCAAATCATTTAAATACTAATGACTGGTGCTTAAAATGTTTGGTCTGCTTGATAAAATTTCCATTTTCCGGAACACAACCGCAAGCTATTTTAGAACTATCAGTAAAACACCCAAGTCTCTCCACATATAATATTTATTGACAGAGCCAGCTTTCAACCTTTCGGTCATCATTAGTGCCAGCGAACGATGTATAAAGATTGTAAGGAGTCATTTGTTAGCTTTGACAAATCGGACTCCCGAGAGATACGATTTGTCAAAGCTAACAAGTGTCTTCTTACCATCTTTATACATCGTTCGCCGGCACTGATGATGACCGAAAGGTTGAAAGCTGGCTCTGTCAATAAATATTATATGTGGAGAGACTTGGTTGTTTTATTAATACTATATACTTCACTTGCGCTTCTTCTTTGTCTGCTACTTTAGAACGTCCCGTAAAATTAGACTGGTTTGAACTTGTGCTATCACCGCACGCATTGTTACCGGGGTATTTTGGATGAACCTTAAATCGGATAATTCAGGTGACATCCCGGTTTCGGAATTTTAGTTTAAACCCACCACTTTTTCCTATTTACCGACGGTATAATTGAGGAAAATTAAAAGTAAAAAGAAGGTTAAAATACATTGTTTACCTTATAATTGGAAGTAAAAAGAAATGTAAATTAATTATTTTGTCAAATTAAGAGGGAAGTACTTGTTTAACATTCGTTGTTAAAACGGAAAACTTTTATGTCGAAAATTCACTAAAAATTTATCGGAGAGTTACCATAAAAAGCACATTTTTTCAAATGTTTGATCATAGATATTTCTTTTTTCGGTGAGGGGTTTTTTATTTAATTTTTTGGTTTTGTTTTCCAGTAGTTGTGTAGATTTTTCTTTTCACACCAACACAACATAATGCACTAACACTCGAAAAGCTTTTCCTACTCAATTCTTCACTGCATTTGAATGAACCAATCATGCATATAAATTCAACTTGTACTATTTGAATGCTTTTACTCCGCTTTTCACTATCTCGTGTGTTTTCCATTGACATTTTTTTTCTCCTTTGAAAAAACATCGCGTCTGTTAGGAAGTTTTTCCACTACTAAATAAAAATCAAATGTGAATTCGATCTTTTGTTTTAAACTCAGATATCGTAAAAACATAAAATAGTATTTTATACTTTTTTTAAAAGTCTCAAATATTTAGTTTTGTTCGTCTCTGTTCGAAAAATTGATAGTTTGGTGGTGTGCCGAGACTAAGCTAAAAATTGAATAATATATAAAACCTGAAAATTATTCAGAAAACCATTTAGCGTTACTATACTATTCATTTTTATTATCCTCACTTATACCGTAGGTGTATTGGAAAAAAGGCATAGAGATATATACTAGAGGAGGCATAGCCTATCTCAATACATTGAGATGCCTGAAACATCTTTTCGGGGCTCTCAGGGGTTCTATGTAACCTCAATAAAACCTCCTTCAAGAGTGAGTTAAGTTTATAATAAATCAATTTATTTCGGTTTCTCGCACATTGTTTGTGTTTTGATTTGTATTTTTAACATTCTTCTATATAAGTTACAGTAATTTTGTACTGATTATTTGATTAATTTTTTAGCAAAGGTAGTCAGGTTACTTTTTCGATGTTTCAAAATTTAACCTATAGGGCCCCTCTAGTAATAATATCTCTATGAAAGAGGTGCCAAAAACGGTGCACCTCGGTACAATTTTTTTTCGAAAGCCTAATGGTGGTATTACTTAAGTCTTGCGCTTGACCACAAAATCATTGGGTCTTATAAACTTGAAGTTTATGAAAGCTGATAAAGTAATTTATCGGATATGTATTAAAAAAATAATACGGGAAATGATTTTATATTATATTCACGAATGTATTAAAAATTTGTAACCATTTTTGGCAGACTAGCTTTGCTTTTAAGGAACAATATGAAACTAGTCTCTCCACTGATGTTATAGTTTAATGACAGAGCCAGCTTTCAGACTTAACAGTTTATCATCAGTGCCTAACCAACCAAGTATAAAATTCAATCTAACAAAAAAGTATATGCAAACTTAAAAATTAAATAATAAAAATTATTATTTAGTTCTTAAGTTTGTGTTTACTCTTTTGTAAGTTTGAATTTTATACTTTGTTGGTTAGGCACTGATGATGAACATAGTAGTAATGTGTAGAAGTAATGTGACGTTACTATTCAGATTATTACAAGCAAATTTTGGATTGATAAGCATAAAAGCGAGCATTTCAAAAAATTTTCCCGGCTTGCTGATATCCGCACCAGAATTATCTTGAAGTTATAAACGTAAAATACGGTAAATGACGTCACAACAACCTGGTTTTCTAATAGGTTCATGTTCTCCCCAAGGTTGATTGTCGTACCTAGTTTTGTTTAAAAATATTTTATTCGTTTCAAAGGCAGCGTGTTTATGAAAATTCATTAAAAATACAAACATACATACATGCATACATATATATATATATATATAATATATATATATATATATATATATATATATATAAGTCAGTGCAAGTTTTTTGCTCTTAAGAATTTTTTCCCTGAAACAGATTTTGTACACATTCCCGGACGCCCCCTTAATATTAGCGAATTAGCCATTTCATTTGCGAATTTTTTTTAATAGAAAATTCGCTAAAAATTAGTTTTTAAAATGGGTTTTACCAATAAAAAAATTAAATTTAATGCATTAATCATTTATAGATGTACATTTGTGTCAAATATCAATTCAATTCGTCAAATTTTTGATTTTAACGATTTTTTTTTCGATTAGGAGAATAGGTTATAGTAAAATCTAAATTTGTTCGGGGCAGCATTACTAAGTGCTCGGGGCTGCATTGCTAAGTTCTCGGGGCAGCATTACTAAGTGCTCGGGGCTGCATTACTAAGTGCTCGGGGCAGCATACTAAGTGCTCGGGGCATTACTAAGTGCGGGGCAGCATTACTAAGTGCTCGGGCTGCATTACTATAGATCTTGAGTTTGATTTTCTTAGATTTGAGTTACGCAGTTAGGCAGTGTGATAAAAACCTCTCGGAGCGTCATAAAAAAGCAGAAACTGATGTCTATGATGGAATCTTGGTTTCTGTTATTTAGGTCCAACACAATACTTTTCCCTTACACCAATGGTATTAGGTAAGGGAAAGTAAGACTCTTAAGATTTCATTTTATCGAGACTTTATCTTCGACTAGATTGCCAAATCTTTTAAAATATTATGTAATGGTTTAGCACATGAATATGCTTGATCTTTGTCGGTAATCATTATTTTAGCTATGTTTTAATTGGTTAACTTTTATTATATCATACATTTTTTTAGAGAGCTATATATGTCATACGATAAATTACTAAACTTAAGCCCTTTACCATCTCAAATTTCATATTAAGATATCAGTTAAGTGTCAGTAGTATTATTGAGAATTGTTTTTATAATAAAATCATAGTAATTGTATATTTTTAGGATTACAAGAACCATGGTTATATCTGTTATATAAAAGACATTATTGAAATTTGATACTGCTTTGTTCTCTTAATACTACATTTTTACAACAAAAAGATTTTTAACAAACAAGAAATGTAATAATAAAAAAAATAATATTAAAATTAAAAAGACTAAAAAAATAACTTGTAAATTTCCATCGTCAAAGAGAATGAAGGTGCATTATTACCATGCATTTTTAGTAATATTAGTTATTTTTAACGGTGAGCTTCGTTATTTTGAATTCGTAACATAAGTATCTATGGTTTATTTTATTTGTTATTGGTGTTGTTGTTACGGTGCTTCCACATTTACAATTCCTTACCCTAATAAGAGAGTATAGATGACGACGTTCATTTTGAAAGAAAATTTAGCTAAAGTAACAGTAGCATGGATTCCATTTAAGGGCCGTCAAGTAAATAGTCTAATTGTCTTTTCAGAAAAGACTATTGCCTATTCATTTTCCATGCATTTCTTGATAACATTTAACTGTTAATTTTCCATGCATTTCTTGATCTAATTAATGATAATTTTCCATGCATTTCTTGATCTAATTCAGCATTAATTGATCAATTTAGCTAAAGTAACAGTAGCTGGATTCCATTTAAGGACCGTCAAGTAAGTAGTCTAATTGTCTTTTCAGAAGAGACTATTGCCTATTCATTTTCCATGCATTTCTTGATAACATTTAACTGTTATTTCCATGCATTTCTTGATAACATTTAACTGTTAATTTTCCATGCATTTCTTGATCTAATTTAATTGATAATTTTCCATGCATTTCTTGATCTAATTTAATTGATAATTTTCAATGCATTTCTTGATCTAATTTAATTGATAATTTTCCATGCATTTCTTGATCTAATTTAATTGATAATTTTCCATGCATTTCTTGATCTAATTTCATTGATAATTTTCCATGTATTTCTTGATCTAATTTAATTGATAATTTTCCATGCATTTCTTGATCTAATTCATGCATTAATTGATCAATTTAGCTAAAGTAACAGTAGCATGGATTCCATTTATGACCGTCAAGTAAATAGTCTAATTGTCTTTTCAGAAGAGACTATTGCCTATTCATTTTCCATGCATTTCTTGATAACATTTTAACTGTTAATTTTCCATGCATTTCTTGATCTCAATGCATTTCTTATCTAATTTAATTGATAATTTTCAATGCATTTTCTTGATCTAATTTAATTGATTCATTTTTCCATGCATTTCTTGATCTAATTAATTGATCATTTCTGCAATCTAATTTTTAATTCATTTTCCATGCATTTCTTGATAACATTTAACTGTCAATTTTCCATGTATTTCTTGATCTAATTTAATTGATAATTTTCCATGCATTTCTTGATAAAATTTAATTGATAATTTTTCATGCATTTCTTGATAAATATTTAATTTTTAATTTTGAGTGTTAAAAAGTGTCTGTACTTGTTATTTAATTTACTTAATTTTTTTAAAAGAAACTATGCATGCACTATAAGAAACTATGCACTATAACTATGATGTAAAGTGTGTAAATCATCTATAGGAGATATATATATATATATATATATATATATATATATATATATATTATATATATATAATATAATATATATCTTATAGATGATTACACAGTTTACGGCACAGTTTTATTGTCACTTGTTTAAGCTCGGTTTATGTTAATTGTTAGTGCATTTCCTTTGAAAAATGTGACAAAATTAAATAAGAAGTCGACACGTTACTGCATGCTTAGGTTATTAAATATAAATCGAATATTTAAGCAAACATTGGATTGATAAGCAAGAAAGCGCGCATTTCGGAGAAAATTCCAGACTTGTAGAACTCTTTGCCCGAATTATTTAGAAGTTAGAAACTTTAATTCTGTAAACAAGGCGATAAAATGTTAGGGCTGTAGTACTGTAAACAAGGCGATCAAAAGTTAGGGCCTTATCAAGATTCGAAACTGGAAAACCTAGCTTTGAGTAGTCAAGTCATATCGACTCCGGTCCGGTTTCATTAATTTTAGCATCCTAAGAAACATAAAAAACGACACCCTACACGAAAATATTTTTTTTTATCAACCGTTATTTTAGTTTTTGTTATTTTCCACGGGTTTTCGCATTTTTGGTCACTTAAAGGGTTCGCATTGACTTCGGGCTGGGTCCATTCCATTCAGCGACTTCAAAACATAAAGAAAGACCCTTTTCGAGGCGAAAAATAAGAACCTTGAATTTACTTATATAATATTTAAACTAAATAATCATTTGTCGAGTTACATTTTTTTAAAAAAAGTTCGTATGTCATATGATAAAAATTGAACTAATCCTGGTAATGAGATGAAACTTGGCACACATATTAGTGTTATTCATGGCTTGTGCGTACTAAATCTCATTCCAATCGCATTATTTTTTCGCGTTTTTTTATTTTTACATTTAAAGCTGTCCTGCGTAAACCTCTTGAAGCTCTTTAGACCATACCTTAGGGTATTAGGCTTTTCGACTCTGTTGTTATTAATATATTACATAGTTATAGTAATTAATTAAATTTGTATATTATAAGCTTAAAAATATTTAATATGTTCATCATTTTTTTTTAATTTTTATTGGTTCTTTTTGTTTATTTTTGGTTGACTGCCACACCCTCAACTCACTGTCCAGTCCGCCCCTGCTTGCTAGACATTTGCGTTTAATGTCAGGCCCATAGGGGCGTCATACCCTGGTATGGCAAACCTGAAGAGGCAAAACGAAGGACCAGCCCAACCTCAAAACTCAGCGCTAACTTAATCCTAAAATAAGGTAGCCAGACACAAAATTTAAGTTGAGCAAAAGCGAATTATTACATATTATTATTATTATTACATGCAAATAGAGCATACAAGTGAATATTAATAGTGCATGATGATAAAGAAGTTAAAAACATAAGCATAAAATAAGCAAAGGTTAATAAAATATAAGCTAAATGGCGGAGATAAGCGATAGCGTAGCAGGGCTACCATGAAGCCCTGCTGCTATAATGACCAGTATAATGAACTGATATGAATAAATAAATATTATAATAACAATAAAACAAACATGCAATAAATAATAAACAACAACAATTATAATGCTTTCCAATTTTGAATTAATTTTAATATTCATAGAATTAGAATAAATTCATAGATATAATTAGAAACAAGGCAAATCAAAAGTCAAACCTTCTTTGACACTGACAGGTAAACAATAAGAAAGATAAGATCCTTGGTAGGCTATCATAGATAAAGATTATAATATAATATTAATTAATATCAAATATTCAGTCTATACAATAGTCTTGACCATAGATAAACAATATTAACATAGATGGTTCACTCCCGACCATAGTGGGAACACTCAATTGACAAGTTTGTGTTTATGATTTCAGTTGGGGGCCTCATCACAAATCTTGAAGAGCGCTAGTAGTAAAATCTGTTGCTCTATTCTCTACCAGATTGGCTGTAGTTTTTTTTTTTAAATTCAAACAGTTGCCAATCGTTTAGTAAAATAAAATAAAAGTAAACAAAGACCTAGGGTAATTACGAAATATTTACCAACAATCCATTTATGTTTTAATGTTTACTGACCCAAGTAGTAAAATAAATGAACTTAGACTGAAATTGATGTTAAAATATAATTACATTTATTCTTAAACGAGTTAATATGTTACTGAATTTTATATTTTTTTAATTATATATCAAGGCGTATGCTCAATGTAAAAATGGCAAACAATAGGTTGTATGATAAAACAAGTAAACAATTCTGGCGAGGTGGTCCGCATGTTGGGCGAAATTCCTTTGGAATGCGTGTTTCCGTTCATAACAACCCACTTGCTTAAGGTTTCGGTTTATGCTTTAAACCTAAGCAGTTACTCAATTATCAAGCACTGCTCGTACTCATTTTGACTGTACTTTTCAAAGGAAATGCGCATAATTTTCCACTTGGTTATACAAAACCATGCCTCTGAAATAGGCAGTGCGCACTATTATTCGAACTAGATTAAAGCTCAGTTAGTGTTTATCTTTTAAGGTTTTAGCGCATTT
This sequence comes from Microvelia longipes, assembly GCA_018340805.1. Taxonomy (NCBI): domain Eukaryota; kingdom Metazoa; phylum Arthropoda; class Insecta; order Hemiptera; family Veliidae; genus Microvelia; species Microvelia longipes. The sequence goes on from JACMZG010001913.1 coordinate 12,046,598, forward strand.
CCTCTGAAAAACACTGACAAAATTAGGTGCGAGCAGTGCTTGATAATTGGGTAACTGCTTAAGTCATAAAGCATAAACCAGAACCTTAGGAAATAATGGGTTGTTAAGCACGGAAACACGCATTCTAAAGAAAATTCACCCAACATGCGGACCACCGCGTCAGAATTATTTTGTAGTTATAAACGTGAAAAAACGATACAAATTATCGAGGGTACCAGTATTCGAACCCAGGTACCCTTGCTTGGAGTACTTTGAATAGTCTTCCGGACCAATTTCATTCAGCTCAAATGAAATGAAACTTTAGGGTTCATTCAACTCATTACGATGTACATTTTTTAAAGGTTTTAAAAATTAACTATTGTTATATATAATATATATATATATATATATATATATATATATATATATATATATATATATATATTATACACATACATATACATATATAGTTAAGGTTAATTAAAGCTTTGTAAAGTAATGCATCAGATAGCTCCTCAAACAAATAATATGGGGAAATATTTTTATATTATATTCACGAATGCATTAAATTACCTGAGGCTTAATTTTTATAAGATTTTTTCAAAGAAACATACATGACAGGTAATTTTTGTTTTTACCTTTTGGGTTATTTTAAGCCCTGTTTCGACTATAACATATTTATGAAGAAGTATGTTTCTAACAATAGATTATATTCTAATTTTATGGGCCAAATAAAATCATTTTACTTTTCCAACATTTTCCTAGTTCTATTTTTTATTTAAAAAAAAAAATAGAGATTTGCAATCTGCCAGCAATTGCATTTTTGATTTATCTTTTTTTTGGTATTTTTACTAAAAAATACAAAAGCTCAAGTATTGGTCAAACCATTTTTTAATTACTAACGACTCTACTTCTTGTATTTTCTTAGCCATAAGAAAGCATCAGTGTTGTGTTTGTCTTGCTGGTTTTGAAAAATGTTACCTTATTTTATGGATAAGTAATCACATATTGTGGTTACAATCATAGACATAAATAATAGAAACAATTAACGTACTAATTATGTACTAAACAGGTAAATAAACTAGTTTACATAACTTTTATAAGATAAGCTATTAAGGTTGAGAACCATAGAACTTGAAAATAAAAGAAAACTTTTTTCAAAGGACCAAAATATATTTAAAACGTCGCTTCTAGACTAACCTAATTATTTTAAAAATTTCAACTTCACCTGTATTGTAAGTAATAAATAGTATTTATTTAATTTGAATTTATTTCGATATCCTGCTTGATAGTCGTATTTAACAACTTACAGAAAGCATACATAATCCGCGAATCCTATTAAGTATCCTAGTTAAATACGCTGTAAGGATTATTGGGAGGCAAACCAGACGGATACGCTAGCGCTAGAAAACTACCCGGAGATGTACCCCGCCGATAAGGAGAAAGGCGATCGCATTTACAATCTAGTATTTCACTAAACAACTTTTGAAATAATTTTTTATGCGTAAATCTATTATTCTATTTAATATACTTTGTGTTTGACATTCTTCTAACCCGAGTTAAACTTAACTATAAAATGATTTGTCTTTGTTAGATATAAAAAGCGATGTTTTGTCACGATCTGTTACGACGTCATTGTACTAGATCGGCTTTGCTAATACAAACGGGGCAAGAACCAGAGCGTATTAAATGCGTAACGGATACGATGGGGATCGGCTGTCTGCGTATACGTGGTAAAATTATATAGCAAACAGTCTTACCTTCAGTACACGAACGAAGTACGAGTAAAACCGCTCGCGTAACCACCGTTTTTTCCAAAAAAAAAAATATATAAAACTAAGTCAACAATTTATTAAAAGCCGCTAAAATCTAAAAAATATGTGTAAATCAAGTTTATTCTAATTAAAGTTACATTTAAAGTAAGCTGTTATTATTATTAAAGTTAAGCTGATTAGGATTTGTACGTCATTTTATATCTTTCATTTCATAATGTGCATAATTTGTCTTTTGATAATCTTCTAATATATCAATAATATTCGCGATGTATTTTTGTTTTCCAAAACTTGGGGGCCTCATCACGCGAAGCAGCACCATCGTTTTCTTAAAAAAATAAGAATAATTAATTTTGATTGTTTTAGACTTAAGATTAAAATTTGCTGTCTGAATATAACATCTCGGGTTGGCGCAAACGGATAAGTTAAGGAAACACAAACAATTCAACATTGACATTAGAGGTTCGAATCCAAGGGGGAACAGTATGGGGGAAGGGGAGAGAGAATAAAGAGTGAAAAATTCAATTTTTCACTTTTTACCAATTTATACGAAATTCATATAGACCTTATTTGGGATCACTCATCCATCGACTCCTCATCATTCTAGCGCTGAATAGCGGATGGAAAGACTTGATTACTCCCATCAGCTCGTTGTTTGGTTAATAAAAATATCTGACAGTTTCACGCTGTCACCACCAGAGTGTTCTACTTGAGCCTCCTGCATCCCATCAACTTTTTTTTTTTTAAAATCTTTGAGTGAGCCATCTATGTTAATATTGTTTATCTATGGTCTTGACTAGTACACTAGTAAATAAAATTTTAAAACAGAACATTAAATTTATAATTATTTTTTTTAACACCAGGAAATTACCATAGCAACTAACTGAAAATAAATTTAAATTAGTGATACATATTAGTGACTTAATAATTTTACAAAAACAAACAACAATAGTGAAATGTGAGGTGATACATATTAGTGATAATTGACAGTGATTTAAAAGTTAATTCATTTTCTATTATAACAATATTAATAAATATTTGTTTTGCATTTCTTAACATATAAATTAATTTCTACAAGATATTTCTTTAACTTTTTATAAACGGGTACAAAATTATGTCTGATACAACCTATTACATTATTATTCTGACTGACTACTACTGACGAAACTAAAACCAAAAATTAATCTAAAAGACAATAACAAAACAACCCCTATTTAAACATAAAACAAAGGGACTGTTATAATTCTCATGTGACTTCACCCTGACGTTGCCTGACAATAAGACATACATATCAGATCTCAATCCTTATCTAAGCAGATCTGATTCTTAAAGTAAGAACTTCACAAGTAAGTCACACATTTAAAGAAAAAAATAATAATTATTATTCAGTGCTAGTTAGTCAGAAATCCATAAAGTTTACTGAAACTATATGTTTCTCAGTATACAATAATTAAAATATAGACTGGACTTTAACAAAGATTTTTTTAGAACTATTTTTCAAGCCCCACATTTGGGCGACACTTTTATAACAGATAATATAGCCCAGCTCAGTAGGTATTAGGGGTGGGCAACTACATCTAAGTCCTCCAGGACTTCTGAACAAGAATAGATAGGCCTGAGCAATCTCTCTCTTAACCAACGACATACAATAACTTTACTAAAGTCAAATATAGGCGGTAGGTTCTTTTTCAAAGTTAAATAGAAGGGAGAAGAACCAACCCCAGGCACCAGATCCAGCTTTGGGAATAAGGGTAACATATAACTAAGTATACAAGAAAACACTCAAAATGTAGATTAAATTAGGTAAAAACCCGGAATAAATAATACTTTAATGACTCGAAAATGATACATTTATACTTAAATAAGGATTCAAATTAGTGCTCTAACTCTTAACCATTTAGGTCTGTACTTATGGACTAAACCAGTGATAAAATAATACCTTATTATTCTACAACATGTTAATAAAATAATAATTAGATGCCTCCTGATTGGTGATTTTTGCTTAATCTTCTTGTACCTTGCAATTAATATAAGCCTATGACTCCTATACTGTGCCACAAAGCCCTACTCAACTATCACTTAGTCTCAAGTGCCACAACAAATCCAACACTAAAACCCTATAAACAAATAAACAGTCACCATTAGGAAAAGAGAATTCAAAGAATAAATTAAAAGAAACCAATCTCGAAAAGAAATGAAACGCTAGCTTACCTTCAACGAAGGGCAACGAAAACATTAGTAAAAACATTTCAAATTAATAAAAGTGAAGAAAACTCAAATTTTGGATCCTCCAACGAAATAAAACCACTAAATAGGTAAATATTCACAACTAAATAACTAAAAAAATTAATTTCGGCCAGTGGCCGAAGCCACACCGCCGGCCGAAAACCTCCAACTAAAAAAACTAACCTCGCAGTGGCGTCCCAAAGGTTGTCACTACATTAACAATACAAATTCCTAACAAGTCTTTTTTTTATAATATTTCCTTTATTAAAAAAAAATACATAATTATAATGACAAACTTCTAAAATAATTATTATACATAGAGATTTCCATACCTGCTTAAAATTAAAATGTTTTTTTTACAAAAAAAAGTAAGATAGTTAAATAGATATTAAATATTTATATTAAATATATAACATATAATACAATAGATTGGAAAATCAGATCGCATGACACATAGACAGCACTGGATCGGAAGTCAGATCGCATGACACATACCTTGCATTAGATTGGAATTCAGATCGCATTGCATGATCAGTCAGATCGATGACACATAGCATTGGATCGGAAGTCAATCGGCTAGCGTCAGATCGCATGACACATAGCTAGCATTGGATCGGAAGTCAGATCGCATGACACATAGCTAGCATTGGATCGGAAGTCAGATCGCATGATACATAGCTAGCATTGGATCGGAAGTCAGATTGCAAAGCATTGTGGACGACACCTAAGTAACAATTCACGTCTTTTTAGTTCTTAAACAGTTTCTAATAATAGTTTAAGAATATAATTAAATAAGAAATTTACGACTCAAAATGGATTTTATTCATTTTCTTCTGAATTATTATTGACACATACAAGCATAACATGATTCGTCTTAGCATAAATTCTATTATTTAGAAGTTGGCAATCATTCGTTTCCGAAACGTTTATATGTTAATACCTTTAGTACCAAAATAAAACCGTAAATATTTTATTATTCAATAGACACTTTCATACATACAGTTTCAAAATACTTATTTGTCTTATTATCTATAGCGACGATATAAACTCTTGTAGCTAATAAAAACTGTGGTATCCGTAAGTTTTTATTTTTATTATGTTTAAAGCCTGTAAGCAAATAACTTATATTCCACCTGTGTCTCTGAGGTTTTTATAGCGGACTTAACTGGGAGTTAAGATGACTTCTAAAAATGTTTTAATATACTTGTAAGTAATATCAAAGCTCTTCTTTTGAAAATCAACGGAGCAAACAGTCTATCTTATACACTCGTTAAGTATAAGTCGTGTGTTCTCACTTGAAGTTTGTTAACTTATACATTTTTGCGTTTGTTAATTAAATTGACGATCCAATTGATTTGTTCAATTAAATTTGTCTTTCTTCAATAAAAGATCAATAGTCAAATAAACTAGATACAGTGCAATTCTTAAGTGACAATCAATTTTAATGCTTATTATAAAATTTATGGACATTATTGTTTATTTCCTTTTTAAGACAGTATTACGAAAATTGTAATAATTACAAATATTCGTTTAAGTGTTTGATTATAAAATAAATTATTATTTTAATTTTTAAAATGATCAATATTATTTTTTTAACAATTTTTTTTCTAAAATTTCTATATATTTAATATGAAATTATTATTTTTTTAAAACTTAATTGAATTAGTAAAATTCGTGTTATTTATATTATTTAAACTCATAAAAATAATTTTTATTTATATACACGAGTTTTTCAATTTATCAGCATTATTAAATTTTTCTTTTGTAAACTTACAAAAAATTTTGTAATTATCGTAAAATTATTATTTTTTTTATAAAATTTGATTAATACTTTAAGTAAAATTTATGTTATTTATATTTTTTGAACAAGTCGTAAAAAATTGTTACTTACATATTCGTGAGTTTTAGCATATTTTTTCCAATTTACATATTTACTGTCAGTTGAAAAATGTGAAATTTTCACTGTTGTCAACAAGAGTCAAATTTACTAAGATAACATACTTTGCCATTGTTCAGCATATTTAAGTTTAGTGCTTGGCAAATTTAGCAATAGGATTGAGGAGAATCTCAACGTTGTCTCAAATAACAGTGTTTTACGTTACGTGTCGACCGATTATTTTAAAAGGGATTTATTTATTTCCAATTTTTAAGTGTTTAACTTTTCTTTTTGGAAAATATTGGTTTGTTTCTTTTTTACGTCATGCATTAATAAAAAATATATTCTTGTTTATTGTGTCTATTTATAAGAAAGTTAAATCAAATTCTAATTGTTTTTATGTTTGTGATAATCAAAGTAAATAAAACACTAATGTTAAAATAAATAACATCTCTTCTGAAATTTTTTAACATTTTTTATTAAGGTATTTATTTTTTTAGTATATTTCTATTTGGTCTGGTGATACTAAAACAAAATAATATACACTATTCTTAGGTGTCTTTTGCACATTAAATAATACAGTCAAATATTTATAATTTGCCGAACTTCGTACTTAAAAATATATATAACATAGATATAGCATTGTGATTATTTATTTGATATAGCATGATACATCATTTATTTTGTAGAGCAATGTGTATTCTTGAGCTTAGTGAGATACACCCCAAAGATGAGCGTTGTGCGTTCTTAACTTGAATGATCTACACCTCTGAAAATGAGCATTGTGTGTTCTTGACCTAGATGAGGTACACCCCTGAAAATCAGCATTTACTGTTCTTGCCCTAGATGAGCTACACCTCTGAAAATGATCATTGTGTGTTCTTGCCCTAGATGAGCTACACCTCTGAAAATGAGCATTGTGTGTTCTTGACTTTTGCTACACCCCTGAAAATGAGCATTGTGTGTTCTTGACGTAGATGAGCTACACCCCCTAAAAATGAGCATTGTGTGTTCTTGACTAAAATGAGCTACGCCCTTCATTATCTACAATAACGCGGTTACTGCCGGAAGTCACCTTAATGATCATAATCTGAGCCTAATAGATCAAGAGCCCAGGGGTGTTTTCTTAATAAAAAGTGTAATGGCTGGAACCGGTCTCAATTTTTCGTAAATACCTTCCTGAACAAGGATCTGCAATTCTGTAGACTCGTATCGGATGGGTGTCCCAGGCAGAACGCACTTAACATGTCAAATTAACCACCGAAGTTAATAAATAGTGTAATGGCTGGAAACGGGTTTAATTTTTCGTAAATACCTTCCTGAACAAGGATCTGCAATTCTGCCGACTCGTATCGGATGGGTGTCCCAGGCAGAACGCACTTTAGGGGTCAAAGGTTCTGCCTGGGACACCCATCCGATACGAGTCGGCAGAATTGCAGATCCTTGTTCAGGAAGGTATTCACGAAAAATTGAGACCAGTTCCAGCCATTACACTTTTTACTAACAAAACACCCCTGGGCTCTTGGTGTATAAATAGTTTAGATATATATTGGTGAACCATTTGGTAGAAACACTTATTAGTATAGTTAGACCAAAAATAACACATACTATCTACCCTACATATAATGCCTTCTTCTATTTATGTTGTTATTGTTAGTTAGATTCTAAACTAAAGCTGAAGTAGTGAAGTTATCATTGTGAAACAGAATTCTTTAATAATTTTTGTCGTCTTATTGGTAGTTGTAATAGCAATTATGTTAGTATCGTCGCGGCCCCGTGGCTCTGTGTGGCCACTTTGTGGCAACATGGTTGTTGTCTTGTATCATATTTTATTTGGTCATATTACTAATTTGTGTAAGTGGCATAGTGCCACGATATAAGCGAATTTCCTAATATATTAACTAATATATTAGTTAAAATACGGGGTTTGTTTTCGTATGGTTGTATATTTCAATAAAGCATCCTCCGCGATTGAGGTCGTTTGAGCGTTAGTCTTTTTCCTGACATCGAAGAACTGGGTGTTTCATCCCAGATTACGCTATTAGTTTATTTGAGATTATTGTTCGAATAAATGATTTAACTTAAAATTATGCTTATTAAATAGTCAACTTTAGAAAACAGTTGAAGCTTAAAGGTTGCCACTCCAACTGAAGTGATTCCCGTAGGTTTTAATCCTGATAAGCCGCAAGCCTCCAAATGGGCATTGCTATTATTATTGTTCGTTGTCATTTTGGTTGAAGGCCGTTGATTATAAACTAATATAATATGGGAATCCATAGTTCAATTACTTCTTTACTTTTTAAACAAAATGTATTATTAATAATTTAGTTAATTATTTAATTTTATTAATTAAGAATTGCATTTGATTGAGGTTTTGTTGTGTAAACTGTTCAATTAGCTAATTGTTCTTGTAGATTCAGGCGATAACTAAATTATGATTTTATAAAATGTAGTTATTTAAAATTATGAGGTATTTTAGAAGGTATTTCCCACTCTTTTTTCATTTCCTGTTATAGGGAGAGTGTTGTGATAGTAAAAAATGCTACTATACCTACTTATCTATTAAATAAATTTCTTGCACTTGAAATCGGAAAAGTCGATCTTAGATGTACTTATTAATGGGGGTGTTCGTGTTCATGGACGTGCACTTTTCTAGAGAACAAAATGCAGGTCTGAACCGATTCAGAATTAAATCCTGTGAAAGGGGAAACCTGATTAATTATTGAACAAAATCCATCTCGACGTTTCTATAAGTGGTCTCATTTTAGTTTTTAACGAATCTCCAACTTTTTTGAATTTTTTTTCGAGTATTCAATTTGGTTTTACGCCAATAATTTTAATTTAACGGTATAGTTTTTAAAACTAGTTTTATTATCTCATTCGCACGTAATCAAATTTCAGTAGCTAATTTTATATCTGTTTCGTAAAAGCCAAGTTGCATTTAAATCTATTAGTTACTTATGAGGAGATTACCTTAACAAATGTTGCTTATGAGGTTGCTCGAGTGTGAACTCAGAAAAGTTCACATTTCAAACCAAATGCTAAAACAAAGAAAGTTTAAGATCTCCGTTCTCCTCTTTTTGTTTGTTGCCTGCCATAAACGTTGCATCAAAAGATTTGTGGAGTTAGCGGCTCCTTTATACAAAGCGTCTAAACAGAAAAATGAATTAAACATTCAGAAAAAATTGAAGAAATGTTTTAGGTTTTAAAAACGGCTTTAAATAAGTTTCCAAATTCAGTTATCACTGGTTATCTTGGATAGACAGTGCAAAGAATTGAAGATTCTAAAGAAATGGAAATTATCTATATGCCTTGCTTATAGTTCAGAATCAACGATCTGATCCTAACTTGCAATAGGCTAACTTGACTCGATTGGCAATGGGCATCACTCAAGTTTGAAGAAGTTCGAGTTGTGACCCAATCCTTCTTAGACTGTGGACACTGTAGAGTCGTTTCAGCAAGAATGAAGTTGGAATTCTTCTGTGTCGTTCGGAAGAGATTATAGTGTAAGGTACCTACCAGGTTGTTTTACCAAAGGGATTAATTTCATTTGTATTTGAAGAGTCCACCAGCAAAGAATTAGTTCCTTACTTTAGAATTACGAAGAGTATAAAGATTTTATCTTATTTTTATTACCTAAGACACCTCAGAGATATAGAAGAATGGATATACGAGTACAATTGTGCCCTGAATGTGGGATGAAAAAGGGGCTTTAAACACGAGCAACGATGCCGTTACTTAGGGATTTCCAGTTAAACATGCTGTCAAGAATATTTTGGGACCATTACCCCAAAATTACAGTAACTGATCATTAAATAAAATATATCCTATTCGTGGCAGATTATTTTACGATATAGGCAGAAGCATATTCTCTGAATAATATAGAAGCTAAGGCAGTAGTATCTAAGTTAGTAAACAGGTTAACTGAATTTATGTGACTGTATAGAGCACCTTGCGGTTCGGACCTTACTTGGGATCAGGCAAACCACAGTAGATAATGTGAGTTTGAGCTGTTAGAGTTAGTCAAGTAGCTGAAACTAACGAAGACGAGAACCAGTTCTTATCATCCTTATTGACACAGTTTGGTTGTGAGGTTTAACCGGACACTTATTGTGAATGAATAGTTATCAATGGTCATGATGACAGGTCTAGTTAACAAGAGTGACACCATATTTTGCTCATATTTAGGAGGTTACCGCTTGTTTTGTTCAGAGTTTACGAGGCAATACAAAATCTAACCAAGTGTACACAAGCACCGTGTTATGGAGGATACATATAAACTAGTTAGACAAAATTAAAGTCTCAAGCAAAAAAAAACAAGATTATAATTATATAACAAGATTATAAATTAACGATGTGCTCAAGTACGGGTGTAGAAAGAGAAATGAAGAACGGTTTAAGCTGTGAAAGAATTCTTAATAGAGAGAAAGAATGACATGTATTGGTGATTACTCCTTGTCCTAATCTTGATTAATTATTGATTCTTTAATTATTCATTTTATTTTCGTTCGAAAGGTAAAGAAGAGAAAAGCTTTATTGTGGGGAGTGCTTGGCTAATTTTCACTACCACTAAAAAATCATTAACTTACTCGCGTCTACTGCCATTGCAAAGCCCGCTGACTAGGGTTGGCCGCGTCCAAAAAAGACCTAACATAGACCTTTAACATAGAACCTGACCCCACAGTTGACAGGGGCAGCATCAGTCCCTGGGGTCATCCGCTCCGACACTTCACCAGCTGCGAATCTGAGGGGCTAACACTCAGCCAAATCTAAATCTCCCAACACCTCTATAAACCTGCTGCTGATTATTCATTATTAGATCTACTTTTTTCAATTAACTTATCTATTTATATTACACACACACACACACACACACACACACACATTATATATATATATATATATATATATATATATATATATATATATATATATATACATATATACATATATATATATAATATACATAATACATATATATATTATATATATATATATATATATATATATATATATATATATATATATATATATATATATATATATATATATATATATATATATATATATATATATATATTGCGCTGCAATCAATATAACTTTATATTAAGATACAAATATACCTGAACTCGCGGAAAGAAAAGAATAAGACAATATACGTTGATTAAATACCAATGAGTACTTGAAAACGGAGAAGTTAAGGGCTATGGACATACATATTGTACATTGTAAACAGGCATGTAGACATTTACGTGGAGGCCCCTATAATACGTATTAGACGTTACTGGGAGGCGATGTGATCGGATAGCAGTCCATAAAATTACATGTCATTTTGTCATGAAACAAAAAATAATATAAAAACAATACCAATACACTAGCGAATTCTATTGTAATTATTAAAACGTTTCGTACTTGTGTGACTTTTCACTATTACCGTTCGTGATCTAATTAATTACATACTATTTATTTTTAATTAATCTCAAGCATATTATGAATAGGCACAGCTGATTAAAAGTGACATATAATACGCATGTTTGATTTTGTAAACATATTCATTATATGCAAACCGCAACCTACAATATAACAACCGCGACCACAAACAGCGGTTATTAAAGACAAGTATTAAAAAATTGTGATCAACTCGCGCCGTAGTTAATACTTCGTAAAACAAAACTTTATCCATACGGATCCGCCTTAGTCTTTTTTTTTTTGAAGTTGGAAATAGCACTCTATATAGGGATATAAAGGGATGAAATATACAACAGGGTTGTCGGTTCCCTAATTGTTACTGTAATGATTTTTTGATTTTCGGCTTCTTGTCCGATACTCAGCGGCAGCACTGCGGGCCGCATCGCGGCCCTCGCCTACCCATATGGTCGATATCCTATATGGCCGAAAAACGTGATTTGTTTACATTATGTTATGTATGTCAATAAAATCAAACTGGAACTAATGCTGATAATAAAATTTAACTTCGTATTTTTGTTAACCATACATAGTTACATGTGTCACAAAGTCAGCCTGATCTAAATATTTTTAAAAATTTGTGATTTTTCGAAATGTTTGTGGAGTCATTATTGTGAGTTAATAACGTCACACATATTTCATAAACAATAGGGTTCGGGACATTAATATCCATGGTATATAAGAAAATAATTTATTAAAAATTTACAACGTATCGCGTACCCATTTTTGTTTACTTCTTCTTATTAATATCCTTGATAAATAGGAAAATAATATGTTAAATAGTAAGGTAAGGAAAATTTACAGCGTTCCGCGTTCTCCATGTTTTGTCTTTCGTAAAGAATTAAACTTTTCATAAGTTTTCCACCATAAACATTATTTCCAATTAATTTTCATTTCCTTAAATGAAAAGAGAAGAAAAAGGATATTATTTTTCAGTCAAGTTGGTCGTTCATAAGATGAATGATGAGAGGAAATTCCCGAGAATTGGGTTAGAGGGGCGATCCATGGGCCCAGGAATTATTGTCCTACCGACCACAACAAAATTGATGTACTTAATCAAGATACCCCCCTGAAATTTTCTCATATATTTTTTTCTTAAACATTTGTCACTGTGAAGAGTTAAGCTTTTCTCTTGGGGTCCTGGGAAAAGCCTGGTTAGCAAAAGAAAAGCTCCCTTGAGGTACTCTGTGTAGGTTCAATATAACTTGATTTATTTTAAGTAATTTTAAGACCTTATATTATAAATTTTGATGGCTTTATCAAGAGCTTTTCCTTGTTTTAGTTACTTAGACTTTTTAGCGAATTTCAAAAAGAGAAATGCGCTAATAAGGTTGGAGACATGGGGGAAAGGGGGGGGGTGCTTTTTTTTAAAGATGGGACTTATTAATCGAGATATATATATATATATATATATATATATATATATATATATATATATATATATATTATATATATATATATTATATATATATCATATTGTCTTTTATGATCGTCACGAGTTGGACTCAGATATTTATTCTTAATAGCTGTAGCTCTAGTGAGGTGATTGTTGTGGCGTCACGAGAAGTATGTATATAGATATACATGTAATGTATACATACTGAGAGGGGAGCCTTGGAACCTTTTTTAGCCCTGGAAGTCTGAGAGCAGTTTCGTATTGTAGTTTATTTACATTTATTAATATTATATTTAATATTAATAATAACCATTAATGGATTAATGGTTATTAATCCAGTGTATTCATGCTAGGGAGTTAAAACTCAGTAAAAAATATCAATTTTTAGATCTAGTTTAATATTTTTTAATCAATTTTTATCAATTAAGAATATTACGTTACTTTTACGTCAGTTATATAACGTTTGAGAAAAAGTTTTAATCAGAATTTTACGCCCGGAAAGCGGAATCAGAAAGCGACGGAAGCAACATACACAAAACTACAACACAAGAACATAATGGTTTCTGTTTCATCATCTTTACGTTTAATTAATTTCCTTTTATCTCAGCTTTAATTCCGTTCGTCATCTGACAATACCTTTTATTATTTCTTTTCTTTGATTAATTCTTTTAAACCTTTCTGTAATTTTATCTGAGACAAAGGATTTTTATCCGATTTTTTTTACGGAATAGGATGTTACTCCAAATTTTCTAATTATACTTTTCAAGTACTTATGTCTTTCGTAAGGTAAATAAGCAGTTATCAACATTTAAAGTTTATTTTATGTTCGCTATAAGAATTTAAAGTTATTTATTATTCTATATTTTAACTCCAAATACATTTTTAGTTTATTATAACAACTGATATAATATATTTATTAAATTTTATATAAAATTAGGTGTCTTTCTGTTAGTATTATCTGTAATTTATTTTATGTTTTTTCTCAAGCTCTCTTGCTTGAAGCCTTAAAATTTTACGGTTTTTTCTCTTTCGTTATTAATGGATATTTTCAATAAATTCAATATTGTTTGATTCTGTTATTATCTTTCTTATTTTGTCTCTGTTTCCATTGATTCTCCCTCTTTCTTGTTTCTGTTGGTGCATCATTAATTTCCATTCCAACTTAAAATGTCGAAGGTTGAATCCGTTATTCATTGAAGTTCGGTTTCTTACTCTATTTTATTTACGCTTTTATAATAAGAATTTTGTGGAGGCTCTGAAGCCCGATAATCTTCTTTAAAATAAATGCTTAAAATAAATTAAACTAGTTATAGGTTGCATCAGGAACTATCGTTAGAAGAATAAAATTACATAAAATAAAATTATTAATAATAGGCTCGCTTCATACGCTAGATAGAATAGATGCAAAATAAATAATGTAATAATTCAATAAAGATATCACTCATATGAATAGTCAAACTCAAATAGTAAAAAAATTACGAAGTTCCATTTTATTATCAGTATTAGGTCTGGTTTTATTTTTGACGTATAAATGTCAAACAAAACAATGTCATTAATTGACATAATGTACTCAAATAAATTTTTTTCACTATGGTTTACCACATGGCTGGAATCAGTTGACAGCGCGGAAAAATAGGGTTGAGGAAACAATGAGGTTGGTCCGCTTTGAAAAAGTTAGCGTGGTTCAACATCCAGGAATAACCTGGATGGTTCCCTGGCATTATTTTCCCACGCTGTCAAATGATTTTAGCCGTGTGTTGCAGTATAATACATTTGAAAATTCGCTTATATATTGGCAGTATACCATTTAAAATAACAGGTCATATGACGAACTGATCTAGGAGAAGAACCATGTAGCTGCGAAGCGGCCACAGGGAGGTGCAGGGGACGCGGATTGGTCCTCAGCGCGAACGCCGCGTAGCAGTAATGCTTCTTGTTTTTCAAAGGATATATGCATGCGTAAAGAGTAAAGAATAATAAACAATTTGTTTTTAAGTTTAAAAATTTTTGATTTTTCTTGTAAAGTCCGTGATGACTTGCATGGGGATCTTTAATGAGAATACTTGGTATTATTTACTTGGGGAATATTTTAGGAACTCCTTTTACAATACATGTGGTCATAAATCGTTTACTTGCTTTAATTTTTCCGGACAGAGTTCATGCGGATATTATGTGAATGCACAGCTATATGAGCTGATTTTACAAACTTCATAGACTGCTTTCTGTCGCATTGCTTAAACTGACTAGAGCTGTTAGTCTTTAAGTTGAAACCAATTAAGAATTATAATAAGAAACTAGACCTTAAGTCTGTTTTATTTCAAGTTTTAACTTTCTAACATTAACAGAATCCATGATTAAAATCACTAAAAACGTCGTACGTACCTGAAACGGATTTATATGATAAATTCTCGTTTTCGGATTTTAAAAATGAACTTAATACTTTTATCAAAACACCTACGGTAGTTGTTGTGGAAACTTAAAGAGAAAAAACTGTATGATTAATTTTTTGTTGTTCTTTATTTTACTGCCCTCTAAGTACAACAGTCCCCTAATGTTATATGCTGTAAAATTTTTCACTATCCCAAAATCTCCTGTAGGCATTTTTTTTCTAATGAAAAGCTTAGTTTTTGCGCATTGCCTTTGAAAATTATCGTTTAATTTTTTTTTTACCAAAGAGACTAATACTCCTAGGGGGCGGATATCTCGTATTATGGCCTCGTTGGCTTCCTACCACAAGGGTTTACTGATGACGTCATTTTTTTATTTTTCATATTTATAGTATGATTTCACGTAAAAAAATTCATTACTTTTCAACTACTTTGTCTTAAATTGTGTAAAATGAATTTTAGTAATCTGTCGCATAAATTATTTAATTATCTGTTTTGTATGGAGCGAATTAATGATTTCTTGATTTAACTAGAGGGGTGGAGAGTCTCTAATCTCGGTAAACTAGAGGCGAGTACCGTTGTGGTACCTAATGAAATTAATCATGCTACCAGACTATTTATCACTGTGATATTTTACACAAGTCCTCCCTCTTGTAATATGTTTCTTTGGTTTTCATTTTGTCACCTTCAAGCTGATAGAATTTATTAGGTGATTTAGTTTAAGGGTTTTTATGAATGAACTCAATTTTTTTACGTTCGATTAAAGTCATTGATGTCATTGCAAGAATAAATAGAGCATTTTCAGCATTATCCACCTATTCCGATTCCTGCCTTGACTTCAGTTTTTTAAAAAAGTCAGATTATAACCTCCAAATGAGTTTGGTTTGTTTACATGAAATTGAATCATGTTATAAATTTTTAATACCTTTGCCTTCTTGGTATGTGATAAAATATGTAATAAATATAAGGATGTAAATAAAAGTCTATCCAAAAATAAATTTCAACCAATGTAATGATGACAAAACCGGCTTTCAACCTAATACAGGTCATCCTTAGGTTAGCTAATTTTTTCTCTTGAGTATTGTTACAAGATCTGAGACTGTCTTGTCTGCATCCAGTCTCAAATTTTGTAACAAGACTCAAGAGGAAAAATTAGCTTCTTCTCACCGGCACTAAGGATGACCTGTATTAGGTTGAAAGCCGGTTTCGTCATCATTACATTGGTTGAAATTTATTTGTGGATAGACTTTTATTTACATCCTTATGGTATAAAATCCACTAGCGCTTATAATTTAAATATGTAATAAATATTGTCAATATGACAAATTCTTTCAAATTCAAGGATTTATCCAGAAGCCAATCTGATTACTATATTTCTATATAACTTTATTATATAATTCTATAAACAGGGTGGTACGTATCAAATACATCATCCTGATTAACTCAGCTTGGTGTGGAGCTATCACAATAAAATTGGTATTTACCCCCACTAAGTTGACCACTGGAAGTTCAAATACCCAATTATTTGTTTGGTAATTGTCTGGCAGCATGGTAATCTGATTACCAAAACGTGTTTTTTACGGTTACATTAAAAAGTTATATTTGAGCATACCTTTATAATTATTTCAGAAATCGTATCATATCCTGAACAATTTGATAGCAATATCATTAAATACAGGTAATTTTTCCAAAAGGACTATTACCTCTTTATATTTAAAAACGAGCTTACTGGTAAACCAGAATTCATAGTTTCTAATACGTTGTATGAGAAAAATAAAGGTTTGGAAAAAATTCAGCGTTTTTGTTATCAAATTGTCTAGGATATGATATAGTTTCGGAAATGATCCAAGTAATGGTATGCTCTAATTTTCCTTTTTTTAAAATGCCATAGAAGAACACATTTTAGTACACACGTAGTCAGAATATCATACATGTCGAACGATTACATGCCAAAAAATAATTAGGTACTTAAACTCCCAGTGGATAATCAACCACCATATCTACCCCCACTAAATCTAGTGGGGGTAGATATGAATTTTATCACTGTGATAAAATTGACTATGATAAAAAGTAATTTTATACATTACTCTAATTAATTAGAGTCATATATTTAAAATGTACCACCATGTATATCTACAGTGTGTCCCCGGATGAGGTTGCCTATACGTGTAAATGACAAAAAAAATCATTTTTCGAAAAAAATCATTCATGATAAAAGCTCCTGCATGTTTTTAACGGTAGACTCAAAAACTGATTTTTTTAAAAAAAGTGGGCAAAGAGTAAAGTAGGCTTACTTTTAAAAAGTATTCTTCATAAAATTGTTTAACTGTCCCCTGAGACAATTTTTCCATGAAAAAAATTTATAATAAAAATTTTCAAAATTTTCCCATTTTACCCCATCATCCAAATTTTGGAAAAATTAAAAGTTGTTCAATCTGAATAGATGATACATCGTTTTAAAGGTCTTGACTAGTGGAACAAAAATAGTTGTATTATAACTTCGATTTATGTAACACTAACTGAGATACTTTAATAAAACAGGAAAGTGTTTTTTTGTTATTGTTAGGGTTTCGAAGATAATCTTCGAAACCCTTATACTTTCTGTCGAGCGTCTGTCTGTCCGATTTCTCATCTCAGGAGCTACAATAGCTAGGAAGTAGAAAAATTTGGTATACATGTGTAACTATTTTATCCAACAACAGGAAAAATATAGCCAACTATATCACATGCGCATCTGTCGATTTATGAGCGAATGCGCACATTCGCCAAAAAAAAATATTTTTTTGAAAAATCATGTGGGGTATCAAATTGTAGGTATCGATGGGTAGTACACAAATATGCATCGCTTTTTCAAAATGGCGGCTATTACACCCGCCAAAAATCTCGAAAACCACCAAAAAATGCTTGTCCCCCCCCTTTTAAGGCATAAGGAGAAGCCCTAAAAATATGGGACCAATAGCCAATAAAAGCACTTTCCGGGCCATAGAAATTCTTCGGAGAAAAAGTTTCAAAAGTTAATTTTAGCAATTTCAAAATCGCCCAAACGCGCACGCGCCAAAAAAAAATATTTTTTTGAAAAATCATGGGGTATCAAATTGTAGGTATCGATGGGTAGTACACAAATATGCATCGCTTTTTCAAAATGGCGGCTATTACACCCGCCAAAAATCTCAAAAACCACCAAAAAATGCTTGTCCCCCCCCCTTTTAAGGCATAAGGAGAAGCCCTAAAAAATGGGACCAATAGCCAATAAAAGCACTTTCCGGGCCATAATTCTTCGGAGAAAAAGTTTCAAAAGTTAATTTTAGCAATTTCAAAATCGCCCATACGCGCACGCGCCAAAAAAAATATTTTTTTGAAAAATCATGTGGGGTATCAAATTGTAGGTATCGATGGGTAGTACACAAATATGCATCGCTTTTTCAAAATGGCGGCTATTACACCCGCCAAAAATCTAAAAACCACCAAAAAATGCTTGTCCCCCCCCCTTTTAAGGCATAAGGAGAAGCCCTAAAAATATGGGACCAATAGCCAATAAAAGCACTTTCCGGGCCATAGAAATTCTTCGGAGAAAAAGTTTCAAAAGTTAATTTTAGCAATTTCAAAATCGCCCATACGCGCACGCGCCAAAAAAAAATATTTTTTTGAAAAATCATGTGGGGTATCAAATTGTAGGTATCGATGGGTAGTACACAAATATGCATCGCTTTTTCAAAATGGCGGCTATTACACCCGCCAAAAATCTTAAAAACCACCAAAAAATGCTTGTCCCCCCCCCCTTTTAAGGCATAAGGAGAAGCCCTAAAAATATGGGACCAATAGCCAATAAAAGCACTTTCCGGGCCATAGAAATTCTTCGGAGAAAAAGTTTCAAAAGTTATTTTAGCAATTTCAAAATCGCCCATACGCGCACGCGCCAAAAAAAAATATTTTTTTGAAAAATCATGTGGGGTATCAAATTGTAGGTATCGATGGGTAGTACACAAATATGCATCGCTTTTTCAAAATGGCGGCTATTACACCCGCCAAAAATCTCAAAACCACCAAAAAAATGCTTGTCCCCCCCTTTTAAGGCATAAGGAGAAGCCCTAAAAATATGGGACCAATAGCCAATAAAAGCACTTTCCGGGCCATAGAAATTCTTCGGGGAAAAAGTTTCAAAAGTTAATTTAGCAATTTAAAATCGCCCATACGCGCACGCGCCAAAAAAAAAAAAGGCATAAAAATTTTATGCCTTTCTTAAAATGTTTCTCAAAGTAGATATTGACTAACAAGCACATAAAGGCGAGCGAAGCGAGCCCTATTGTATGGTTTATTTTTTATACTCTTGAAAAGGCACTGATAACATATACAAAAAGGCGAGCAAAGCGAGCCCATGATTTTCATGCCTTGCTTAAAATGTTTCTCTTATAATAGATATTGACAAACAAGCACATAAAGGCGAGCGAAGCGAGCCCAAGTATTGTATGTTTTTTTTTATTTTTTACTCTTAAGAAGGTACTAATAAACATATACAAAAAGGCGAGCGAAGCGAGCCATGATTTTCATGCCTTGCTTAAAATTTCTCTTATAATAGATATTGACAAACAAGCACATAAAGGCGAGCGAAGCGAGCCCTAGTATTGCATAGTTATTTTTATTATTTTATACTCTTAAGAAGGTACTGATAAACATATACAAAAAGGCGAGCGAAGCGAGCCCATGATTTTTATGCCTTGCTTAAAATGTTTCTCTTATAGATATTGACAAACAAGCACATAAAGGCGAGCGAAGCGAGCCCTAGTATTGCATGGTATTTTTATTAATTTATACTCTTAAGAAGGTACTGATAAACATATACAAAAAGGCGAGCGAAGCGAGCCCATGATTTTATGCCTTGTTAAAATGTTTCTCTTATTAGATATTGACAAACAAGCACATAAAGGCGAGCGAAGCGAGCCCTAGTATTGCATGGTTATTTTTTTTATACTCTTAAAAAGGTACTGATAAACATATACAAAAAGGCGAGCGAAGCGAGCCCATGATTTTTATGCCTTGTTTTAAATGTTTCTCTTAAGTAGATATTGACAAATAAGCAAAAGGCGAGCGAAGCGAGCCCTAGTATTGTATGGTTTTTTTTAATTTTTACTCTTAAGAAGGTACTGATAACATAAACAAAAGGCGAGCGAAGCGAGCCCATGATTTTGCCTTGCTTAAAATGTTTCTCTTATAATAGATATTGACAAACAAGCACATAAAGGCGAGCGAAGCGAGCCCTAGTATTGTATGGTTTTTTTTTTATTTTTTACTCTTAAGAAGGTACTAATAAACATATACAAAAAGGCGAGCGAAGCGAGCCCATGATTTTCATGCCTTGCTTAAAATGTTTCTCTTATAATAGATATTGACAAACAAGCACATAAAGGCGAGCGAAGCGAGCCCTAGTATTGCATGGTTATTTTTTTATTTATACTCTTAAGAAGGTACTGATAAACATATACAAAAAGGCGAGCGAAGCGAGCCCATGATTTTTATGCCTTGCTTAAAATGTTTCTCTTATAATAGATATTGACAAACAAGCACATAAAGGCGAGCGAAGCGAGCCTAGTATTGCATGGTTATTTTTATTATTTTATACTCTTAAGAAGGTACTGATAAACATATACAAAAAGGCGAGCGAAGCGAGCCCATGATTTTATGCCTTGTTTAAATGTTTCTCTTATTATAGATATTGACAAACAAGCACATAAAGGCGAGCGAAGCGAGCCCTAGTATTGCATGGTTATTTTTATTATTTTATACTCTTAAGAAGGTACTGATAAACATATACAAAAAGGCGAGCGAAGCGAGCCCATGATTTTTATGCCTTGTTTTAAATGTTTCTCTAAAGTAGATATTGACAAACAAGCACATAAAGGCGAGCGAAGCGAGCCCTAGTATTGTATGGTTTTTTTATTATTTTACTCTTAAGAAGGTACTGATAAACATAACAAAAGGCGAGCGAAGCGAGCCCATGATTTTCATGCCTTGCTTAAAATGTTTTCTTATAATAGATATTGACAAACAAGCACATAAAGGCGAGCGAAGCGAGCCCTAGTATTGCATGGTTATTTTTAATATTTATACTCTTAAGAAGGTACTGATAAACATATACAAAAAGGCGAGCGAAGCGAGCCCATGATTTTTATGCCTTTTAAAAATGTTTCTCTTATAAATAGATATTGACAAACAAGCACATAAAGGCGAGCGAAGCGAGCCCTAGTATTGCATGTTATTTTTATTATTTTATACTCTTAAGAAGGTACTATAAACATATACAAAAAGGCGAGCGAAGCGAGCCCATGATTTTTATGCCTTTTTTAAAATGTTTCTCTTAAAGTAGATATTGACTAACAAGCACATAAAGGCGAGCGAAGCGAGCCCTAGTATTGTATGGTTTTTTTTAATTTATACTCTTAAAAAGGTACTGATAAACATATACAAAAAGGCGAGCGAAGCGAGCCCATGATTTATGCCTTGTTAAAAATTTCTTATAATAGATATTGACAAACAAGCACATAAAGGCGAGCGAAGCGAGCCCTAGTATTGCATGGTTATTTTTATTATTTTAACTCTTAAAAGGTACTGATAAACATATACAAAAAGGCGAGCGAAGCGAGCCCATGATTTATGCCTTTTTAAAAATTTCTCTTATAATAGATATTGACAAACAAGCACATAAAGGCGAGCGAAGCGAGCCCTAGTATTGCATGGTTATTTTTATTATTTATACTCTTAAGAAGGTACTGATAAACATATACAAAAAGGCGAGCGAAGCGAGCCCATGATTTTATGCCTTGTTTTAAATGTTTCTCTATAATAGATATTGACAAACAAGCACATAAAGGGAGCGAAGCGAGCCCTAGTATATTGCATGGTTTTTTTTTATTATTTTATACTCTTAAGAAGGTACTGATAAACATATACAAAAAGGCGAGCGAAGCGAGCCCATGATTTTTATGCCTTATTTAAAATGTTTCTCTTAAAGTAGATATTGACAAACAAGCATATAAAGGCGAGCGAAGCGAGCCCTAGTATTGTATGGTTTTTTTTAATTTATACTCTTAAAAAAGGTACTGATAAACATATACAAAAAGGCGAGCGAAGCGAGCCCATGATTTTATGCCTTGTTAAAAATGTTTCTCTTATAATAGATATTGACAAACAAGCACATAAAGGCGAGCGAAGCGAGCCCTAGTATTGCATGGTTATTTTTATTATTTTATTCTCTTAAAAAGGTACTGATAAACATATACAAAAAGGCGAGCGAAGCGAGCCCATGATTTTCATCCCTTGCTTAAAATGTTTCTTTTATAATAGATATTGACAAACAAGCACATAAAGGCAAGCGAAGCGAGCCTAGTATTGCATGGTTTTTTTATTATTTTATACTCTTAAGAAGGTACTGATAAACATATACAAAAAGGCGAGCGAAGCGAGCCCATGATTTTTATGCCTTATTTAAAATGTTTCTCTTAAAGTAGATATTGACTAACAAGCATATAAAGGCGAGCGTAGCGAGCCCTAGTATTGTACGGTTTTTTTTTAATTTATACTCTTAAAAAGGTACCTGATAAACATATACAAAAAGGCGAGCGAAGCGAGCCCATGATTTTATGCCTTGTTAAAATGTTTCTCTTATAATAGATATTGACAAACAAGCACATAAAGGCGAATGAAGCGAGCCCTAGTATTGCATGGTTATTTTTATTATTTATTCTCTTAAAAAAGGTACTGAACAATATACAAAAAGGCGAGCGAAGCGAGCCCATGATTTTCATCCCTTGCTTAAAATGTTTCTTTTATAATAGATATTGACAAACAAGCACATAAAGGCGAGCGAAGCGAGCCCTAGTATTGCATGGTTATTTTTTTTTTTTATACTCTTAAGAAGGTACTGATAAACATATACAAAAAGGCGAGCGAAGCGAGCCCATGATTTCATGCCTTGTTAAAAATGTTTCTCTTATAATAGATATTGACAAACAAGCACATAAAGGCGAGCGAAGCGAGCCCTAGTATTGCATGGTTATTTTTTTAATTTATACCTTTAAAAGGTACTGATAAACATATACAAAAAGGCGAGCGAAGCGAGCCCATGATTTTTATGCCTTGTTTTAAATGTTTCTCTAAAGTAGATATTGACAAATAAGCATATAAAGGCGAGCGAAGCGAGCCCTAGTATTGTATGGTTTTTTTTATTTTTTACTCTTAAGAAGGTACTGATAAACATAAACAAAAGGCGAGCGAAGCGAGCCCATGATTTTCATGCCTTGCTTAAAATGTTTTTCTTAAATAGATATTGACAAACAAGCACATAAAGGCGAGCGAAGCGAGCCCTAGTATTGCATGGTTTTTTTTATTATTTTATACTCTTAAGAAGGTACTGATAAACATATACAAAAAGGCGAGCGAAGCGAGCCCATGATTTTTATGCCTTTTTAAAATGTTTCTCTTAAAGTAGATATTGACTAACAAGCATATAAAGGCGAGCGTAGCGAGCCCTAGTATTGTATGGTTTTTTTTAATTTATACTCTTAAAAAGGTACTGATAAACATATACAAAAAGGCGAGCGAAGCGAGCCCATGATTTCATGCCTTGTTAAAATGTTTCTCTTATAATAGATATTGACAAACAAGCACATAAAGGCGAGCGAAGCGAGCCCTAGTATTGCATGGTTATTTTTATTATTTTTATACTCTTAAGAAGTACTGATAAACATATACAAAAAGGCGAGCGAAGCGAGCCCATGATTTTTATGCCTTATGTTAAGTTTTAATATGTTCTTTAATTTTGGTATTCTGAGTTTAATGTAAAAGGTTACAAGAAGAGGTCCTACTTCTATTAGATAATTAGATTATCCCTTTACCTCCCATCTTTCGAATCTGTTTCTATAGATCTCTTTTATTGAAATGGCCTTTTTATAATTTCTTATCCTTAATTCTGGCTAGCTAACCTTTATAATCCTCGATTTTTGCAATGGCTGACTTCCTCCCAGATGTCTACCACCACCTTCAAGTTCTCTTTGTTATGGGACAAACCCTTAAACTTCTCCAAGTTTTTGGAGTTAGTTCAAGTCTAACACCAGCCTTGTGAGAGTGTAAAGAAGCCTATATTACACTCTTTCGGTTTTCGTTATACGTCTAACCAACCGTTAGATTTGCTCTTTTAAGTGTAGTGCTTAATTAAGAGTAATTAACCTATCCTTCCGTGCCGTTGCTGCCACCCGGTTTCGCGTCGGTTATCGTATTGTGTTTTTACAACGGTTGTAGTGTACCAACATTTTGTGCTTGTTTGTGCACTGGATTTCACCCTCACCATTTTACCACCACACCATTCTTCAATCAGGCCAGACTATCTTTTTTATATTTATATTTTATTGGGACCATAAAACCAATTTCTTAGCCATTGCCATCATTTTTATTAGACGCATATGCCATTCATCTGTTTTCTAATTTAATATCACTTTATCAAAGGACTCTAAACTTAATAATCATTTTATAACCAATAGTACTAAAATTTGACTTGTATATTTTTAAGGTTACAATATTATATGTTTAAAACTAGCCTCCTTGTTAGTTTAATTTATTTATCCTATTTTATTCATTATTTACAGTCCTCTTACCACCAACATATTTTTGGTCCTGTCGAGCCAACGGATATTTTAATTAATTTAATTAACTTGATTTATCCACATAAATTATCCACGGTCCACTATTTTATCTTATGTGGTTTTTAAAGATTAAATTATTATATCCATAATTTGCCTTGTATATGAGTCAGATTTTTTATTTCTTGTTTGCCTTTTATTTTAATTTTAATAATATTTATTAATATTTTTAATTGACTTTTAGCTTTTTTATAGAAACAGCTTCGGTTATTAATTATTTTATTTCCACTTTTTGGTATTTTTGCCATTTACTTTTCTTTGTACAACACCATTCTATTGTATCTTTTATCCATACTTTTTGCCTATACTTTTTATTTTTCGTCATAATGAGTGCCGATGAGATTGATACGGGTAGTCTTGGCAACCCTTCTGTCGATCAACCGCCTAATCCTCCTCCTAATCCATTACTTAATCCTATTCCTAATCCATTACCCAAACCTACTCCTAATTTAGATAATGCAAACCAGCAAAATGCAGGAGTTGATATTATAAACCATATTCGAGTTGGTAGGCCCAACTTAAAATATTGAGAAGGGATATTTTCCAAATATATAATCTGGTAAGCGAGTTGTTGAAGACGGCGATCTTTCCATTTCTGATATATTTAAAGGGATGTTGACTAGAGTTAAAGACATTCATAAAGATTATATGTCTCTGTTTGCTGCTATCCAAACTAATTCTATCCTACAAGACAGAGAAGACTTGTTTCCTCAAGAAGAGGACACTCAAAACCGTTTACAAGTTAACTCTATGTACTATAACATTAGCCAGTACGAGTTGCAACTCAAGGCATCTATTCCTGCACCTCCTCCTCCTGTACCATCTTTTTTAGATCAATCATGTTTAAATCAGCTGATCGATCTGAATAAAACCCTCGCCAGCAGATCAAACCTACCCGATATTGATGTACCGATATTTAAGGAGAAATATCCGAATGGCCTAAATTTAAGCAGCTATTTAAATCAATAGTTCACGATAATCCGGATATTCCTAAAATTCAAAAATTTTACCGATTATCAACCAAACTGCAAGGAGAACCTTCAGCCTTGATTTCTGCCTTAACCCTCGATGAGTCTAATTATGTTAAAGCATGGGATGCTTTACTAAAAAAGTATGACAATAAACGAATTTTGGCCAACTCGTACTTTGACAACGTCATTGATTATGTCCCTCCCTGTAAGGGTTCATCCTTAGACTCACTTACTTCATTCTCAAGAGTAGTTAGTGAGAACATTGCTGCATTTAAGTCTCTGTCTATTCCGAACGAAGCAGATTTCTTATGGTTGAGCCTTGCCTTAAGAAAACTAGATAAGGACACTAGGCAACGATTTGAGTCCCAGCATGTTAAAACTGATTGGCCCTCATATGAATCTTTGAGGGAGTTTATTCAAGACCGTTCCAAGGTCCTTCAGCTCACTCCATCTATAAAGGATACGCCTTCCACAAGTAAACCAAATAAACCTAAGCTTAATAAACCTAATATCCTTTCTACGGTTGAAACTACCCCTTCTAGTCGTGATTCAAATGGAAAATCGAAAGAGTTCACTACTTATGTTAAAAAATTGACCCCGTCTTGTTGTTGTAACCAAGGTCACTTACTATACCTTTGCCCAAAGTTTAAGGAACTGTCAGTAGATGCACGATGGAACTTTGTGAAAAGCAAAAAATTCTGTTTTTGTTGTTTTCGCCCGCATTTGGTTTCAGAATGTACGTCTATGAAGCGCTGTTTGATAGATGGCTGTGGTTCTAAACATCACAGTCTTCTTCACAGAGCTCAAAAACAAACCCTTCCTACCTCAACAAATAACGAGAGCCACCCGCGTGGACCCAAGCCCATAGACCAATCGCCAAAGGAACCTGCTCCTGTTTCATCCAACCCCTCAGTAGTTAGCAGTGTTGTAGGTTCAACTCAAGTTCTTCTTGGTACTGCCGAAGTACATGTCAAGGACAGGTGGGGCAACTTACAAACAATGAGACTAGTCGTTGACTGATGTGCCCGATTTTCTTTAATAACTACTAGTTGTGCTAAACGTCTTGGTCTGACCTGGACCTCTACGAATATATCCTTGCAAGGTGCTGGATTAACTCCTCTTCCTAGAGTCAAGGGAAAATCTACTTGCACTCTCCTTTCTCGAATTAGCCCTAATATTAATATTGATACCAATCCATTAGTTGTGACTAATATCTTAGGTAGTATCCCTACAGCACCTCTCAATCCTAAATTAACCAACATACCAGCTCATGAACTAGCCGATCCACAATTTTGGAAACCAGGACAAATAGATTTTCTTCTTGGTGGCGATACTTACATGAAAATTCTATGTACAATGTCCCCTCCGCAAGTTGAGGGCGGCTTTGGTGCCATTTCAACTGTATTCGGGAAAATTCTTATGGGTACAACCGATGGAAACCTAGAAAAGGGTTATTGCCTGAACATAACAGCTCCTTTGTCTAACGATATTATGAATAAATTCTGGGAAACAGAAGAAGTAATATCACCATCGACTGAACATCCCAGTGATAAGGCTTGTGAGGAGTATTTTTTTACCACACATTATCGTAACTCCGAAGGTCGCTACGTTGTTTCTCTTCCTTTTAAAAATGAAGAACCTGATCTAAAGGAATCTGAGTCTCTGTCTTTAGCTAGGTTTTTTCGTTTAGAAGCTAAGCTTTCCAAAAACCCTCCTTTAAGGGAAAAATATGAAGCATTTATGGAAGAATATCTTCAGATGGGTCACATGGCTCCTACCTCCAATCCCTCTTCGTATGTGATACCCCATCATGGAGTCTTCAAATGTAATAACAATCCAGACTCTAAGATTAGAGTGGTCTTTGACGCTTCTTTAGAAACTAGCAATGGTTCGCTTAATAGTCAACCTTTTAATAGGTCCCAAATTGCAGAAGGATATTCTGATATTATTCTAAATTTCCGAAGGCACAAAATTGCTATTTCTGCTGATCTTGTAAAAATGTACCGCAATATTTTAATCCATCCTAGCCAGCGTTCTTACCAGCACATTTATTGGCGCAAGGACAAAGACCAGCCTATTGAAAAGTATGAGCTAAATACATTAACCTATGGTATGTCATCCTCTCCCTACTTAGCCTTACGAACTATAAACAACTTGTTATTGACGAAGGTGCTTCCTATCCTAATGCATCCAAGGTTCTAGAGAAAGAAACTTATACAGACGACATTGCTTCCGGGACATGTGATATCGGAAGCTATTTCTCTGTATCATGAACTAGTTAATTTGTTAGCTAAAGGTTGCTTTCAAATCCATAAATGGACTAGTAATTCTGCTGAATTTATGAAATATTTGGTGCGCCTCTAACCATACCCCATTTCATTAAGCCCCAAAGACTCACCAGTTAATAAAATATTAGGAATGTCTTGGGACCCAGTCAAGGATGTTTTCTTCTTTGAATTAGTACGGTACCTGAAGAGTTACCAAGCGATCTATCCTTTCCACTATTGCACGTCTATTTGATCCATTAGGCTTTCTAGCCCCTGTTATATTTTTTGCCAAGAATATTCTACAATCGCTGTGGTTAGTTAAATTAAACTGGGATGATGTCCCAAATGATTCCATTGTTTCAACATGGCAAAGCTTTGTTTCTGAATTACCAAATTTATCACATATTAATATCCCTCGATACGTTTTTACTTCCCTAACCTCTTCCTCTCAGATAATTGGCTTTTGTGATGCATCCATGAAAGGTTTTGCTGCCGTCCTTTATTTAAGAACTGTCTCATCAGATGGTGTAGTCAACCTGTCTGTTATCAAATCTAAAACCAAACTGGCTCCTCTTAAAACTCTATCAATCCCTCGATTAGAGTTATCTGCAGCACATCTTCTCGTGAAATTGCTTAAGTCTGTTGAATCTTTTCGTTGTAATATAAATGCCGAAGAAGTTTACTTGTTTTCAGATTCTACTATTGTTCTTGCTTGGCTAAGAATCTCACCTCGAGATCTCCAGACATTTGTTTCCAATAGAGTCTCCTTTATTTTGACCAATACCAACTTAGAACAATGGTACCATGTTCCATCTGACACTAATCCCGCTGATGTTGCATCGCGTGGTCTAATGCCATCAGCTCTTATTGACAATTCACTCTGGTGGAATGCCTCTCCTTGGCTTTATACTGAGCCTATATTTCCCATCCAAGAAGTTGCTACCTGAGGTAGTACCAGAAAAAAACCTAAATCTGTTCTTTTAGTCAGCTCATCGATACCATGGTTAGTCTCCGTCATTTACTCATTCTCCAAGTTTACTATTTTGTTAAGAACATTAGTTCGCATATTTAGACTTTTCCGTAATGCCCATTCATCCAAAGAAAAGAGCATTGATCCTTTTACAACAGACGAAATCAATGAGATGTACCTGCTTTGTATTGAAGCTGTTCAAAAACACTCATTTCACGAAGATTTTGATTTTTCACTTAATGAGGCGAAATCCAAAAGATTTAAAATTTTAAATGTCTTTAAAGACGAACAAGGTATCCTCAGGGTGGGCGGACGCTTGCGAAACTCATCTCTTTCCTACTCTGTTCGACATCCTATCATATTACCACCTAACAACCGTTTCTCAGATTTAATTATTGATTACTACCATTACAAATTTTTCCACCTTAATGCTAAAGCTCTAATAAGTATGGTACAAAGAGAATATTGGATTTTCCGCTTAAAACCGTCCGTTAAAACTAGAATTTTCAAATGTTTAACATGCTATAAAATGATAGCGCGACCAACCAATCCATTTATGGGAGATTTACCTTCCTCAAGAGTAACCCTTGAAACCCCATTTAGTTCTTGTGGCGTGGACTATGCCGGTCCATTTTCATAAAATCTGATCGTCGCCGCAATTCCCCTGTAGAGAAAGGATACTTATGTCTCTTTGTATGCATGTCAACCAAGGCTGTTCATTTGGAGACGGTTTCTTCTCTTTCCACTGACAGTTTCCTAGCTGCCTTTGAAAGATTTATTAGTCGCAGAGGCCTTCCAAAACATATGATATCAGACTGTGGAGAAATTTTGTTGGAGCCTCTAGAAAACTCAGAGATTTATTTGACTGGCATAACAAACGTGAAACCCAAGCTTCTATTATTGATGCAACATCCGACAGACGTATAAAGTGGTCCTTTAATCCTCCCTATAGTCCTCATTTTGGAGGGCTTTGGGAAGCTGCAGTTAAGTCTGTCAAATTCCATTTAAGTAGAGTGTTAGAGGACAAAACCTTAACATTTGAAGAAATTTCAACTTTTTTTCTCGCATCGAGGCAGTCCTGAATTCTCGACCTTTATGTGCTTCTCCATCCAATGATCTAGAAAACTGTGACTACCTTTCGCCTGGACACTTTCTAATTGGCCGACCTCTTATTTCTCTACCTGAGAGAGACACCACTCACTTAAAACTTAATAGGTTATCGCGATGGCAACTAGTCCAAAATGCTGCCCAGCATGTATGGAAAAGATGGCATGCTGAGTACCTTCAAACCTTGCAAAGGAGGACTAAATGGTACAACCCCACTCGTCCGCTCCAAAAAGGAGATCTTGTTCTTATGTATGATCCTGCAAGCTCTCCTTTGAATTGGAAAACGGCTAAGGTAGAAGAGTGTCATCCTGGAGCTGATAATATTGTCCGGGTAGTTACTGTTAGGGATAATAAGACTTCCTACAAACGATCCGTCCATAAACTTATCCTCCTTCTTCCTGACCCTCCAAATGAATTTTAATCTATTGGACACCAATGTGGGACCAAACACCTGTCCATGATGCCCTATGGCCTTTTAAGTTTTCCTAGACCTCTTGATAAAGCGATACCCGCTTTAGGTGGGCGGAATGTTAAGTTTTAATATGTTCTTTAATTTTAGTATTCTGAGTTTAATGTAAAAGGTTACAGAAGAGGTCCTACTTCTATTAGATAATTAGATTATCCCTTTGCCTCCCATCTTTCGAATCTGTTTCTATAGATCTTTTTTATTGAAATGGCCTTTTTATAATTTTCATCCTTAATTTTGGCTAGCTAACCTTTATAATCCTCGATTTTTGCAATGGCTGACTTCCTCCCAGATGTCTACCACCACCTTCAAGCTCTCTTTGTTATGGAACAAACCCTTCAACTTCTCCAAGATTTTGGAGTTAGTTCAAGTCTAACACCAGCCTTGTGAGAGTGTAAAGAAGCCTTTTTTACACTATTTCGGTTTTCGTTATACGTCGAACCAGCCGTTAGACCTGGCTCGTTTGCTCTTTTAAGTGCAGTGTTTAATTAAGTAATTAACCTCCTTCCGTGCCGTTGCTGCCACCCGGTTTCGCGTCGGTTATCGTATTGTGTTTCTACAACGGTTGTAGTGTACCAATTTTTGTGCTTGTTTGTGCACTGGATTACCTCACCATTTTACCACCATTCTTCAATCAGGCCAGACTATCTTTTTATATATTTATATTTATTGGGACCATAAAACCAATTTCTTAGCCATTGCCATCATTTTTATTAGACGCATATGCCATTTCATCTGTTTTCTAATTTAATATCACTTTATCAAAGGACTCTAAACTTAATAATCATTTTATAACCAATAGTACTGAAATTTGACTTGTATATTTTTAAGGTTACAATATTATATGTTTAAAACTAGCTCCTTGTTAGCTTAATTATTTATCCTATGTTATTCATTATTTACAGTCCTCTTACCACCAACATGTTTTTTTTCCATGTTTTAACGATTAGCTGGTATGAGTGCGTTAATACAAATAAAAATATTCCTTACAATATTTATTTATAATAATACTTTATTTTATATGATACTTTCACGGTAGTTAAAACTGTTATACTTTTCAAGACTAAAAACTTTATAGGGTCCTC
>JACMZG010001913.1:12078267-12088267 GCA_018340805.1 Microvelia longipes
CTACGAATATATCCTTGCAAGGTGCTGGATTAACTCCTCTTCCTAGAGTCAAGGGAAAATCTACTTGCACTCTCCTTTCTCGAATTAGCCCTAATATTAATATTGATACCAATCCATTAGTTGTGACTAATATCTTAGGTAGTATCCCTACAGCACCTCTCAATCCTAAATTAACCAACATACCAGCTCATGAACTAGCCGATCCACAATTTTGGAAACCAGGACAAATAGATTTTCTTCTTGGTGGCGAGACTTACATGAAAATTCTTTGTACAATGTCCCCTCCGCAAGTTGAGGGCGGTTTTGGTGCTATTTCAACTGTATTTGGGAAAATCCTTATGGGTACAACCGATGGAAACCTAGAAAAGGGTTATTGCCTGAACATAACAGCTCCTTTGTCTAACGATATTATGAATAAATTCTGGGAAACAGAAGAAGTAATATCACCATCGACTGAACATCCCAGTGATAAGGCTTGTGAGGAGTATTTTTTTACCACACATTATCGTAACTCCGAAGGTCGCTACGTTGTTTCTCTTCCTTTTAAAAATGAAGAACCTGATCTAAAGGAATCTGAGTCTCTGTCTTTAGCTAGGTTTTTTCGTTTAGAAGCTAAGCTTTCCAAAAACCCTCCTTTAAGGGAAAAAATATGAAGCATTTATGGAAGAATATCTTCAGATGGGTCACATGGCTCCTACCTCCAATCCCTCTTCGTATGTGATACCCCATCATGGAGTCTTCAAATGTAATAACAATCCAGACTCTAAGATTAGAGTGGTCTTTGACGCTTCTTTAGAAACTAGCAATGGTTCGCTTAATAGTCAACTTTTAATAGGTCCCAAATTGCAGAAGGATATTTCTGATATTATTCTGAATTTCCGAAGGCACAAAATTGCTATTTCTGCTGATCTTGTAAAAATGTACCGCAATATTTTAATCCAACCTAGCCAGCGTTCTTACCAGCACATTTATTGGCGCAAGGACAAAGACCAGCCTATTGAAAAGTATGAGCTAAATACATTAACCTATGGTATGTCATCCTCTCCCTACTTAGCCTTACGAACTATAAAACAACTTGTTATTGACGAAGGTGCTTCCTATCCTAATGCATCCAAGGTTCTAGAGAAAGAAACTTATACAGACGACATTGCTTCCGGGACATGTGATATATCGGAAGCTATTTCTCTGTATCATGAACTAGTTAATTTGTTAGCTAAAGGTTGCTTTCAAATCCATAAATGGACTAGTAATTCTGCTGAATTTATGAATTATATTGGTGCGCCTCTTAACCATACTCCATTTTCATTAAGCCCCAAAGACTCACCAGTTAATAAAATATTAGGAATGTCTTGGGACCCAGTCAAGGATGTTTTCTTCTTTGAAATTAGTACGGTACCTGAAAGAGGTTACCAAGCGATCTATCCTTTCCACTATTGCACGTCTGTTTGATCCATTAGGCTTTCTAGCCCCTGTTATATTTTTCGCCAAGAATATTCTACAATCGCTGTGGTTAGTTAAATTAAACTGGGATGATGTCCAAATGATTCCATTGTTTCAACATGGCAAAGCTTTGTTTCTGAATTACCAAATTTATCACATATTAATATCCCTCGATACGTTTTTACTTCCCTAACCTCTTCCTCTCAGATAATTGGCTTTTGTGATGCATCCATGAAAGGCTTTGCTGCCGTCCTTTATTTAAGAACTGTCTCATCAGATGGTGTAGTCAACCTGTCTGTTATCAAATCTAAAACCAAACTAGCTCCTCTTAAAACTCTATCAATCCCTCGATTAGAGTTATCTGCAGCACATCTTCTCGTGAAATTGCTTAAGTCTGTTGAATCTTTTCGTTGTAATATAAATGCCGAAGAAGTTTACTTGTTTCAGATTCTACTATTGTTCTTGCTTGGCTAAGAATCTCACCTCGGATCTCCAGACATTTGTTTCCAATAGAGTCTCCTTTATTTTGACCAATACCAACTTAGAACAATGGTACCATGTTCCATCTGACACTAATCCCGCTGATGTTGCATCGCGTGGTCTAACGCCATCAGCTCTTATTGACAATTCACTCTGGTGGAATGCTTCCTTGGCTTTATACTGAGCCTATATCTTTCCCATCCAAGAAGTTGCTACCTGAGATAGTGCCAGAAATAAAACCTAAATCTGTTCTTCTAGTCAGCTCATCGATACCATGGTTAGTCTCCGTCATTTACTCATTCTCCAAGTTTACTATTTTGTTAAGAACATTAGTTCGCATATTTAGACTTTTCCGTAATGCCCATTCATCCAAAGAAAGGAGCATTGATCCTATTACAACAGACGAAATCCATGAGATGTACCTGCTTTGTATTGAAGCTGTTCAAAAACAATCATTTCACGAAGATTTTGATTTTTCAATAAATGAGGCGAAATCCAAAAGATTTATAATTTTAAATGTCTTTAAAGACGAACAAGGTATCCTCAGGGTGGGCGGACGTTTGCGAAACTCGTCTCTTTCCTACTCTGTTCGACATCCTATCATATTACCACCTAACAACCGTTTCTCAGATTTAATTATTGATTACTATCATTACAAATTTTTCCACCTTAATGCTAAAGCTCTTATAAGTATGGTACAAGAGAATATTGGATTTTCCGCTAAAACCGTCCGTTAAAACTAGAATTTTCAAAATGTTTAACATGCTATAAAAATGATAGCGCGACCAACCAATCCATTTATGGGAGATTTACCTTCCTCAAGAGTAACCCTTGAAACCCCATTTATTTCTTGTGGCGTGGACTATGCTGGTCCATTTTTCATAAAATCTGATCGTCGCCGCAATTCCCCTGTAGAGAAAGGATACTTATGTCTCTTTGTATGCATGTCAACCAAGGCTGTTCATTTGGAGACGGTTTCTTCTCTTTCCACTGACAGTTTCCTAGCTGCCTTTGAAAGATTTATTAGTCGCAGAGGCCTTCCAAAACATATGATATCAGACTGTGGAAGAAATTTTGTTGGAGCCTCTAGAAAACTCAGAGATTTATTTGACTGGCATAACAAACGTGAAACCCAAGCTTCTATTATTGATGCAACTTGTGACAGACGTATAAAGTGGTCCTTTAATCCTCCCTATAGTCCTCATTTTGGAGGGCTTTGGGAAGCTGCAGTTAAGTCTGTCAAATTCCATTTAAGTAGAGTGTTAGAGGACAAAACCTTAACATTTGAAGAAATTTCAACTTTGTTTTCTCGCATCGAGGCAGTCCTGAATTCCCGCCCTTTATGTGCTTCTCCATCCAACGATCTAGAAAACTGTGACTACCTTTCGCCTGGACACTTTCTAATTGGCCGACCTCTTATTTCTCTACCTGAGAGAGACACCACTCACTTAAAACTTAATAGGTTATCGCGATGGCAACTAGTCCAAAATGCTGCCCAGCATGTATGGAAAAGATGGCATGCTGAGTACCTTCAAACCTTGCAAAGGAGGACTAAATGGTACAATCCCACTCGTCCGCTCCAAAAAGGAGATCTAGTTCTTATGTATGATCCTGCAAGCTCTCCTTTAAATTGGAAAACGGCTAAGGTAGAAGAGTGTCATCCTGGAGCTGATAATATTGTCCGGGTAGTTACTGTTAGGGATAATAAGACTTCCTACAAACGATCCGTCCATAAACTTATCCTTCTTCTTCCTGACCCTCCAAATAAATTTTAATCTATTGGACACCAATGTGGGACCAGACACCTGTCCATGATGCCCTATATTGGGCCTTTTAAGTTTTCCTAGACCTCCTAGATAAAGCGATACCCGCTTTAGGTGGGCGGAATGTTAAGTTTTAATATGTTCTTTAATTTTAGTATTCTGAGTTTAATGTAAAAGGTTACAAGAAGAGGTCCTACTTCTATTAGATAATTAGATTATCCCTTTACCTCCCATCTTTCGAATCTGTTTCTATAGATCTCTTTTATTGAAATGGCCTTTTTATAATTTCTTATCCTTAATTCTGGCTAGCTAACCTTTACAATCCTCGATTTTTGCAATGGCTGACTTCCTCCCAGATGTCTACCACCACCTTCAAGTTCTCTTTGTTATGGGACAAACCCTTAAACTTCTCCAAGTTTTTGGAGTTAGTTCAAGTCTAACACCAGCCTTGTGAGAGTGTAAAGAAGCCTATATTACACTCTTTCGGTTTTCTTTATACGTCTAACCAACCGTTAGATTTGGCTCGTTTTGCTCTTTTAAGTGTAGTGCTTAATTAAGAGTAATTAACCTATCCTTCCGTGCCGTTGCTGCCACGGTTTCGCGTCGGTTATCGTATTGTGTTTTACAACGGTTGTAGTGTACCAACATTTTGTGCTTGTTTTGTGCACTGGATTCACCTCACCATACTACTACCATTTTACCACCATTCCACCATTCTTCAATCAGGCCAGACTATCTTTTTTTATATTTATATTTATTGGGACCATAAAACCAATTTCTTAGCCATTGCCACCATTTTATTAGACGCATATGCCATTTCATCTGTTTTCTAATTTAATATCACTTTATCAAAGGACTCTAAACTTAATAATCATTTTTAACCAATAGTACTGAAATTTGACTTGTATATTTTTAAGGTTACAATATTATATGTTTAAAACTAGCCTCCTTGTTAGCTTAATTTATTTATCCTATTTTATTCATTATTTACAGTCCTCT
Source organism: Microvelia longipes (assembly GCA_018340805.1). Taxonomy (NCBI): domain Eukaryota; kingdom Metazoa; phylum Arthropoda; class Insecta; order Hemiptera; family Veliidae; genus Microvelia; species Microvelia longipes. The sequence continues at coordinate 12,082,950 of JACMZG010001913.1, forward strand.
TACCACCAACACCTTATTTAAAATGTTTCTCTTAAAGTAGATATTGACTAACAAGCATATAAAAGGCGAGCGGAAGCGAGCCCTAGTATTGTACGGTTTTTTTTAATTTATACTCTTAAAAAGGTACTGATAAACATATACAAAAAGGCGAGCGAAGCGAGCCCATGATCTTCATGCCTTGTTAAAAATGTTTCTCTTATAAATAGATATTGACAAACAAGCACATAAAGCGAGCGAAGCGAGCCCTAGTATTGCATGGTTTATTTTTATTATTTATACTCTTAAAAAGGTACTGATAAACATATACAAAAGGCGAGCGAAGCGAGCCCATGATTTTTATGCCTTAAAATGTTTCTCTTATAATAGATATTGACAAACAAGCACATAAAGGCGAGCGAAGCGAGCCCTAGTATTGCATGATTATTTTTATTATTTTATACTCTTAAGAAGGTACTATAAACATATACAAAAAGGCGAGCGAAGCGAGCACATGATTTATGCCTATTTAAATGTTTCTTTTAAAGTAGATATTGACTAACAAGCACATAAAGGCGAGCGAAGCGAACCCTAGTATTGCATGGTTATTTTTATTATTTTATACTCTTAAAAAGGTACTGATAAACATATACAAAAAGGCGAGCGAAGCGAGCCCATGATTTTTATGCCTTTCTTAAAATGTTTCTCTTATAATAGATATTGACAAACAAGCACATAAAGGCGAGCGAAGCGAGCCCTAGTATTGCATGATTATTTTTATTATTTTATACTCTTAAGAAGGTACTATAAACATATACAAAAAGGCGAGCGAAGCGAGCCCATGATTTTTATGCCTTATTTAAAATGTTTCTCTTAAAGTAGATATTGACTAACAAGCATATAAAGGCGAGCGTAGCGAGCCTAGTATTGTACGGTTTTTTTAGTTTATACTCTTAAAAAGGTACTGATAAACATATACAAAGGCGAGCGAAGCGGCCCATGATCTTCATGTGTTTAAAAATATTTCTCTTATAATAGATATTGACAAACAAGCACATAAAGGCGAGCGAAGCGAGCCCTAGTATCGCATGGTTATTTTTATTATTTTATACTCTTAAAAAGGTACTGATAAACATATACAAAAAGGCGAGCGAAGCGAGCCCATGATCTTCATGCCTTGTTAAAAATATTTCTCTTATAATAGATATTGACAAACAAGCACATAAAGGCGAGCGAAGCGAGCCCTAGTATTGCATGGTTATTTTTATTATTTTATACTCTTAAGAAGGTACTGATAAACATATACAAAAAGGCGAGCGAAGCGAGCCCATGATTTTTATGCCTTATTTAAAATGTTTCTCTTAAAGTAGATATTGACTAACAAGCATATAAAGGCGAGCGTAGCGAGCCCTAGTATTGTACGGTTTTTTTTATTTATACTCTTAAAAAGGTACTGATAAACATATACAAAAAGGCGAGCGAAGCGAGCCCATGATCTTCATGCCTTGTTAAAAATGTTTCTCTTATAATAGATATTGACAAACAAGCACATAAGGCGAGCGAAGCGAGCCCTAGTATTGCATGGTTATTTTTATTATTTTACACTCTTAAAAAGATACTAATAAACATATACAAAAAGGCGAGCGAAGCGAGCCCATGATTTTTATGCCTTTCTTAAAATGTTTCTCTTAAAGTAGATATTGACTAACAAGCACATAAAGGCGAGCGAAGCGAGCCCTAGTATTGTATGGTTTTTTTTTATACTCTTAAGAAGGTACTGATAAACATATACAACAAGGCGAGCGAAGCGAGCCCATGATTTTCATGCCTTTTAAATGTTTCTCTTAAAGTAGATATTGACAAACAAGCACATAAAGGCGAGCGAAGCGAGCCCTTGAATCTTATTTTATGTTTTAATTTTTTTTCTAAATTTAGGTATTGACAAACAAACTTCTATAAGCGAGCGAAGCGAGCCCTAGATTGTTATGTATAAGTTTGATTCTATAGTTTAAATTGGCTAGTATCAAACATGCACCTCAAGGCGAGCGATGCGAGCCCTAGAATATTATGTTATGTCTTTACTGTATGCTATAAAATGAGGTTCTGATAAACCAATACAAAAAGGCGATTGAAGCGAGGCTTTAATTTTATGCCTTGTTTTAAATGTTTTTCTTCAGGTAGATATTGACAACCTAGCACATAAAGGCGAGTGAAGCGAGCCCTTAAATTTTGTTCTGTGTTTTAAATTTTCTCAAAAATTAGGTATCGACAAACAAATATATAAAGGCGAGGGAAGCGAGCTCTAGATTGTTATGTAAAAATTTGATTCTATAGTTTGAAATTGGCTAGTACTAAACAAGCAGATGTTTACTCAAATTTTATGTTGTATTATAATTATTTTTCCTAAAATCAGTGCCAACAGACACATATAGGCTAGCGAAATTGGTAAAATTATGTTTACTCTGCGAAATTTGTAAATAACAAACATACAAATGAAACGAGCAATACGAGCACTTATATATTTGTGTAGATTCTAAATTAGGTACTGATTTCTGATACACAGAAACGCATGCGTAGCGAGCTGTGGAATATTTTGTTATAACTTATTTATTTTTTCTAACATTAGGCATCGACAAATATTAACATATAGGCTATTGAAGCGGCGTAGAATATTGAGTATAAGTATGATTGTATAGTATTAATATATTATATTTATGCAAATATCTGAGAAACCCTTATAATGCTTGCAAAGCAAGCACTTTGACGGATTTTTTTTATTTTTTGACAGCTTTTTTTAGTTAAGTAAAATTCACACTTTCCCGTTTTATTAAAATATATTAGTTAGTGTTACTTAAAACGAAGTTTACAATACTACCATTTTTGTTCCACTTGTCAAGACCTTTAAAACGATGTATTATTTATCTATATTGAACAACTTAATTTTTCCAAAAACGGGTGAATTTAAAAAAATATTTTAAATTTTTTATGGAAAAATTGTCTGAGGGGGAAAAATTGTCTCACAATTAAACAATTTTATGAACAATTCTTTTTTTCGAAAAGTCAAAATTAAGCCTACTTTATTCTTTGTCCATTTTTAAAAAATTGCAGTTTTTGAGTCAACCGTTAAAATAAAAAAATGAAAAATCTTAGTTTAAAAACATGTCGGAGCTTTTATCAAAAGTGACTATTTTTCGAAAAATGAAATTTTTTGACATTTACACGTATAGGCAAACCCATCCGGGGGCACACTGTATATTACTAATTCAAGTCCTTATCCAGGAGCCGTCCTGAGTACTACATTTCTATAGTTTTAATATTTATAAATAAAAAATAGGTGTAAATAAAAAAAACAAATTCCTTTTTACATTTTTATTTCTCTTTTTAGTTGGAACGTGTAAGATGATTTTGAGTTATCTGGGTACACGCACTCGTGTTTACATTTAAAGGTACTTTCCAACTGTTTTTTTTTTTTTTTTTGGAAAAATGAATTAAAATACAAATAATATAATGAACACAGTTAAAAGATATGAGATGGAAAATTCCTGATATAAAATGTAACAAATAGTATTATGAAAACACTTTAAAGAATTCAAGCTGAAAAGGACTTGACAAAAAATGTTAGAAATACTATATCGGTACAAATTAAAATAATAATACTTAATTAAAAAGTTTAATGGAATTTAATATTAATTTATACAAAATCATCGAGCAACATAGCGAGATAATTTTAAAAGGACAAAGGCTGCGGAAACGATGGTACCCATGGTAAACACGAGACATGGTGGTATGTTCAGGTTGATGCTGACATTTACAGTGTTATTGGAAAACGTTGGATGGTTTGGAGTTGCGGGTTGTTGTCTATTGTTTATTTGGGGTGGAGAGAAGAATCCTGATTGAGGTCCATCGTTATGAAAGTCAGAGCTGGAAGGCTGCTGCTGAACGACGAGCCCCAATGTTCTGAAACAGTAATTAGTTTGGTTATTATTTAGTTTACTAGTGAGAGTCACCCATGGTGTAGAGGTTAAGGTACGCGGCCAATTCACAAAATGAAAGGACTTTAGTCATGGGTTCAATCCCAGCACGGACCTCTAGGTTTTTTATGAGAGGGATAAAAATTCTGCGTACCACGTCCTTCAGAAGGGACGTAAAGCCGGTGGTCTCGAGCCTGTGCGTTGTCAGGTTATCGTTAAAGATCCCTTACCCTAAATGAAACTGGGAATAGGCAAAATTTAGGACCCTCATAGTTGATTCATTATAATACTATAGTGTGTCTGCCTTGTAGTTTAAAGTGTATGGAGGTTTAGTTTAACAGCCAGGGCACGTGTTGTTCCTAGTTTTCACTAGACTAAGAGTCAGTAAAAATATGTATGATTGCTTGAAAAAAAGCATGAGAGGAACCATAGAAATCAACGGCTCTTCTGTCTAGATTAGATGAAATATACACTTGAAATTAAAAGGAGTAGAACACTATCTTAGGGAGCAACAGGCCCAACAACGTGGCCTACTTTGATCTCTTCCATCAATTGTTGGAACAATTGCCGTTATTGGCCTTATTAAATAGGCTTATTAATTAAGCTGCCTATTTAATAAGTGAGCTTATTAAATAGGCTGAATGTATTTTTATAATGCATGTCTACTGTCTACACTCTATACTAGACTTTTAGCATCACACTACCTAAAGCTGCGTAATGGCCAAGTCACAAAGTGAAACCGCCAAGACCTCGTATATTTACAAGCATAAGTAGGAAGTTTTGGTTTGGCTTATCTAATGAACGCACAACTTTTTACGCTAGACTTGGCTCCTTTTTTACATGCATGTGTTTTTATTATGATAATATATTTACTGAAACAGTGAGAATAATCCTCAAAATATTTTTAATGAAAAGGGTATAAAATGGTTAAAAAAATAACACTATAAAAAGAAAAGTTGTAAAAATTTCGTAAATTTTCTTTTGTATTCGCCTAAAAAAGATTTGATTAGATGTTACATTTTTACAAAGCATCAACTTTGAAAAAAAAGAGTAAAGAATTTCGGTTAAATGGAATTCAGTAAAATAGGAGAGGAATTAAGAAGCAGGAGCAAAAGAAAAATTCTTTTAGATAAAGAAGAAGTATTCCCGAAGAATTTTGAGAAGTTAAAGAATTCATCTATCCAACCCTTCCTCTGTAATCTACTAGACATAACACTTCTCAACTTCTCATAATGTCCAAACTGTAAAGTGATTCTATTTGTCTTTTTCGTGATTTCCTTCCTCATATATTTCATCGTCTGTTAATTGCTGTATGAATATATATTATCTTGTAACTTGAGTTAATTAAGTGCATATAGTCGCACGGATTAT
>JACMZG010001913.1:12093267-12110767 GCA_018340805.1 Microvelia longipes
AGTTGAAATTTAGTACTAGTTTATATTATTACCTAATAAATGAGTACACTAAGTTTCGTTTAAATACGTAATTTATATCTATGATTATTTTTGGATCATAGAAATAAAGGAGCATGAAGCATGATCAGTATGGGTGACCGCTAAGAATGATACGGATGCATTTACTATCTGAAGACGAGCGAAGCGATTCTAAAGGCATGTTGCAGTATACATTTGGTTAACTGTATTTCTGAGGACGAGCGAAGCGAGTCTGAAGCAGGGAGGATGAGCGTAGTGAATCCGATGTAATGAGGAAAAGTTCCGAGGTACCCCGTACCCGATTTTTTCTTCTCTACTCTGTTAGATCTTTCTGATGTTTTATTACGTGACCCGTTTAGTTAAATTTATTTTTCAATCTTTGCCTTCTGGCGTCCATTTTTAAAATGGAATGCACCGTTTAATTTTTATTTTTCCTCATTTATACCGTAGGTATTTAAGAAAAGTATTGTGTTAGCAATAAAATCCTAAACCTGGATGTCACCGGATTTATCCGTTTTAGGTTTTTTAAATACTACCTGAGTGGTTTTTGCAAAGTTGTCTGTCTGTGTGTGTGTGCGTGTCTGTTATCATCGCGGCTCTTAGTGTGTTTTTTTTTAATGTTGAAACTTACAAAACTACAAAATTCAGTCTACTGCTGCAGCTTTGCTGTTCAGAAAATATTTTTATGTAAGACGTCATTAACCAAATATGATACTATTTCTATTAGTTCGTTCACACACACTTCTAGATCATGTAAAATACGATCTCTCAATACGGTAATATAAGCTGTATGAACCATGCGTAGGGGATCCGATCGCATACGCCGTAAGTGCCTTTATAGACGATCGTATTTAACGGATAACCTTCTCGTCGAACTATTTCACTTAATTTCACTTCTATATTACCGTTTTTGATCAAATAACTTTTGGAATATTATTTTTTTTAGTGTAACTTTATTATTATGCAAAGAAATAACAATTTAATTAAATATATTTTTTTGTTTTAAACTTTCTTATAACCAAAAGTGAACCTTCACTATAAAAGAGACGTCATGTTTTGGCGGGATCAGTTATCACGTAATATCACGCAATCGACTAAACAAATACGCTGCAAGAACCGTGAAGTTAGTAGACCTTATTGCATACGTATGCAATACGATCGCCTGTTAAATACGCTGTGTGTACGTAGTATATATTACGTTCAAAATGAGGAAAAGTTAAAAGTTAATTTTGTTGTAAAGAAAAACATATTTTTTATAGAATGTCATAATATTTGTAACAAAAAGAAAACACTTAAGTTCTATGAACCTAATATATTTTAAGCTATAATTATTTCATTCCCATTTGGGCCGTCTTCGGGCTTAAACTGTATAATAACACAGGCGTTACATTAAAATAAATTATAAATAAACAAGTAATGAAATTTAACAAAAACAGCATACAAAATGTTAAGGTTAAGATAACCATAGTTAAGGCAACAGTACTTAAAATAAGTATCTTATACTTAATTAGATAATTTAAGGCTAAAAGATGATCCAAATGAGAACGAAATAGTTATAACTTAAAATATATTCGCTTCATAGAACTTAAATCTCTTGTTTTAGCGAAGTTCCTTTGGAAAAAATTCTCTCATAGCTGGAGTCGAATTTTGTTACATCATAATGTATAATATTTTAATATTATTCTATTATTTTAAAAATGTGTCTCTTAGATTGATATGTACGTTGTGTTCATAGTGAACATTTTATTGGGTCAGACTCAGTGTTCATTATTTTCTGAATAAAGCTTAGTATGGTAAGAAAAAAATAAACTTACAGTTGGTTTGAGCGTATTCTCTTAAGTTGTATAGTTGGTGTCTAAGAACCGACTGAACTCAGAATTGCTGGACTGTGTGGATCACGTCATGTGTTGACTGGTCAGGGCATCCTATACTCCAAGGTCTCGCACCATAGCTGTATGAATAAGAAATCGGTTCTACGTTTATGACTTAGACTTTACTTCCCCTCTTGTTATTTTGTACAGATAAAATTTACTTGAATTTAGAAACATCATGGTTCCTTGTCTCAGGTTCACACCAATAGGATACACGCACAACACACACACACACACACACACAGACACACCATATATATATATATATATATATATATATATATATATATATATAATATATATATATATATATATATATATATATATATATATATGTGTGTATGTATATATTTCCTGACACTTTCATGTAAACATGTTATCTTTTAAACAAGTATTTATTTTTTAATCAAAGTTGGTAAAAAAATCACCCTTGGGGGGAAACGCTTGGCTGATTTTCGTCCTGGCTTTCAAGGCTTTTTAGATGGCCTGATTCATCCATATCATTCTCAGCGGTCACTCATACAGCACTGACCACGATCAATGCTGCTTAATTTTTATGATCCAACAAAAATCATGGATATACCTCTCGTATTGAAACGAAACTTGATTTACTTACTTATTACGTATAAAGGTATACACTTGTACCAAATTTCAATTCATTTGAATTATTTTCCTATTTTTTACAATTTTTTAAAACGTACTCAAGTCATTTGATGAAAATTGAATTAATGCTGATTATGAGATGAAACTTAGCGCATCTGTTAGTCTTATACATAGCCACATGTGTGCCAAATTCCAATCCAATCGCATCATTTTTCCGTGTTTAATGATTTTTTGAAATATTCGCCGAGTCATTATTGCGGGTTAACGACGTCATAAAAAATGTTTTGAATAGCACAACTGCAGCGGTAGACTGATTATTGTTAGAAGTTTTAACTTTCTAGCATGAATACACTAGGAGTTATGATGATAACAGACTACTCACATACAGACAGACTACTTTGAGAAAACCACTTAGGAGGGCTTAAAAACGCCTGAAACCGATAATATCGGTTTCATCCCTGTTTCGGATTTTTCGCAAACACAATACTTTTCCTGTATACCTATGGTATAAATGATGAAAAGTAAAAATAATGCAGCCCTAACAGTTACTGCTAGTTTTCTCCATCTAATCTTGTAACATATTTTTTTTTTTGGCAAATACCAATTTGATTATTTGATGGCCCTATTAGATTTTTAATTGGTATGAAATAATTTAAATTTGAATATTTGGCGCCAATTTAAGAATCGGAGGGAAACAGTTTGATTTCTTTAGTTGTCTTTCTTTAAGTTCTCCTGAAGTTTAGGTTTTCTTTTAATACACTTTTCTTTTTTCTTTTGAAGTTTTCTGGTAGTTTCTGATAGGTTTAGGTTTTTTTTAGCTTTCCTTTGTGTATGCTAGGTTGGCTTCACTGTAGTCAGTGGCTGAGATTCAGACTTCGTGCCAAAGATGTTCTAAAAAAGTTAAGTTTTTCAGTTGTGCCAAGTTTTGCTAGTTTAGTTGCACTTACAGGACATTTAGTGGATTAACTTGGGAATCAAATAATCCCAAAGACCTAAGACTTCGCTCTTGGACTATGCTTGGCTTCAGGATTAGGCAACAAAATAAGCGATCTCTGATAAGCGATCTCTTGGCAGATTTTAGACTCTTTTAGTTTTGAGCCACAGTTACTTATTATCATACGTGAAATCAATCACAGATCGAGGTTTGAGATAGAGGCCCGTAGTCAAAGACATCTTCCTAACATTTTCCTAACATTCTTCTAACATTCTCCTTAAGGAACAAGGAGAATATTAGGAAAATGTTAGGAAGATGTCTTTAAATACGGGCCTTAATTTATTCTTCCTCCTTTAAAACCTGGATTCGCGATTGGTGAACGGTTTTGGAAGTACAAAACCAAGTCACTACAAACTCATCCTTCATCACCAGTTTCCTCTTTATTTTTAGATGTATTTTTATTTTCCTTTGTTTTATGTATATATCTTTTTACCTTGTGCCGAATATTAATATCAGGTTGGTGGAAGACCACCAATAGGAGCTTTGTGATGGGGCCCCAATTTATACCAAACTCAGTTCAGTTTATCATTTTGTTTTGTATAATTAATTTTAGTAATTATGATCAGACAGTCATTGAGTCAATATTTAATAAAAATAAAATTAGAGTAATTTATTTTAATTAAAAATTAGAGTCACATTAAAGAAATAATGTGTGTCCAAATATTAATTTGAGAGATTTTATTTGTGGGAAATAAAATTAAGGTCGTTGTATCATCGCGATTTATCAGGTTGCTAAAAGAAATTTAAGAATTTATTGTCAATTATTCCAGTTAATTGATTGATTTGGTTATAAACTGTTAAATCTGGTTTTGGTTAATGAAATCAAACTATTAAAAACCACTATCATTTTTATGCTCTTCAGTGTTGCAAATTATAGAGCACCTTTGCGAGCCTACATTTATAACGTTAAAGTGGGTAAAATTTATTATATTATTGGGGGGGGGGGGGCGAGACGAACAGGGTTCCGCCTAGTACCATTTATCCACGATGGGGATCTGCGGGGCTCAAAAGTTTGCGTATAAAAAAAATGCATAAAAAAAATTATTGCCCCAAACAACTTCTTTTGACCTAAAACGGATTTTGAACCAATAAAAAAAATGTTTTTTTTTTTTAATGTATAAGGCTCCCCCTTATACATTTTGGGAGTACCATCCCCGGGAAAATTGTAAAAAATTGATCGGTCACCTGTATAAATTTAAAGAATACCACTCCCAAGGGAGTGAAAAGTAACTTTTTCTCCCTTGGGAGTGAAAAGTGCTTCTTTACTCCCTAAAAACGAGTTAATAAACTTAACATTATACACCGTCTGGAAATAAAATAAATTATTGATTAATTTTATTTTAAAACTTTTAAAATAGATTTAAAATAAAATTAATCAATAATTTATTTTAAATCTATTTTAAAAGTTAATAACAATATGTTGATATCCTTTAGCTATTTATACATTTGGCATTTAAATTGCTAATAATGAATGTTTACTAATTGTAATTCCGTACGAATTGACAATAAGTACAGGTTCTTATTTAGGAATTCTTTCAATACTGTAAGAAACAATGAAGTCCATTTAGACTTAACTGAGTAGACAATTTTAACGCTGAGCCTTATCGACTATGACTCTGAACCGTGTTTAAATAATAACACTTCATTTCTCAGCTCATAAAACTCAAAACATAAATACTCAATGTTAACGTGTGTAGAATCTTACTATACGTCCGATATTACATAAAAGTAAATTCTATAGAAATTTAAAAGCCAGTTAGGCATTCCAAGACTGGTATTACTAACCAAGGAACTAGGGAAAAACTACCATAACTTCTTTTTGTAAAAATATTCCATTCGATAACCGTGAAAGTAGTAGCATACATTTAAGGGTAAACTGGTATTCCTTCGGTCATTGAGTTTAACTCTAATAACATAACAGTACCAGAATACTCTTTAAGGATGAACTAGTACTGTCTTGTTATTAGGATTAAACTCAATAATCCTAATAACATCACAGTACCAGAATACCCTTAAAGATGAACTGGTACTGTCACGGTTATTGAGTTTAATCCTAATAACATGACAATACCAGAATACTCTTAAGGATGAACTGGTACTGCACGGTTATTGAGTTTAATCCTAATAACATAACGTATCAGAATACTCTTAAAGATGAACTGGTACTGTCACGGTTATTGAATTTAATTCTAATAACAGTAAACAGTACCAGAACACCCTTAAAGATGAACTGGTACTGTCACGGTTATTTATTTTAATTCTTATAACAGTAAACAGTACCAGAACACCCTTAAGGATGAACTGGTACTGTCACGGTTATTGAGTTTAATCCTAATAACATGGCAATACCAGAATACTCTTAAGGATGAACTGGTACTGTCACGGTTATTGAGTTTAATCCTAATAACATAACAATACCAGAATACTCTTAAGAATGAACTGGTACTGTCACGGTTATTGAGTTTAATCCTAATAACATAACAATACCAGAATACTCTTAAGATGAACTGGTACTGTCACGGTATTGAGTTTAATCCTAATAACATAACAATACCAGAATACTCTTATGGATGAACTGGTACTGTCACGGTTATTGATTTTAATTCTTATAACAGTGACAGTACCAGAACACCCTTAAAGATGAACTGGAAGTACCACAGGTATTGGAATAACCCTGGAATCCTCTTAGCTGGATCTAAAAGCTGTAGACGAATTATACATAATATTTGTAGTCAAAGCTGATAATGTTTAATTCATCTTGATTATAAAGAAACGCATTATTTATTTTTTTTTTTTTGAACCCAAAGAAATTATTAGTTTACTTATATTTTCTAAAAAACCTAATTAACGGAAACAGTTAATCATGTTTTTTACTTAATGTACATCTAATAATTTATTTGGGTTTCTTTTTTTATTTTTTATCATTTTTAAATTTTTTTTTACATTTTTATTATTTTTTACATTTTTTTTTTTTTTTTAAATTAAATTTTCAATAAGCTCTGAAGTTGAGTAATAGCAAATTAAGAGCAAATGCTTTAATTACATCCTCAGAGCTTTCTAATAAAACACTTTACTCTTTCAATAACTATAAACATATAATTAGTAAAAATAAAGTCACTACTTTCCTTGTTAAGCATTTCTGTCTTATTATCTTATACCTGGTCTTATTTTAGTTATAATTTTTTTATTACATTTTTTCTTTACGTGATGATATTCTTTCAATTCGGTAGTTAAAAATCATTATCTTTTCTGGTTTTCAATTAACCCTCGTTTTATAGGGGTCGTAGTGACTTCCTTGCTTGAATAGCCATGTTTTAGGCTTAATTTATCAAGATGTGTTCTCTTATTCAGAGAACATTATTTTCTGTGTTTTATTTAAGTCTTATGTACGCGATAGATGCGATAGTAGCTAGCGTCAATGCTCCGAGGAGAATTACAGCACTTGCTTCATGTACGGTGACTGTTACATTGATGTAAGGTCCTGTATGGTAAACAGTGGTTGTTGGATGTCTCAATGTTATATTATTGTTGTTGTGGTTGGTACTATTGTTGTTGGAGTTGACTAAATTTTGCTGTTGATACCTGATTCCATTATCCAAATTAACTTGAAATAATTTCTTCAGGACACGCCAGCTCCTGAAAAAATATTAGTTTTATTTAATTCGCTTAAATTGTATACAATTAGTTAATGCTGTCGAAGAAAATTTTGGTAAAATTATCTAAAAAACAGGGTTCCTTCTCTTAGAACTCATTCGTCTTAACCTTATAATTTAATTTATACCCAAAGCTTAAGATGTGTATAACATAAATCAATCTCGTGACGAGCGACCTCAAAATGGATTTTGTGATTGTACTGGTGCTTTGTTGGTTCTCTAATGTTAGTCAGTGCCTGAATGGTTAACTGCTGGGAATAAAACGGATTTTTTTAAAAATCTAAGGACGAGCGAAGCGAGTCCGAAGACGCAGTATAAACTTAGTTTTCATTTCCATATTCTGAGGTCAAACGAAGCGAGTCCAATGTATTGAGGTTAAGCATAGCGAATCCGATATGTTGAGGATAAGTCCCAAGATATCCCGTACCGAATTGTTTCATTTATATTTGTTAACTTTAATTTTTTTGCTGTAAAATAACAAATTTTAGATTACTGTTGATTACTCAGCAAAATATGTTAAAATGTGACTGTATTTTTTGTAAATGTATTTTCTTGGTAGCACGGATAATAACTCGATCTTAAACGAGTAAATTTATAACAAGCTTCAGTAGAAGATAATGGGACGTAAACACTTTGCTAAATTCAACCTAAGGTCGTATACTTACTAAGGTATTTATTACAGCCATTTTTGTAGCTTCTTCAGAACTTATCAAATCTGTAAATAGAAACATTTGAATCAATATTAACGTATAAGCGGTCCTATTAAATTTATAATCGTAAAAGTTATTAACTTTTATAACTAACTTACTTATTATTATTACTTATTTATTATTTGTATTGACGATTCTATATATGTTATGTGTACTATGTACTAAAAATGTATTTTGGAAAGAAATAAAGAATTGATTGATTGATTGATTAAATAAAATTAGGGTAAAACTCTTAAAATTTGTAGGTAGGTACACTTATAAATTTATTAACCCAAGAGATAATGAATCATTTATCAACTTTTTATTTACCGTTTATTTGTAAACGGCCATGAGTTAATAAAACACAATAAATAGCAAAGAATATGGCAGCGCTACCACTAGACTTCGTAGTGGCTATGTGGCCAAGTCTTCTATTACCATTCCAATGCTTCTTCCAAATTATAATTAAATTGGGAAGCAAATAAATCATTCTTACGATAAAATTATTTTCTAAATTACATTGTGAAACTCATTCACTCAAAAGTAGGAGAATATATTATATATAATATATATATATATATATATATATATATATAATTCAAAAGTAGCTTTGCACTTGTAATATTAACAAGTATAAGTATTATTTCACGAAGGTTATCTAAAATTTTACAAATCAATGTTTGTTATCTTGCTCTTTCAAACTGGACTAATGGATACTCAATATAAATTGTATTTACTGTAAATCAAACATATCAACACATATATATATATATATATATAATATATATATATATATATATATATATATATATATATATATATATATATATATATATAAAAGAATATTTGTACATGCTAGGTATTTATGGCTTTCTTGCAGAATGATTTCAATAAAAAATATTTATTTAATTAACTTGCGTGGTACTATCTTTTATCAGCAATATCTTGATTCAGTAAAATTTCGGGTCGCAGAAATTAATTTCTTACTGCAGCTTCACTTTCTTAGTTTTTTAGTACAAAAACGATTTTACCAACCAATGAGCAACAAGAAATCAGCAAAATCGCGAAGCAAATTTTCATTTCAAATTTTTACTATCGCCTTTAACTGCCATGAGTAAACAAAACTCAATAAATAACAAAGATGTGGCAGCGCAACCACAAGACTTTGTAGTGGCTAAGTCCCTCTTTATGTAGTTTTAAATATTAATTAATTTTTTGAGTTTTGAGTGGAGTTGTCCTTATAAAAATTGTTAAAGGATGCAAGACAAAGGTAGCCATAGGGTTTTACAGTAATTAATCAATGGTACCATAATAAGTATTTTATCTTTTAAAAGGGATAAACTTTTACCGAATTTCTTATTTAAATATTTATATCTCCGTTATTTATGGTATGATTTAAGGTATTACCAGGAACTATTAAGTACTAAGTAAGACTATAAAGTTCTTAGTACTCCGTGGTAATACTTAAGGTATGATAAGTGGGAGTGCCGCTTGAATAAGAGTTTCAATTTTTTGTACAAGTTGACCTTAAACTTACAAAATTCTTGTAATAAGACTTACCTCTTGTTGTATTTATACTAGTTGGACATCGTAGCATAACTACATACACTTAATTATGAAAACCCTTAATTTATAACATATTTTATTATCATGTCGTTATCTTAGAGAGATAAAGCTTTTATCTCTCTTGTATTTTTAAATATTTAAGTATTGCTATTGGTTTTAAGATTAAAAAATGGGTACGGGTTACCTCGGAACTTTTCCTCATCACATCGGATTAGCTACGCTCATCCTCCCTGCTTTGGACTCGCTTTGATCGTCCTCAGAATATACAATTCGCAAAATTTATACAGCAACATGTTTTTAGACTTTTAATAAAGAAATTATTAAAAGGAAAGACTAAAATAAAACAAATTGTCACAGCAAATATCTTATAATTACGTAAAAATTGTGTAGTTTTTCTGTCATACCGGAAATACACGAGACCAACAGATTGTTATCGACAAGCTTACTATTTTCTCCGTTACCTTGGGAGACCGTCGCTGCTTCGGAACAACCAAATCTCTGAAGCTGGACCCCTCTGTTATTGTATTGGTTATTGTACTGCTCGGAAAATGGTCTTGAGGTCAACACAATAAAAACTAAAGCTATTATTTTCTCACCGAAAAAACTCAGGCCCCTATTTTACAACGGCAGAAAAGTTGAATTTGTGAAAAAGTTTAGCTACTTAGGCGTTCCATTTTCATCATCCGTATAGTTTTCACAAGCTAGCAAATACTTTATAGCCAAAGGTAATATAGCCTCAGCCCAAGTCCGGAATATATCAATAAATTCTAAATCAGATTTATGAGTTTTGTCACTCTTTTTAACAGCCTAGTTTTATCAAATCTTTTGTATAGCTGCGAAATATGGGCACCTGGATATTTAAACGAACTCGATTCCGTTCAATCTAAGTTTTTTAAATATCTTCTGTATCTACCCTCTTGTACTCCCCACTACATGTTTCCACTGGAATTTTGTCTCCTATCTATTAAATCTAAAATTTTCATTTTAGATTTTAGACTTTAAGCCAAAGGCCGACCTTTTTGGCTTAAAGTAATATCTATGGATTCATCCCGTCTTCCTTGCACTTGCAAGGAAGACGGGAATCCGAATTGCAAATAAGCAATCGAGCACTTGCTTGATTGCTTTTTTAGAAGCAGATAGTAAAAAAAAAAAATAATTTGGTAGAATTGAATTGGGTGTCGCAATTTAAATCTCTCTTATTCTTGATTGGCTGGCCGGATGTATTAAATTCTGATGCAGACCATTTTAAATCAGACTGAAAACATTTTTTGTTCAGTTTCGATAACCATATTTTTTCTCTAGATATAAAAAGAGCTATTACCTCAAGCTATTCAGTTTTATTTGGACACATCTTTTCTGTTCAGAGGGCGAACCATATTGGCAGAACAAGTGTGGAATTCATGTCTTAAGATTTGCGTCTCAGATTCGGCTTGCTAATTCTAACACAGCCAAACTATACCTTAGTAACAATAAGATCTTATTTAATAATTTAGAGATATGCTCTGTCAAAATGGTTCTGATAATATTGAACTTCTTTTTGTATTGTTATAATACAAGAGATATACGTTTAAAATATTTTAACTCTACTTTACTTCAAAATTTAAATCATATGTTGTATGAAATTGATTATAAAATGTTACAAAAACTGTATGTGTTCTCATAAGCATCGCTAAAAAGAAGACAGGAACGCCTTTAATCTGTCAAATATTTTAAGCCTTCTGCATGATTTAATCTAAGGATTGTAATTTGAAAAACCCGACTATTCATCATTGTTATAGCCTTTTTTTATATATTTTATATGTCTTCAAATAATTTATCAATTTAAATTCAATTTTTTCTTAGAGGATGTGATTTAATTTATTTATTAATTGTTTTCTGTTTTTTTTTTCATTTCCATGATCTATACTTTTTCCATTCAGGTTTCAGTTAAACGTAGAGTGTCAGTATATTAGGCACTCTAGTTAAGTATTCTAATTATTCGATGAACATCTAATAATTAAAAATCATTTTACAATTTTTCTTTAAATAACGGCTCTCATAGTGTGACGACGGCGAAAAGAGTAACTTTTCTTTTTTTGTTCTTCCAGTCTGTTTTATTTTTCTTTTTCTTTATATTTATGAAATTAGAAAACGTATTGTTAATCTATTTGTAAGACTTCTTTGTAGTAAACATATGTTTTCTGCACATAAAGATTTATTATTATCAATTTCTTTAAAATTTGCACATTTATGTCTTTCTTTTAAATACTACAGAATGTGGTCTTCAGCGCTCCTCGTGGCTAATAGATCAACTCCCAGCTGTACAAAAAAAAATATATTTGTACGCCGTACTAAAAAACTCTTCGTATTACTTTCAAGTTTAGCATTTCACGTTCTAACGAGGAATGAAGTCGATCTAATCTCCCAACCTTAGAAAAACTATATTATTTAATGTAGTATTGATAATAATTTGCTATCCTTAAAGATTTGAGCATGGAAATGTCAAATAAATTATAATCTAGAATATTCTACAAAACATATTGCATTGTATGATCTCGTTGATATTAATAATAAATATGATATAGATTGAGTATCCACTTGTCCAGTTAAAAAAAGCAAGATAAACATTGTATTGTGAAATATTTTGATAACCTACGTAAAATATGATTTATAACTGTTAATATTATATTGCAATGCTTCCTTTAAATTATACTTAAATAGGAAAGCAAATTAATAATTCTTAAGATAACATTGTTTTATTAATTATAATTTAAAATTGAATTACACGTCATGTTCATATTATATATATAATATATATATATATATATATATATATATATATATATATATATATATATATATATATATATATATATGTTATATTATATATATATATATATATATATATTATATATGTAATGTATCCTTCTTATCTCGTGATTGCTGTCCAGATTATTCTTTTTTTTAAAAAATAAATATTCTTTTATTGTTAAGACATTTTCATGTGTACAATAGTCAAAGTAGAGAGAAACACTTTATTCTAAAAATTTACATTAAAAATGGAGCTGTCCTTCTTTAAAGGATTGCTGAAAAACACACAGTATACTTATACTTAGGCATAACTGTGCTGAGAAAAATAAATGTCCATATCAGCTATTATAAAAATATTTATATAACTAAATTATTAATAAATTAATTGGATTAGGTACTTGTATATTTTCTTTTATAAAATGTTTTTAGTTGTTAAACAAATTACAATTTTAAGATTTTATTTTAATTTAATATTTATGAGATAAAATATTTTATTTACTTTATTAGAATTAATTTAAGTCTCAGGAATACCAATTATTTATATGATGTATTTAATTTTTGCAGCATGTCTCTTTTGTTATTTATATTTTAAATTTGTTATTTATATCTGTAGTTAATTTAAAAACTATAAAACAATGCATATTACGAAAATTAATTGAAACAAAAGAAAAATGAATAAAGGAAGAGATGAAATTGGAAATGTAATAAGAAAATATAATATATGATGAGTAAGATAAATGTATGGCAAAGGATTATTTAAAGTAAGTGAATGCAGGATTTAGCATCCCAACCCCTGATAAGAGAGTACCACAACTTATCGTTGACTTTGCATGTTTTTGTTAGAATGAAATGAATTGAAATCTATTAATTGTATTTTATAACTACAAATAAACGGTTATTTATTTATTTATTTTGCAGCATGTCCTCGGACTCGCTTTGCTCGTTCTCAGCTAGTAAATTCATCCATTTCTTATTCAGCGGTCAGCCATACAGCACTGCTAACGTTCAATGCTACTTAACTTTTATGATCCAACAAAAATCATAGATATACTTGTCGTATTGAAACGAAACTTTGTGTACTTATTTATTAAGTAAAAATGTATACTTGTACCAAATTTTAACTCAATTGGATTGATTTTCGAGTTTTTACAAATTTTTAAACACTTACACAAGTCATTTGAACTAATGGTAATAATGAGAAACTTGGCACGTATGTAAGTCTTATACATGTCTACATGCGTGCTAATCTCAAAATGATCGCATCATATTTCCGTGTTTTATGATTTTTCACTAATTTTGCTGTCATTACTCCAGGTTAATGACGTTATAAAAAATTATTTTCCGAATAGCTAAACTACAACAGTAGACTGATTTTTGTACAAAGTTTCAACTCTCTAGTATAAATACATCTAAAGCTGCAATAATTACAGACACGTACTTACACCCAGACACATACACAAATATACAGAATGTCAAATTTGTGATAACCACTCATTTGTTTTATTTCAAGGGGACACCCATCCAGGCACTGACCTCACACGATGCTGCTCAACTTTTGTTTATCCAAAGAACCATAGGTATAAGTGCCGTATTAAAATGAAACGTATAGACTACTTTTAATAGGTTAGGTTAGAAGATAAACTTGTACCAAAGTTCAACTCATTTGAATTAGTTACAATTTATTTGTTTTCAAATGATACAAACGGGTACTTCGTAACTCTTCTTATTATCGAATTGGCTACGCGTGTCCTCCCAACTTCGCACTTGCTTCGCTTGTCCTCATATTATACAAAATACGAAATGTGTTCTAGAAAACGTCTTCAGACTCGCTTCACTCGTCTACAGATAGTGTATACGAGATAGATGTATTCGTTTCCTTCCTAGTGGTTACTCATCCAGACAATGACCAACTCCGTGCATCTTAATTTTTATGATCCAACAAAACCGTGGATATACTTACTTCATATGATATACTTACTTCAAACTAAACATAGTTTTCTAATATATTGCCTAAAAGTATACTCTGGAAATAAATTTTAACTCAATTTGATTATGCCCCGATTTTTTATGATTTTTGAAAAATGTGCAAAAGTCATCATAAAAAAATCAAACTAATGCTTATAATGAGATGAAACTTGGCACATATGTTAGTCTTGTTCATAGCTAAATCTCAAATTTATTGCAACATTTTCCGCATCATTATTGCTAGTTGAGGCCGTAATAAAAAAATTATATCATACGACAACTACATCGAAAGATTAATATTTGTACAAAGTTTCATCTTTCTAGCATAAATCCAATGGTAGCTACGATGATTACAGATGCACACACACACTCATGCAGATAAGTCTACTTAGGGAAAACCACTCAGGATGCTATAATATACTAATATGCTATAAAAATACCTGAATCGGATAAATCAGGTGACATCCTAGTTTCGGATCTTTTTCAAACACAATACTTTTTCTACATATCTACGTTATAAATGAGGAAAAGTAAAAACGTATACTAGTCGATAAAAATTGAAATAATGCTGATAATTGGATAAAGCTTGGTAAATTTGTTGGTGTAATGTATGACTAAATCTGTGCTGAATTTCAAACCAATCAAAACATTTCCCGGATTTTATGAATTTTTGAAATTTTGCTGTATCATTATCGCTGGTTGATGCCGTCACATTAAAATATTATTCGGATTGCACTACTAGACCTAAAGACTGAGTGTTGTATGATTTTGAATGAGCACTAGTAGAGTTGTTCATAATGAAAGGAACGAAGAAAAGAGTCTCTCCATAAAACTATTAATTTATTCAAAGCGCTTTCAACCTACATGAGGCCATCATCAGTGCCTGTACAAATAAGTAAAAATAACAAATAATTAAAAAAAAAACTGTTTTTAATTATTTGTTATTTTTACTTATTTGTACAGGCACTGATGATGGCCTCATGTAGGTTGAAAGCGCTTTGAATAAATTTATAGTTTTGTGGAGAGACTCTTTTCTTCGTTCCTTTCACTGAGTGTTGTATTTAGTATAACCTCTAACATAAATTGGCAGCTGCGATGATAACACATACACATATTGAGACAACTATTTGAAAACCATATAGGAGGTCTTAAAACACATAAAACGGATGACTCAAGTGAATTACCGGTTTCGAATTATTTTCACAAACGCAATACTTTTACACATATACTTACGGTAATTATTATTAGGAAAGGGTGACAAGTGTTCTAAGTTTAAATAAAAAAATCTTATATTACAAAGCTTATTTATTGTTTTTCGAGTATATTTTTGAATAAATAGTAAATCACAAAAACTAAGAGTAATAAAATGTGAAAATATTTTAAAAAGTATAAAGGAGTACATGCAAACAAAATCTTAACTAGATCCCATAATTTCTTCCGTGTGTATTGGATTGTTAACATTTTTAACAAGACATTAAAGGTAGTCATTGGGTATTGAAGGCGCAACAAGTCCCAAAGATCAATTTTTGCTAACTTAAACTTGCAAATTATTATATTAAGCATTTTTTAATAAATATATATGATTTTCTTTGTGACTTTCTTGATATTTATTTAGATTTACATTTATTTTATTAATTTTAAATGAGAAAACCTTATAATTATAAAAATGTTTGTATGGCAACGTAAGCGGAGCCCTCGCACAGGCTACACCTTGAAGGCTCTTACATAAAAACAATTCTATGATTGTGAAAAAAATTATTAATTATGTATAAATAATAAATAAATTTATTATTATTATTTCTGTTATAAAAAAGCATTTGGGTCATTCTAACTCAAAGAGAGCAAGTTAAAATGTTCTATATTATTTTAAGAAATACCTTTTTGATTTCCCTTTTTAAATTTTGAAATTAAGCGTGGGAGTCTAAATTGTATGTAAATTGGTGTTAGTGAGCAAACTATTGAGTTGCTTTATCCGCCCCCTTTAGGGTGGTTAGGGAGGCGGCAAGGGCACCCACCAATTTCAGTCTACTCGCAGCTTTGCCCTTGTATACTTCGATATTAGTTTGCCTCCCAAATTGCCTTACTCGCTCGCGTAATACTAGCAGTTAAATAAATTTCATTTTACTTAATTATTTCATTTATTGAAGGTAAATTTTAAATTTATAATAATGCGCGGTTTTAATAGTAAATCTAAATTTTTGATGTATTGTTATAAATAGTTATCACACCATACGTTATATTAATTCTTTGTATGAACTATTTTATTGATAATTCATTCATTCATGTAATGAAATGTACATTTTATTATAATAATACATGAAAATTTTACTGCTCATTAATTAATTGTTATTATTTATAATAAATTAGTTATAATTTACATAATATTGTACTAAATTAAGAAATAAGCAACTTAATATTAAATATTTTTGTCGCAACATTACCAAAGATAATCTTTACTCCTTTTTTAATTCTTATTATTTGTAAAACAAATATATTTTAATAATTACTTCTGTATTATAAGTACACTTGTAAGAAAGAATTATACCACCTGCAATACATATTTTTGTTACAATATTAACAAAAAGTGATAATGAAATTACTTAAATTATTTTAAATTGGAAAATTTTGGGGATTTTTTTTTCACTATTTCGGACTCCCTTCGTTTGTCCTCAGACAGTCAAATTATACCTTTCATTCCCAGCGGTAACCCATTCATGTAATGACCTCAATCGATGCTGCTTAACATTATTGATATAAGAAAACAGATTAACTGGCTAATGATTTTTACTACTCTTTTAAAAGGATAAACTCGTGCTAAATTTCTACTTTCAATTAAATTAAATTTTAAATTTAAGTATTACATTTTTAATTGTCAATTACAAATTTCTATGATTTTGAACAATTAAGAACAAAATAGAATTTGAATTGATTCGCCACCTATAGATGAACATTTGCGTTAAATTTCAACTCAATTGGTATTTTTTTTATTTTTATTGAATTTTTGATGACTCAGCAAAATAGGTTATCGCATTTTGATAAATATCATTTTGGCTGCATGAGCCAAGTTTCAACTCTTGGGAGTTATGCGTGACACAGACAGACACACACACACACATAGATTACGTGATGAAAATCGCTCAGAACGCCATGAACATGCCTGTTACGAATAAATAGGATGAAACATCGATTTCGGATTTTTTGGGTGAACACAATATTTTTCCTTGTACCTACGGTAGTAGGTGAGGAAAAGTAAAAATGCATACATGTCATGAGTAAAAATTCGGGTACGGGGTGCCTCGAAACTTTTCCTCATCACATCGGATTTGCTACGCTGAAAGATAGTATACTCAA
>JACMZG010001913.1:12113267-12123267 GCA_018340805.1 Microvelia longipes
TGTCATCGTAGCGACCAGTGTATTAATACTAGAGAGTTAAAACTTCTTTCAAAAATCAGACTACCGCTGTAGTTGTGCTATTCGAAAAATATTTTTTATGGCGTCATTAACCCGCAATATTGACTAAACAATTATGAAACGCGGGAAATGAGATTTAGGACGTATGTAGCCAGTAATATGACATATGTCATGTTTCATCTTGTTATCAGCATTAGTTCAATTTAAAAAAAAAATATCTATACTTTTTTTAAAAAATTTAAAAAAATAATACAATTGAGTTGTAATTTAGCACAAGTTTATACCTTCATTTAGTGAATATACACAATATGTT
Source organism: Microvelia longipes (assembly GCA_018340805.1). Lineage (NCBI taxonomy): Eukaryota > Metazoa > Arthropoda > Insecta > Hemiptera > Veliidae > Microvelia > Microvelia longipes. Next base: position 12,113,599 of record JACMZG010001913.1, read on the forward strand.
TCGTTTCAAAACGACAAGTATATCCATGATAGGTATTTGTTGGATCATAAAAGTTAAGCGGCTTTGAGCGTGGTCAGTGCTGTATGGGTGATCGCTGAGAATGAAACGAATGCATTTATTATCTGAGGACGAGCGAAGTGACTCCGAAGACTTGTTGCAATATAAATTTGGTGAGTTGTATATTCTGAGGACGAGCGAAGCGAGTCCGAAGTAAAGAGGATGAGCGTAGCAAATTTGATGTAATAAGGAATGTGGCGAGGTACCCCGCGTCCGATTTTTTTATTTATTTTTTTCATTCCACAAAATTTGTAGAATGAAAAAAAGCGTTTTCTTTGCAAAACTGCACTTTCATTGCATTCAACCCCTACGTTCTGTACACGGTTCTAAAATTTATTCAAGTTATTATATAGTCAATACAAATAGCCTTGGTCGAAATTATTGAATCGATATTATTATTGATATTTCGAAGCTGTTGAAACTCAAATGTGTGTTATTTTCTCGCTTAAAAGCTGATAAAACCGAGCTATCCAATTATCTGTTTTTCTATTTATTAGGTAATAACATTGTCGCAATTTTCTGGAACGTTTTTTTGGATGTAGTTCAATTTTTGTCAAAAGTAGTATAAATAAAATATAATAATAAGTTTTATCATAACCTGGATCAATTTTGTAGTTTAATTTAATAATCATAATACGATTTAAATTTACAATGTTTGTAAAAATACAATTTTAGTTTTTAATATTTCTTAAAACAAATAAAATCTAACGCATATTGATCAAATTATTTGTTAAGAAACAAGGGACTGAAATATTTCTTCGCCTACTGATGTCTTTTACTTGCTTGTTTAGTTATGACCAAGTTAGACGTAAAAGAGCAACTATGTGTGTAAAAAATACGTTGTTTTGAATTATGTGTTGTTTTATTAATCTCCTTGTTGCATGGCATTTTGCCATGTATCTAGCGAATTTTCACAGCCTCTCCACACATGCCCGCTGCGCATACCTTAGAGGTTTTCTCACAAATTTGATTTTACTAATTGAGATTTTATTCATACTCTATTATTATAATAGTATGCTATAATATTAAAATTAAGAAGCATTATAAACAAAAATATATTCATGATTTTTGTTTTTAAATAAAAATACCGTTTCCGTCACTTAAGATTGCCTGATTGAGCTAAAACCGGTCGCAATCAATTTAGAATGACTTCGACCATATAAAGACTACTTCGAGGTTCTTCCGGTTTTCGGGCCTGCTTAGCTCGACGTGGTTTATTGGAAGCCATTTTTGTCATGTCTTTCTGGGACAGCAGGCTTACCAGGATGGAGCAAGAGGTAGAGGCCCCTCTTTTATGCTATATCCCCACCCTCTAACACTACTGAACCCAACAGATATCGTACGAGTCTTTGACCTAGACGTATACATATATACAAGATATATATATTATATATATATATATATATATTATATATATATATATATATATATATATATATATATATATATATATATATAGGTATCTCGTAACCTTTCTTCATCACATCGGATTCGCTACTTTGTACTTGCTTCGCTCGTCCTCAGTATATACAAATCGCCAAAATAATATTGCAGCGTGTCTTCGGACTCGCTGTGCGATCGTCCTCAAATAGTAAATGCATCCGTTTCATTCTTAGCGGTCACCCACACAGCACTGACCACTCTCAGTCCTGCTTTACTTTTATGATCTAACAAAAAAACATGATTATACTTATTTTTTAATTTATTTAAAGACACTGGATGGGACTGACATAACAACCTCTTACTTCTTTAAATGACTATATTTTGCCTGACCCCAGGCATACTCATGTCTACAAACCTAAAATACAAATGATATTATTAATTCATGGACGACTTATATATAACATCACAATTAAAATAAATATCAGAGGCTAAAATAAATATACAAGGTACTTACAGAATAAATCATTTAAATAACGTTAGGATAATCTTAGTCTTAAAATCCTACTTCTACACATAATATTTAATTTCACTGAGAATTTTTATTTCTTTTTAGGTTTGAGATTTATGTGTAGATTTTAGAATAAGTTAGATTATCCTAACGTTATTCAAATTATTTATTCTGTAAGTACCTTGTGTATTTATTTTAGCCTCTGATATTTATTTTAATTGTGATGTTTTATATAAGTCGTCCATGAATTAATAATATCATTTGTATTTTAGGTTTGTAGACATGAGTATGCCTGGGGTCAGGCGAAATATAGTCATTTAAAGAAGTAAGAAGTTGTTATTTCAGTCCCATCCAGTGTCTTTAAATAAATTAAAAATTATATATAATGGTGACGAATACTAATAATATCTTGATTATACATATTATTGATTAACATATTATATATGTTGTATTGAAACGAAACTGTTTTACTTATTTACTACGTAAGGTATACTTGTACGAAATTTCATCTCAATTGGAATATTTTCCGATTCTTTACATTTTTTTAAAAAACGTACTCAAGTCATTTGACCAACATTGAACTAATACTGCCATAAGATCAAACTTAGCACATATAATAGTGTTATGCATAGCTACATGCATAACATTCGGGTCGCATAATTTTTCCGCGTTTTACTCCTTTTTGAAAATTGTGCTAAATCAGTATTGCGGGTTAATGACGTCATATAAATATTTTCCGAATAGCACAACTACAGCGGTAGACTGATTTTTGTGTAAAGTTTTAACTCTGTAGCATAAATACACTAACTAGGAGCTATGGTGTTAGCAGACACACACACACACATACAGACAGACAACATTGTGAAAACTACTTAGGAGGCATTAAAACACTCTAAACTGATAATACTGGTGACATCTCGATTTCACATTGTTTTGCAAACACAATACTTTTTCTATATACCTACGGTATAAAGCAGTAAAAGTAAAAATATATTAAACAACTTACACTCCTGTATACAAGGAACGTGCAGAACGTAACTTTTGGACGTTTCGTCCAGCAACTTATCGTCAGCACAGATAAGTTTCGCCTGAATTTATCTGTGCTGCAAGCTGCAACACTGCGTTTACAGTTTCGCACTTGCGCTTCTGTTCTGGAGAATAAATTTGCGTTATTTTAGAATGCTGCCAGCCACGTGCGTTTGTTGTTTTTGGTCATTGTGAACAAGAATCAAAACCAACACAGTGTTGGTTTTAATTAAAAATCCCGTGTAATCAGAATCAGATCAATGATTTGTTTTCCGAATGCTAGGAAATTGTAACTAATTGTATCGGCACAACTGAGCGAAGTTAACGACCAAAATGTGTCGAGAGATTTAATGATAAGAAGATGTGTCCCAAAACTTCGCAAATTTGCAAAACGTTGCCTATTTAATAAAATGTCTTTGTATCAAACATTAAATAATAAAATCCAAGGGGTTCACAAGGGACTTATTTTAAGTAGACCAAGAGCCGGACCTGAAGAAGTGTGACTAATTTTGTATAACTTCAAACCTTATTTTTCTGAAACTATACCTTAATTTATAAAACGCAAACATTAGTCTGCCTATCCTGAGTGGAGCCCTCCATATGATTGCGCATGCTCAAAATTTTATAAAATAGCACTAATTTCAGTTTTCTTGAAATAAGTAGTTCCCTGTGGGTCATGTGCAAAACATTACACTTAATGCTAATACAATTTCCAATAAAAAGTGTGTTTCTGAGTGTTTTTTCTTCAAAATTGGATGACAGGAACCAAAGTTATGGCTCTTTCAAATACACCAAAAAATGCTTAATTCATGCAAAGTCAGCTAATTTCTTTGACAAATTATTGGATTTTTGTGCATTTTTTTGGTCATTTAACAAATGTCATAACCCTAGTTGTAGTTATCCGATTTTGACGAAAAACATTCGTTTAATAAAAAATTGTATTAGCTTTAAAAAATGTACTTAACGTTTTACACACGACCTACAGGGAACCACTTATTGCAAGAAAACTGGAATTTGTGCGATTTTTTAAATTTTGAGCGAGCGCATTCATATGAAGTGCTCCACTCTGGATAGATAGACTATGATTTTCCTTTATAATTTATGGTATATTTTCAGGAAAAAATGGTTTGAAGTAGTACAAAATAAGTTACTTTTTTAGGCCTGGCTCTTCCACAGCAAGCTCATCAAGCGGACTCTCTACCAAGCAGCCGTGCGGGCCAAGCCCAAGCACCGAGTTTCTTCCTCTTCTTTTTGCTTCAGGAGTATGAGTATGAAAAAAATTAAAAAACAATTCTTTAAAATTTTTTCCTTCATTCCAAAAGTTTTCCCTTTTCTAAGGGTTTTGTTTTTAAATGTCCGTAGTGATGTTTATTGCCTAGAATTGATTGCTTCCCCATAATTTGCTTTGCTTGTCGATACAATTATCTATATGCATATGCATAATAAAACCATTCTTAAAAACGTATTTTATAATCTACAATTTTCCAGTTGCAATCGCTAAACATTTGCTTTTGACTTCTATACGTAATGACTGAAGACTGATTTACCCATCTACCATTTAATATATTATGTATGTCATGTAAATATTGTAAAACCAATTATTTAATAAAGGCATTTAAAAAAAATCCAATCTAAGACATTTTGTAAAAATATTAGGTGTTTTTTTAATAAAAAAAAATTCTATAATTAACCTACTTTTACTCTCCAGCTTTTGGGGGGTTGAAAATACATTTATTTTTTAGGTTTTTTCTACACTTAAAATGTTAAATGTTATGTGAAAATTGTTGAGATTTATTGTGTAGACCTAAAATAGACCAGAAGGGATTGTTAGGCAGTAACTTTTTAGTTTAATTACTTGGGGCAACAAGACTGGAGTGCTGGGAAATTTATTGACTTATCCAATCCATTTGTTTTTGCCAACATTTTATGTATTCTACTAAGTTTGTTCCTATTAGATTAGCTTTATATAACATTAATATGGGTGTTCTAGAACTTAACTAATGTTTGAAAGAGACTTATACTTGTTATAAAATTTAATACATAAGTTTTAACCAAGCAGCATAATGCATTTTTACTTTTTCTCATTTATAGTGAAGGTATATAGGACATGTATTGTGTTTTAAAAAAAATCGGAACCGAGATTTTACCTTAATTAACCGGTTCATGAGTTGGAAAGACCTTCTGAGTGGTTTTCAAAGAGTTATTTGTGTGCGTCTATTATCATCTTATTTCCCATTATATTTATGCTAGAGAGTTTAAACTTGGTACAAAAATTAATCTTTGGGTTTAGTTGTGCTATTCGGAGAGTAATTTTTATATTACGTCATTTCGAATTTTTATAAAACGCGACAAATTTTGCCCATCGGTTTATTGATTTGAGTTTTGGCACGTCTGTCATATATATGATCATATGTGCCAAGTGTCTTATCTTTATCAGCATTAGTTCAATTTTTTAACGAATGAAGTGTATACGTTGTTTAAAAAAATATCCGACAGCGAAGTTGAAATGTGGTACAATTATATCTCTATATAAAATGAATAAGAACATTATGTTTCCTTTCAATATGATAAGTATATCTAAGGTTAATCTTAGCTTACAAAAGTTAAGCAGCATTGTGAGCGTGAGCCGTACCTGGAAAGGTGACCGCTAGCAATAAAACATGATTGATTTTATGTAGTTACTGTCCGAAGACTTACTATAGTACGTTTAATGATTTTTACATTCTGAGGACGACCCAAGCGAGTCCGAAATAGGATGAGCGTAGAGAATCCATTGCGGTGAGAAAAATTTACGGATACCCCCATGCCCGATATTTCAGGAAATGTGTAGACTAAAAATAGGTATAATTTTTACCCCCTTTAGCCTCTCAAAAGAAATAATTTAATAAAGAAAAGTATTTAACTATTCAATCTTTCACGGTATCTACTTTAGGCTAATATAAGAGTAAAAATTATTTTGGTACACTACATTTTTCTAAAGTTAGATTAAAACCGAAATACTTATCTGTAAAGCTGGTTTGAGCCTAATAATAGTATTTAAGGCGAGACTGTATTATCAATCACTGTATTCATCAATCAAGCTTCGTAAGCCTTACCTACGTTGACATTAGGGTTTAAAATTTCATCTCTACGCTGCCATGGCTACTCTACTAACGAACTTTTAAATTGATTATACTTTGCTCTTTTCTTTTCTTGAAGCCAGTTAAAAACTAAGCTCATTTATTTGTTTGTGTTAAATACCAACCAAAAACAGAAAAAAGTGTGGAATTATCGCTTGGCCCTGTCTTTTTAAATTTTCTTCATTTATGTTGTAGTTATATGAAAGTAATGTGTTTGCTCAAAACAATTGCTTAGCATAATATCTTGAAGTATTTTAAGTCTTATACACTTGAATAAGAAAACCATACTCAAGGGTATCTCTTTAAAATTGATCGGCTTGCCCCTCTCGATCGTTGGTTTGCCCCACTAGTAACAGAATGAGGCTTCTTTACCCTAATTCTAATGAATTATTTATTAACCATAAAGATAAACCGTTTTTTTCATTCTTTGTTTACCCTCCCTTCCCCTTTACCCCCTCCACTGCCGCTCTTAAGAAAATATCGATTCTATATGAAAGTATTGAAGATAATTAGTGTTTGGTTTTGTGTTTAATTAATGCTTATCTCTGACTATAAATATTTATTAGATTAGTTATTTTGATTTGTAATGAATTATTTAAAATACATATTTAACCAAAAAACACATGCGTGTAAAAAAGAGCCAAGTCTAGCGTAAAAAGTTCTGATATTGAATAAGCCAAGTCTTAGGTACCCAATAATGCTTGTAAATATCTGAGGTCTTGGTGGTTTCACTTTTTGACTTGGCTAGTAGTCCGTAGTGTGGTACTAAACATCTTTTATAGAGTGTAGATATACTCTATAAAAATATATTTATCCTATTTAAGAAGCTTATGTATGCATTTCTATGTGTGCTGCGTAATGGCCAAGTCACAAAGTGAAACAGGCGAGACCTATTATATTTACAAGCATTATTGGGTACCTATGACTTTACTTATTCAATGATCTCACAACTTTTCACAAACTTGGCTCTCTTTTTACATGCATGTGTTTTTGTTGGGATTTCATTTCTTTTTGTAAGCTTGAACATGATTCCTTACAAAAATATGTCAATAAATATTATTAAATTATTAATTAGTTAAAGCATATTACAAAACTTATTTATTACTTAACAATTCAGTTTTCTTAAATTAAACAATAAATAAATTGCTTCAAAATATTTTTTTATGTTCTGTCAAAATAAAACTCGATATTCTTAGTTTTAGTGTGCTCTACTAGGTAGCGCTAGTTGTGTATAAATTTTTCTTTATTCGTAGAATTGAGGTTAGGATTACCTTTCAATTTAGGTAGAACATTTTAGGTAGAAGAAACTGAAAATGTTAGATTTTTAAAATTTTTTAGTGGGTTTCACATTAAAATTTATCTATATACCAAATTTCAAGTGTCTACGATTGCTGAAAGTGCCTTAAAATTTGTATGAGTGAGTGTCAAGCCTATTTGGGTCAGCTCTTCGAGGTCTTTTAGTTAATGATAAAATTATATTTAATTTCATTAATAAAAATATACGAGGGGTAAAAATAGCCTTGAGATACTTCCTGTAATGGATGGTACACCAGTGACCGCTAGACATGGTGGGGGCACTGCCGTGCTCTCAGATAATCCGTAGCTCCAAACTGACAGAATTTATAAGTTGAATAAATGGGAGGGTTTTTATGAATGAAATAATTTTCGACATGCATGTTAGGTTATAGTCCGCAATTGACGTCATTGCAGGAATAAATTATTCCTGCAATGAATAATTTTTACCGATATGCTAATATATATTTATATAATGCAATAAACCGCTTATACCGATTCCTGCAACGACGTCACTCGTCATTTATAAAAAAAGTCAGGTTATAACCTACGAATTAGTTTGGTTTGTTTACATCAAATTGAATCGCCTTATAAATTTCTAACATCTTGAGTTATAGCCCGACGTTTGGTTGTCATTTTGATTCGAACCTATACATACTATGTTTATACGTAAGTTATAGGACCTGATGTATGGTGTTTTTAACATAAGTATTGTGTTTAGATGAATTCCGAACCGGAATTATGCCTGAATTTTTCGTATTAGATGTGTTTAGGTCTTCTGAGTAGTTATAAGTTGTCTAGCTTTATGTGTGTGCAATTATTTGAGATTTGAAACGCTTGTAGTCTTATAAAAGACCAGATAATGTTCTAAGTTTCATCTCATTATTACCATTAGTTTCATTTTTTATCTATAGTTTTCTTTATCATAAAAATTATGTAGCATAGAGCGAGGTCAGTTCCTAGATGGATGACCGCTGGAAATAAAGCTAATTTATTTACTGGCTTACGACAAGAGAAGCGAGTCCGAAGACGTCCTGCAATATATTACCTGATTTTTTAATACAAGTTAGTAATATGTGAATTTTCGCTAATATTTACGATTTGATCCTTGAACTATTTAAATATTAAAGAGTAATAGTCTTTCATTGTATGATTTATTACCTTGCTTTTATATGCTTAAAGGATAATAATTTATACGTAATCGATATAAGCTGCGATAGAGCTTATAAATATTAAGCTTGTTATGTATTACCCAGTATAAATAAACTTGATAAAAGATTTTCTTTTAGTGAATTTTTATGATTTTACAAAAAATAATTTATTAAAAAACTTTTAATGTTTGGATTTTTATTCTCTAGTGATTTATGTCTAATATTTTGCTGTATATTCTAGTGTTATTCGCTTTTAGCAAACATTATTTAAATCTTTTTGTTTTCCAACTAAGGATTATGCTTATAAATGATTAAGTCGGCGGTAACCTGAACTTCTCTTTTTTTCTTCTATTTTTAAATATGATTTAATCAAATTATTAAATAAATTTAATAATAAAATTAAATAAAAAATAAATAAAAAATATTTAAAATAAATAAAACAAATCGGGTACGGGGTAACTTGGAACTTTTCCTCATCACACCGGATTTCCTACGCTCATCCTCCCTACAAGCTTCGCTTGTCTTTAGAATATATATTCGCCAAATTATACTGCAACAGTGGCGTAGCCATGGGGGGGCTAAGGGGGCTTCAGCCCCCCCCCGAAATTTTACATAACCTAAACCCGCAAGAAATACGTGAAAAAAATAAACCCTATAAAAAATATATAAAAATAATAAATTACATAACATATATTTTTAACAATAAACTTATAATATAAAATCATAATATATAAAAAAATATACATTGAAATTGAAAGATATAAATATATATATATATATATATATATATATATATTATATATATATATATATATATATATATATATATATACAATTTTTAACATTCAGCCCCTCCCGAAATTAAATCCTGGCTACGCCACTGTACTGCAACATGTTCTTTAAAATTACTTACATTATTTTTTCTCAACAGTCACCTATCCAGATACTGACTTCGCTCAGTGCTGCTTAACCTTTATGATCCAACAAAAACGATAGATATACTTGTCGTATTGAAACGAAACTTAGTAAGCTTATTTTTTACGTTAAGAGATTCACTTATACTAAATTTCAACTTAATTCGATTATGTCCCGATTTTCTTATAAATTTATAAAAAAGTACACAACACAAGTC
>JACMZG010001913.1:12128267-12162710 GCA_018340805.1 Microvelia longipes
CTCACTGATATGGAGTCTCCGAGAAGAATTATTGAAATTTTTACATAACCTAAACCCGCTATAAATGTGTGAAAAAAATAAACCCTATAAAAAATATATAAAAATAATAAATTGCATAACATAAACAATAAACTTATTACATTGAAATTGAAAGATATATAAATATATATATATATTATATATATATATATATATATATATATATATAATATTATATTATATATATATATATATATATATATATTTTAATATATATTAGTATATATTTTATATATATATATATATATATATATATATATATAATATATATATATATATATATATATAATTTTAACATTCAGCCCCTCCCGAAATTAAATCCTGGCTACGCCACTGATTTTAGACAAGAAATAATGTAATATATTTAATTTTGTAAATACCTATAAGTCGTAGGTTTTGCGTTATTATTTTAAATTAAGTTAATGCTTTACCAAAGTATTATTTATAAAAGCATTCGAATGTATGTAGCGTACATGTTTGTATGAGTAAATAAGTTAATTATGAGGGATTATCTAGCTTTAATTTACATGTAGGGTTTTAGGGGAAATATTTATAGAAGATTAATTTGGGGCTCTAATTAGTCCGCGAGTAGAAAGAGATTGTATTACTCGGGGATGATTAGTCATTGAATTCAATAATTATTGGTGGTTCGGAATAAAAAAGATTTTGTTAAGGGCGGCATTAAAATAGAAATTTAACTCTTGCAAAAATGTTAGTAAAGTATTTTACGCTGGTCAAGAAGAAGTGTATTAATGAGGCCAGACAAGAACTGAAGTATTATTGAGGCCGAACAAGAACTAAAGTATTTTTGTGGCCGAACAAGAACTAAAGTATTATTGTGGCCGATCAAGAACTAAAGTATAATTGTGGCCGAACAAGAACTAAAGTATTATTGCGGCCAAGCAAGAACTCAACTATAATTGTGGCCGAACAAGAACTAAACTATTATTGTGACCGAACAAGAACTAAAGTATTTTTGAGACCAGACAAAAACTAAAGTATTATTGAGGCTAAACGATAAGTAAAGTATTATTGAGTTTGACAAAAAGTGAAGTATTATAGAGGCCGGACATGAAGTGAATTATTGTTGACGTTAGACGATAAGTAAAGTACTTGACAAGAAATAGTATTATTGAGGTCGAACTAGAATTGAAGTACTATTGAGTTTGACGAGAAGTCTTAAGGAAGAATTAAAACGTTTTCCTTACCTTTGCCTTAAGGAAGAATTAAGACGTTTTACTTACCGCTTTTAACTTACCTTGCCTTAAGGAAGAATTAAACGTTTTCCTTACCTTGCCTTAGAAGAATTAAGACGTTTTCCTTACCTTTGCCTTAAAGAAGAATTAAGACGTTTTCCTTACCTTTGCCTTAAGGATTCCTAAAGGAAAAGGTCAGATGTTTCTTTACCTATGCCTCACTATTAGTTTAAATTTTTCCTAAAGTAAGTCCGTTTTTCATCTCATAAAACTTGAGTTTTACACCATGTTTCATCAAAATCGTTTTGTGAGACACAGTTAGTCATTACATGAAAAAGTTTTTTTCATGAAAACTTTTTTAGCTATTACAATACTTTCCTCTTATCTTACAAACGATTTAAAATAAAAATACCTATGTAGCAATAAAACAATTGGAGACTGTGCCATTAATTCACCTCATAAAAAGACATGAAGCACAAATCAAACTATAGATTTATTTTATTCGACTTATATTTTCGATTTGCTTTTTCTCCAAAATCGAAGAACAATAAATGAAAGTATAAAGTATCTAGAGGAAATCTAAAATATTTTCCGATATCACTATAGCTGGGAATATCCGGCGGAACAAACTCAAACTGTATCAAACAAAAATCAATGAAAACAACAAAAACCTTGAATTGGGTTTAACTGTTTTTCTTTTCCAGAGTACTGAAAAACATATAATACAATATTTTTTTGCAGTAAACAAGACCCTGTTTTTAATTAAAGCTTTAGACTATAGCTGTATCGATATAAAAGTTGTAGTTAGAAATCGTTTTTTCCACTTGACAAGTATTTCCTTCGTTTTCGCATAGGTAATATAATTCGTTGTTTCTTTAACTTTGTTTCTAGAATAAATAAGTAGTTTTCTTCGATCTTCTCTTAGAAACTTAGATATTATTTTAATCCTTTAAATATTAAATATATTTTTATTCATCGTTTAATGTATGTACTTTATATAAGCTTGAAAACTATAAAATGATTCTGGCGCGGATTTTATGAGCAGGAAAATTATATTTTTAAAGCTTGCATTCTTACTTAACTATCTATTTCTTGCTTAAGATTACAGTTTATGCTTAAATCTTTCAAATTTCTACGGCAGTAGTGTTATTATATGTTTTTCCTGGATTGATAAAATCCGCGCAAAACATTTCTTGCGAGGTTGTTAGCAACCCGATTGAATTTTCTTTGAAATGTGTGATTTCTTACCTTTCAATCTAATTCTTGCTCAAGTAGTCCGATTTTATCAGTTAATGTCGATCCAAGTCTTGTTTAAGTAGTCCGATTTTATCAGTTAATGTCGATCCAAGTCTTGTTCAAGTAGTCCGATTTTATCAGTTAATGTCGATCCAAGTCTTGTTCAAGTAGTCCGATTTTATCAGTTAATGTCGACAAGTTCTGTTCAAGTAGTCCGATTTTATCATGTCGATCCAAGTCTTGTTCAAGTAGTCCATTTTATCATTAAGTAGGATATTTAAGACAAAAATCTCTACCCCTATGGTTAGAGGGAGAGAGAGGGGTAGAGATAAAGAGTTTTAGATATAAGGACAATATTAATAATCGAGATAGAGTGTAATTATAGCAATCCGTGGCTTACTTGATTTCAAAGAAGACGTGACGTGAAGTTGACCAGGCCTGGTGAAGCTGAAGGTATCCAAAATTGACCGGCACCACGGTGTACACAGCACAAACGAGCACAAATTGAATATTAGTTTCCGCGACCACAACAGCACTGATTCGCACACGGAAAGTTTAGAAATGAGAATAATAATAGTTTATAATAAAATAGTGAGATATAACAATGAGATAACACTCGGAGAGGAAGAGGTAAAGAGAACGAACTAAACGGGATCGAGGTTGGTAAAATACAAGATGGCGAGGAAAAGTGTACGGAAAAAGAGCGGGAAAGGTTAGGAAAATGCGGGAAAACACGAAGTTACATAAATAAACATAAGAGCGCAGCAGCAGACGGGGATACAGTGCACTCTATCGAATATATAAGGAAAATAAAGATAAAATACTTAACAAACCCCCCACCGAAACCTATGGTTTCAGAAGAGTAGCAAAAGAAAAGAGACTTGCAAAACGAAGTAAACAAAATCAACAGCATCTAGCTGAAATAAAGTTCGAAGAAGAAAAATAAAAGTAAAGAATCTCTTAGAAATAAATCGACAAAACCTTCAAAAGTCGAAAAAAGAAGTAAAAACGAAATGAAAATAAACCACTAATAAGAGAGAACAAAGAAAAGAAAATTACTTCGAAGGGAGCGGTGCCAGCTTGACCACTGGGCGCAAATATTCTCCCTCAGCTGTCCTGATTGTAACCACGCGGACAACATTATCCTTGCCGGGGTGAACTTTTATTATTTTTCCTTTACACCAGCAGAGGGGGGGCTTTGTTGTCTCGAAGAAGGACAAGATCCCCTTCCTTCACATTAGTTTCATTCTTAGTCCACTTTTGACGTTGAGTGAGAGTTGAGAGGTATTCATTCCTCCATCGTTTCCAAAAGGATTGAGTGATCTGACGTAAAATTGCCATTGAGATAACCGGTTGGTAGGTATGTCAGTATGATCTAACTCAGGCACAGCAGTAAGTGCGCATCCTATTAAAAAGTGTCCAGGAGTGAGAGCTTCTATCTCTGAAGGGTCAGATGAGAGAGGGCAAAGAGGACGAGAGTTTAACACCGCCTCTACCTTATCAAAGATGGTGGTCAGCTGTTCATAGGTAAGACGATGTTCTCCGACTACTCTCCGTAAGAGGTGTTTAGCAGATTTTATACTTGCTTCCCAAATTCCTCCGAAATGAGGAGCAGCAGGAGGATTAAAATTCCACGTGATGGACTGGTTGGCTAAATAATTACTTATAGCATCACCGGTAGCAGGTCAAGCAAAGAACTCTTGTACTTCTGATAGTTACTGATGTGCTCCAACGTAGTTAGTGCCACAATCACTATATACCACTGAGCACTTTCCCCTGCGACTGGTAAACCTATAAAAAGCAGCGAGGAAAGCTTCAGTGGACAGGTCAGACACTATTTCTAAGTGCACCGCCTTTGTAGAGAAACAAATAAACAGGCAAAGGTAGGCTTTATAGACCGGAGCTTTCTTACGCATGCTCTCTTTAACTGTAAATGGACCACCGAAAGCGGTCCCAACCACAGTAAACGGACGAGATTCGTTAACGCGAGCAAGAGGTAAGTCACTCATATAGGGTTGAATCACTTGAGTGCGCATCCTAGCACATGGTAAGCACTTAGATAGACGGGATCGAATAGCTTGTCTGGCCGAGAGAATCCAGAACTTGCGTTGAATGGCCGACTGAAGTGCACGAGGTCCAGAATGAAGAAGTCTGAGGTGTTCATGATCTATAAGACGGTGAGTAAACACACTTTTCTTAGGCAGCAAGATCGGATGTTTGGCATTATCGGTGAGGTTAGAGTGAGTCAGCCTACCCCCCACCCTAAGGACACCGGAACTGCCAAGAAAAGGGGAGAGAGAGCGAAGCTTACGGAGCAGTCCTTGCCTTTACTCAGATTAGATATGTCAGATGCAAAGTGTTTTTGTTGAACAATCTTGCTTAAGCACTGCACAGACTGTTCTAATTCATTAGCACTGAGCGGACCCTGCTTAGATGGTAAAGACGGAGATAAATTATTACGAGCACGCAAAAGCCATGCAGTAATGCGAATAATTCGTTGAAAGGAAGAATATCTAGAAAAGATAAAACATTCTTCAGGGTCATTTTCTTCCACCACGAAAACAGAAGCTGACGAGGGCTTCATCTCTGGTAGGTCAGAAATGACGTGTTCAGGGCAGCTTAAAGGCCAGTTTTCAACTGACTGACTTAACCATGAAGGTCCTGAAAACCAAAGAGGATGCAAAGAAATTTGCTGTGGCATTAGTCCTCGACTGGCGCAGTCCGCAGGATTGTCCCGGGTTCCCACATGATACCAAAGACTTGGATTTAAAGTAGATGTAATTTCGATTACTCTATTAACAACAAATTGTTTTAAGAGGTGTGGAGGCGTTTTTAGCCAGGCTAGAACTACAGAAGAGTCAGTAAACGCCATTATTCGAGCAAGATTGCACCTAGAGGTGAACAGAGGGAGACACACTTTGAAGAGGTTAGAAAGAAGAAGAGCGCCACACAACTCCAAACGAGGCACTGATAGGGTTTTAAGAGGAGCCACACGAGATTTGGCTAATATTATATGAGTAAAAGAAGAAGTATCACAATTTTTCACGTGAAGGTAGATTACTGCTGCGTATCCTCGTTCACTGGCATCAGAAAAGCCTAAAAGATAGTAGTCAGCACGGCTTTCACCTAAGATCAAACGAGGGATGTGAACAGCTGAAAGAGCAGAGAAGTTGCTAATGAAGGTATTCCAGATTTGTTGTAGATGGTCAGGGATGGTTTCATCCCAATCTACTCCTGCTAGCCATAATTGTTGAATAAGAAATTTAGCAACTATAACAACTGGAGAGAGCCAGCCCATCGGGTCATACAATTTAGAGATGTCCGACAAAATTTCCCGTTTTGTAGTTCGGGAGTTAAGGGGAGTGATTTTGTAGCTGAAATCATCAGTCGCTGGATTCCACTGCAGTCCAAGAACTTTGATTCGACAATCGTCTTCTACTGCATCGAAAGAAAGAGGTGCTAAAACTTGTTCTGAAGGAAGAGAGGAAGTTAAAGCTGGGTGGTTAGAAATCCACTTGTGAAGCTCGAAACCAGCTTTCGAAAAGACTGAGATTAAATCAGACTGTAGCTTTAAGGCTTTGTTTACATTTGATTCACCACTTATCACATCATCCAAATACATCTCTTCTTCAATAACTTGAGTCACGCGAGGGAGAGAATGAGTTTCATCAGCTGCAAGCTGCAGGAGAGTCCTACATGCTAGATAAGAGGATGACCGAAGACCCCAAGTTACAACTGTAAGTTCATACACCGACACTTCATCTTCAGGAGAGTAACGCCAAAGTATTCTTTGAAATTTAGTTTGATCTGGAAGAACTTTAATCTGCCGATACATCTTAGTGATATCAGCAGTAAAGGCAATCACATGAAATCTGAACTTTAAGATTATATGGACTATGTCCTGCTGAAGCTTAGGACCTGTATGAAGGATGGAATTCAGGGACTGGCCAGTATTAGAAGAGGCTGATCCGTTGAATACTACTCTTGTCTTAGTTGTTGGACTTGAGGGATTAAACACGGCATGATGCGGAATGAAGTATGAAGCAGTTAAGGAACTAACATTTATTTTCCGCATATGACCAGAATCTTCATAGTCGCGCATAGCTGAATGGTAGGATTCCTTGAGAGCGGGGTATTTATTAAGTTTTCTTTCTGTACTTAAAAGACATCGCATAGAATAACCGAAGTTACCACCGAGTAGGTGATAATTATCCTTAAGAAGAATAGGAACTACGTAACGTCCGTCTTTATCACGATAATGAGAACTAAAGATTTGTTCACATAATTCAGATTCCGGATCCACGATCTTTTGAGAGGGAGGTTGTTCTATTTCCCAAAATCTTTTGAGATTATCATCGAGTTGAACTTCTGACACAAAGGCAGAGAGACGCATCGGAGAGGAGATTGATCCCATAATTATCCATCCGAATAAGCTAGGTAAAGCACTGGGTAAACCATCACCACCGGGTTTAGGACGACCTTTACAAATAAGAGGAAATAATTCTGCACCGATAATTCCATCTAGAGGCGCAGCTTCATCGAAGT
Source organism: Microvelia longipes (assembly GCA_018340805.1). Classification (NCBI taxonomy): domain Eukaryota; kingdom Metazoa; phylum Arthropoda; class Insecta; order Hemiptera; family Veliidae; genus Microvelia; species Microvelia longipes. The sequence goes on from JACMZG010001913.1 coordinate 12,135,284, forward strand.
GAGGGTCAGCAAGAGGAAGATGAGAGAAATTATTTTTTACATTTTCCGGAAGAGAAGTACCTGGAAGTAGACCAGATAAATTATCCATAATAACCACTTGAGTAGTAAGTAGAGGAGCAAGTAAAAGACGAGGTTTTATAACAACTGTAGCAATATCCTTCCGTTGGGTAACATCAGTTTGCCCTAACCCTGTTACAACAATATCAGTCTTTTTGCATGGTAACTGTAATTTCGAGAAGAATTTCTTAGTGAGACATGAGCACTGTGAACCAGAGTCAACCAATACTCGAGCATTAATAAAAGAACCTGAATAATCCTGTACGTGTACTACAGCAGTCCCCAAGAGAACAGTAGATGGCGATGTAGCAGACTGTAGAGACACAGAACCAAAGTGATTAGACGATGAAGAGGAAGAGTTAATGTCTAAGTTACGCTGAGGTGCCGGAGAAGAAGATTCATCCACGTGTAAGAGAGTATGATGCAAATTGTTATTACAATGTATGCAAGACGCTTTGGAGGAACAGATAGAGGCAGTGTGGTTACCGAGGCATCGTATACACCGGTTAAGGGAAGATATTTTATGCTTGCGTTGAGATACTGACAGCGATCTAAACTGTGGGCAAACATAAATACTATGACCCGCAGTACAACAAGGGCATACTTGAGTATTAGGTTTATTAGTCTTAGTAGAGACAGCGGTAGCTACATATGAGCTTTTGTTGAAACACGCCGTCGATTTCCGATCGGTATTTCGCTTCAGAGTTCCTTTTCGTTCCCAAGAACCACGATTATCAGCAGAAGAGCGAGGAGAGGTAGTAGAGGTCCGTGAAGTACTGCTAACAGGAGAAGTTAGATTAGAAGCTTCCAGTATTTTACACTGACCACCAAGAAAAGACAATAATTTTTTAAACGTAGGTAAGGTATCAGCGTTGTTTTCAGACTTTTTGAACTGAGATTCAAAAGTTTTTCTCGTAACTGGATCTAAATTTCTAAAAGTTAAATGAAATAAAATAAAGTCAGAGAGGTCTTTAACTTGAAGAGCTTCTAAAGCGCGGTACTGCTCACAAAGATTCTCGTAGAAAGATCTAAGTTTATCATAAGATTCGTTTTTGAGAGGTTCCATGGTTAATAATCGTTCTACATAATTAGAGGCTAGCTTACGCTTGGATTTATACCTGTCAAGAAGAATATCTAATGCAACTTGGTAGTTACCATCAGTAGCGGGAAGATGCTTAACCAGGTTCAGAGGTTCACCAATGAGTGTGCTTTGAAGATAGAGCAATTTTTGAACAGCAGGGATAGTAGTAGACTTATCTACCACACTACAAAATAAATTATACCAGGGAATAAACTTATCTAAACTGCCATCAAAAGTTTGTAACTCAATTTTAGGAAGTTTGACTGAATCAGAGTTACTATTATTGGAGCGTTGGTTGCTATCTGCATCGTTAGAGGTGTTGTCCGCCTTCAGTTCATCGAGGGTAGCGAGACAACTGTAATATAAATCATCAAATGATGAGATGGCTTGATGATTTATCTCTCTGTCGGGATCTAAATCAAGTTGAAGCTCATTAATAGTTTCCTCTAGTATGGAAAACTCATTACGAGTTTCTTCTAAATCACGACAACGGGTCACAAATATCTTAGCATTCTTAGGATCATCAGTTTTCCCAATTAATGCGTAAGCTTGTTGAACTCGCTGAAACAGTGTAGCTCTCCTAGATGTGTGTAATTTTATTTTTGATTCTATCGCGGTTATTTCGTGAGCGGGACGGGAAGGTGTATCCGTAGATGGCGGCGGCATATTGTCTGCTTGCTATAATAAGTAAAGAAAAGAGGGGGTAAATTACACAAAAATACAAAAAAAGGAAAAATATTCAAGCGACCACTCAAATGAAAGAGCTTAATGAGACAAGAAAAATAAACTTAATTTGAAAAATATCGAACCACCCTGTGAAAAGATACAACGATTTGAAAAATCGTTTTCTTTTGCAATAAATTGTAAATTAATAATTTTAAACCGAAAGAATTTATATTTGTTTACAATTTCGTATAAAGAAACCGTATAAAGAATAAAGGTAGATAAATTAAAGAAATTTATAAAACTTCTATTGTTTTGACATAAACTGATAAAGATAAGATTACAATGACACAGGTGAGATCGACGAATTTCTAGAAATGCGTCAAATATTATTTTTAATTTAAATTTCGCGGGTAAATTTGATAAGACAGTTTTATATTCAGTTACTTTTTGTGGCAACACTGCGACGCAGTTTTTACGTAACTTCAATGCACCAATAAAATTAGGAGTACGTAACACTACGAGAAAAATAACGAATGACATACAACGTTTTTATATAATTTATTATTCGAAAATAAATATATTTGCACAGATAACAATAAAATAAAGACGTAATATACTTTATAAGATAAATAATGAGAGAAACTGATGTAGTTTAACCGATAGAAGATACAAAGAGGATTAGAATAACGAGTAAAATAATTTTTTAAGGATAGAGATAGAGATGACTGTATCACTAACAGCGCCAAACTAATTTTAATACGGCAATAGAAGGACCAAAAATAAGGGTATGTAGGATATTTAAGACAAAAATCTCTACGCCCTATGGTTAGAGGGAGAGAGAGAGGTAGAGATAAAGAGTTTTAGATATAAAGACAATATTAATAATCGAGATAGAGTGTAATTATAGCAATCCGGGGCTTACTTGATTTCAAAGAAGACGTGACGTGAAGTTGACCAGGCCTGGTGAAGCTGAAGGTATCCAAAATTGACCGGCACCACGGTGTACACAGCACAAACGAGCACAAATTGAATATTTAGTTTCCGCGACCACAACAGCACTGATTTCGGCACACGGAAAGTTTAGAAATGAGAATAATAATAGTTTATAATAAAATAGTGAGATATAACAATGAGATAACACTCGGAGAGGAAGAGGTAAAGAGAACGAACTAAACGGGATCGAGGTTGGTAAAATACAAGATGGCGAGGAAAAGTGTACGGAAAAAGAGCGGGAAAGGTTAGGAAAATGCGGGAAAACACGAAGTTACATAAATAAACATAAGAGCGCAGCAGCAGACGGGATACAGTGCACTCTATCGAATATATAAGGAAAATAAAGATAAAATACTTAACAGTTAATGTCGATCCAAGTCTTGTTCAAGTAGTCCGATTTTATCAGTTAATGTCGATCCAAGTCTGTTCAAGTAGTCCATTTTATCAGTTAATGTCGATCCAAGTCTTGTTCAAGTAGTCCGATTTTATCAGATAATGTCGATCCAAGTCTTGTTCAAGTAGTCCGATTTTATCAGATAATGTCGATCCAAGTCTTGTTCAAGTAGTCCAATTTTATCAGTTAATGTCGATCCAAGCCTTGTTCAAGTAGTCCGATTTTATCAGATAATGTCGATCCAAGTCTTGTTCAAGTAGTCCGATTTTATCAGTTAATGTCGATCCAAGTCTTGTTTAAGTAGTCCGATTTTATCAGATAATGTCGATCCAAGTCTTGTTCAAGTAGTCCGATTTTATCAGTTAATGTCAATCCGTCTTGTTCAAGTAGTCCGATTTTATCAGTTAATGTCGATCCAAGTCTTGTTCAAGTAGTCCGATTTTATCAGTTAATGTCGATCCAAGTCTTGTTCAAGTACTCCGATTTTATCAGATAATGTCGATCCATGTCTTGTTCAAGTAGTCCGATTTTATCAGATAATGTCGATCCAAGTCTTGTTCAAGTAGTCCGATTTTATCAGATAATGTCGATCCAAGTCTTGTTTAAGTAGTCCGATTTTATCAGTTAATGTCAGTATATTCCATTATTTTTATATTTTAGTCAGCTGTCTTGCGGAACAGTGATACAGGGTGATTCTCTCTTATCAATTACAATATTCATCCTTCAAATGAAAGCTATAAGAGTGATATTTAAACTAAGTCCTGAACATTCTTACAGAGAGATTTTTAAGAAAAACTGATTTTTTTTCTGTATCTTCTGTTCTCTTTCTGTCCTGCTACTAGATATTGACTTACATACATGAAAAATTCGACAATTTTACTAAAAAGCGTGACATTCATTATTACGATACCAGACATATACACTATAAATTAAACACCAACAACTATCTATTTCTTACTAAAATTTTCAGTTTACGCTAAAAGGCGAGTCCTAAGAAGCTCTGCAATATAAATTTATTGATTTCCATACTCTGAGGACGAGCGAGGCGAGTCCCAACTTGCACTGCAATATAACTTTAGTGATTTCCATACTCTGAGGATATGGTAAGGAAAATGTCACAGTTTTTCCGCACCCGATTTATTTATATTGAGAAAACGTTGATTTTCACTAGCAACCGAGGTTATGAAAAATTTGGTTGTTCAGCATTGCCGAGGGCTTGTCTTATCGTCAACGCTTAATTAATTTGAAAGGGTTTCCGGTTTGTTTCGTGCTTCAGAATCTAGTTTGGGTTAATTGTGTTTTGCAGGATAGTTTTGAAAAGTCATTGTGTCCCTTAAAATAAAGGGTTTTAGTCTTGGCTAAGAAGGCAGGTCTAGGCATGGCACTTGGTTTCAAATTTAATTGAAAAAGCATATTAAAAAGAGTTTCACCGTTCATCCCCACTCCTAATGTGTCTTTAACACAATCTAGGCTTTTTAAATATAACATATCATTTATCTAAATTAAGTTATATTTTACTTTTTATGTTGCCTTTCTTAGTCGTTATATACATATATATATATATATATATATATACATATATAATATATATATATATATATATATATATATATATATATATATATATATATATATATATATATATATATATATATATAACATTTTTTTACTAACTGTGATTATGATCCTTCACCAGGTTATGAACTTTTTCTTTTTGTAATAAAACCTTTACTATTAATCAATATTATTATTTTTATTTTCAAAAACTTATCATAGAGCTTAAAATATAGTTGTTTTGATCTCATAAACTTTACATGAAATGAGTTGAATACTTAGTTGTCCTGAGTATGTTACCTTCCTTACCTTCCTTACGTCATGTTAATTTTAAGACTATTTGGACATTTAATGAAGACACCATAGGTTAGGTTTTTTCCTACACTTGTTTAAAGATCTTGTGCTGTTTTTAGCGAATTTTCATTATGAAATGACGCTTATGAGGTTGTTCGGATGACGGAAGTTGAGGGTGGGAGTGAGCGGAATCGGTTTCTATTGGCTTCCTGGTAACAAAAAATAAGCCCAAAAAAGTTTAATATATATATATATATATATATGTATATATATATATATATATATATATATATATATATATATATATACATATATATATAATATATATATACATATATATATATATATATATATATATATATATATATATATATATATATATATTATTATATATATATTATATAATATTATATATATATATTATATATATATATATATAATATATATATATATATATATATATATATATATATAATATATATTATATATATATTATTATATATTATATATATATATATAATATATATATATATATATATATATATATATTATATTTATTTATATATATATATATATATATATATATATATATATATATATATATATATATAATATATATATATATGTGTGTATATGTGTGTGTGTGTATGTAAGAGTTTCTACCCTTTCGTATGGCGTAAGATAACTCTTGAAGGAGTTCTCGTATTGAAACGAAACTTTGCAAATCGTCGAGGAGGTTATGAGGCCTATTGTTTATAAAAACATTATGACGTCATCAATCAAAGTTATGACTTTTTTTAAACTTGAAATGGCTTCAAAACAAAGTATTTCGTGTTTAGGTAGACGGCTAGCTGAATCGATTAAGACCAATTTCAGCTGAATCGAACTATCACAAATGGCGCAAAGAGTATACATATATATATAGAATGTTGTATATATGTATACGTCTAGGTCAATGACTCGTACGATATCTGTTGGGTTCAGTAGTGTTAGAGGGTGGGGATATAGTATAAAAGAGGGGCCTTTACCTCTTGCTCCATCCTGGTAAGCCTGCTGTACCAGAGAGACAGGACAAAAATGGCTCCCAGTGAACCACGCCGAGCTAAGCAGGCCCGAAAATCGGAAGAATCTCGAAGTAGTCTTTATATGGTCGATGTCATTCTTAAACGATTGCGACCGCTTTCAGCTCAATCAGACTATCTTAAGTGACGGAAACGGTATTTTTATTAAAAAACAAAAATTATGCATATATTTTTGTTTATAATGCTTTTTAATTTTAATATTATAGCATAGTATTAATAATAGAGTATTATAAAATCTCAATTAGTAAAATCAAATTTGTGAGAAAGCCCCTTAGGCCCGCGAAGCGGGCCTGTGTGAAGAGGCTGTGAAAATTCGCTAGATACATGGCAAAATGCCATGTAGCAAGAACAATAATGAAACAACACATAATATAAAACAACAACAATGTGGCCGCGTAGCGGCTACGGGAATGAGGCCAGTATTATTTTTTGGAATCATTTTAAGCAGTCAATACCATATTGCTTAACTCAGATTGTAAAACTTTATTTTAAGTTAAGACCATCCTGCGTTCAGACTGAGTCGGGTAATAAAGTAATATGTTATAAACAAATAATGTTGTGAAGTGCCGATTTTAGAATAGGTAGCATCGTTTTGTATGGCCAAGGGGATGTAACTGTACAATAGACCTCTGGACGCAGTGGAAGTAAGGTTTATCTTCGATCCCAACCCCACTCGCTAATGTTACTGCTTATGTTATTAAGTATAAACTAAGATTTAAGAACGAAATAGAGGGTTTAGCACTGACGCAATAATTTTAAAGGGCACGCGGGCGTCCATAAAAAATAATTTTAACTACGACTAGAGTCGTAAATTGATTTTTCAATCAGTCAATAAACTGTTCCATTATATATGATTATATATTATTTTGAAAAATGAATAGTGTTATGATTTAAATATACGTTGTAGGTAAAATTTAATACATAAATTTAATCGCGCAATCGAGGCTTTGCCTCGATTGCCAAAACTGTAGTTAACTACCACGGCAAGCCTCGGGAGCAAGTCATTTTAAATATAATAAAGTTTTCCGTTACAGACAAAAATTACTCCGAGTTATGATAACTTTCTTCTCTTCCTTGTTGTGTAAAATACTATTATTTTCACTAAGTTTTTTTTTTTCATTTTATATTTTATGAAATACGGTTTTGAAACTTCAAGTTTTTTTACCAATTATCTTTAAAAATATCTTGCTAAATTTATTCTTTTACCTTTTGTTTGATAACTAACTTACTTCTACTGAAAAGAGATTTTTTTAAATTAAAGCAGATGTAATATAAGAGCAGTAAAAAAAGAGTATAAAACTCAGCATAAAGCTCGAGCAGTTAAGGTGATAATTTAAATCCTTTTACTTAGATTACCATCTTATTGATTTTGTAATATCTGGGATTCCTTTTTTAATTTATTGTTTTTCTCTTTTATCTGATATTAGTTGTTTATTGATAGTTCTTTTCCTATTTCTATAATTTAAGTACTACGCAGTCTTCATTAATCTTTATTACATCTATAATTTTATGTTTTGATTGAAATTTTTTTCATTAATTTAAGATTTATTATTTAATTTTATTTATTGCCTAATTAATGTTCAAAGAAAATTAAACTAATGAGGTTGCCAGCATGGAAACGTGTTGACGACCTTCTTACTCCAAAAATATACGTATGTAACTTTAGTTCGTATATGATCCAAAACGAGGGTCTTCATTCCATTGAATGAAGACAATGGAATTCAATTTAATGGAATTTCAGTTCCAATAAAATTGAAACTGGTTTCATTAAACCAGTTTTAATTTAATTGGAACACCAATATCAACTTAAGTGTCTGGAGAAACATATTTGATCAACTAATTTTTTTTCAAATTTGTTGCAAATCAAAAATTTTATCAATCAAGCTAAATTTTGTAAAAGTTTGTAAATTTTCGGAAAAGTTCCGAGGTACCCCGTGCCCGTTTTTTTGACTAATACATTTGAAAATTCGCTTATATTGTGGCAGTATGCCACTTATATAAACTTGTAATTTGACAAACTACTATAGAATATCAACAAAGTGGCCATGCAGCGGCCCCCAGCGCCAAAATTGTGTACATAATTGGACGAATACTTAATATAAGACATAAGATTACTATTTAATTCTTAGTTCAAGCTTAGCGAGACGGAGGTATATTAAGCTTTGCATAGTCATGAGCTTCCGAGAACGAGCAAAACGGGTCCAAAGTTAAAAGAAAACGTTTTCAGGTACCCCATACCCGAGTACGGGGTACCTGAACCCCCACAACCCCTGTACGGGGTTGTTTTTACTTTATAAAAATAATTTTTTGTTCTTAAACGTTTTAGATCAATTTTTAACCTAAGCAGTTCGCTAGTTCTAAGTTAGTCTGAGATAGTGTCTGGGTATAAGCTTTAGGAACAGGATGCTCTTCTAAAAACCTTTTAAAAGCTTAAAGTTTTAAGTTTCCTTGAAAAGTTTTCAGGGATGAATGTGTACTTCTTGTCAAAGTTTTCCCAATATTCTGCGATTTGAGATTGAAAATCATTTTACCTACGACTTGTATTTCAAGTAAAATTTTATTTATTTATATAAAGTGCAGTAAAATGTTTTTCCGTAAATGTATGGTAACAATTTTTACTGCACTGTTGACTGGTCCCAGTACAATAAAAATAAATAACAGTTTATTGGGGGTGTGAGAGAGATGCGCTACTAAATATTACTAATTTTATTGCAGCTTTATAATTTCTTTTTGTTTTTTAACTATGGTATTTTATTTCTGTAAATCGATATAAATTAGACCATGTCACTAATTTATTTATATTTAATGGGAAACGATTTATCAGGATAAGTAAAGTTATCTCTTTGATATTTATGTCTTAATAAATAATTTATATATATTAGCTATTATTTTCTTCCTTTATCATTGAATATTTGTTTTTTTATCATGTGTGTGAGCTCAATTCTTATCTTTCCTGAAGTCTTAAAAAATACTTATTGCAAATATTTTTGGTTATGGCGATAGTAATGAAAAGAAGGGTATGTATTTCCAAGGGTAAAGAATTTTTTTATTTGGCTACTCCATAACATTAAACGTAAGAGTAATAGTGAAAATAGTTAAATATATGAATGCCAATATAGGTTCTAATACTTTTAAATGTATATTTGTAGCAGCGTTGCTTTGGGATTATTAAGGCTGTCCGTGTCTGGGTAATGTATATTAGAAATTATTAAAATGACTTCATACATAAATTAAAGAGATAATCAGGAATTACATTGATAGACAATCTTTGTAAATTGATTGGTAGAGACTCTTTAATTGCAGATATGCCAATGGAATGATCGAGTTGTAGATTAAATAATCAAAACCAATCGTTGATATTAAGGCACTGTGTACATTCATTTATTAAGACACTGCGAAAATAGATTAATTAAGACACTGCATGGATAGGTTTTTTTTAGTTATTTATTTTTTTTTTAATTTTATTTATTGAATAATACAACAACAATTGTGATTGTTACAAGTATTAGAGTTAGCACAGTTTTAATGGCTTTGGTGCGCTTGATAGAGAAACAATCCAGTGATTGCACTCAGGAGGATAGGTTAATGTATGAAATATGCTTTTCGTTAACAGATCGATACGAGAGTAATCTTACACTTGTACTAAAAATATTTTGGAGCACTATTATTATAAATTTTAAAAATAGGGTACGGGGTACCTCAGAACTATTCCTCATCACATCGGATTCGCTACGCTCATCCTCCCTCATTTGGATTCGATTCGCATGTCCTCAGGGCATACTAGTCTTTACTTTTATACTGCATCTTGTCTTCGGACACTCTTCGCTCGTCTTTGGATAGGAAATACATTCGTTTTATTCTCAGAGGTCACACATCTAGGCACTAACACTCTCGATGCTGCTTCAATTTTATGATTCCACAAAAATCATTGATATACTTGTATTGAAACGAAACATGGTGAACTTATTTATAACGTAAAGGTATACAATGAATTTCAACTCAATTTGATAATTTTCCGATTTTTTACAATTTTTAAAACCGTACCCAAGTCATTTGATAACAATTGAACTAATGCTGATAAGGCTATGTATAAGAGTTAGTCTTATACATAGCTATATGCGTGCAAAATCTCATTCTTATCGCAACTTTTTTCCAGGTTAATGATTTTTCGAAATTTTCGAGTCGATATTGCGGGTTTATGACGTCATAAAAATTATTAATGAGTTTCTTACATCGCTTAAACTCTCTAGCATAAATAAACTGGGAGCTACGATAATAACAGACACACACACACACCTAAACACATGCAGACAGACAACTTTGAGAAAATTACTCCGGAGGTCTTAAAAACCCTGAAACGGATAATGCAGGTGTTGTCCCGGCTTCAGATTTTTTTGCAAACACAATACTATCAATACTTTCCTTTTAAAGCTACGGTATAAATGAGGAAAAGTAAATAGATTTTAGAAACTTTCTATTCTTTCATTTAAAATGTATTGTTTTTTAATAACATTATTTTTCAATATTATACTTCCCTATGAACAAAATACACATTTTTATAGGAAAATACTCATAATAAAATAAAGTTTTATTATTTCCGTTAATTTGTCCGTATAATCTTAATGAACAGTCTGTATAATAGAAACAACCCGAGTATATTGGCCCTCATTCCCTTTCGAATTTGTTTAAGGCACTCTAACCTATTGAAGCCCTTAAGGAATTCAAAATAATTGTTTAAACCTATTTCAATGTTGATGTTGTAAAGCCTAATGGCTTTTAGAGGTTTTAACATTTAATTTAATGTAAATAGGTCTTGAGAAAGGGTTTGGAGCTATAATCATTGAAGCACTTCACATTCCGTTGAGATATTAAATAATTAATTGTCATTTTTGACTTTTATGTTTATATATGAAAGGCTTAAGCAAGAAGCATTTATTTAAAGAGCACTCATATTTTGGGCTAAAGTTAATCACACTAAATAGGATTAAATCGTTGGAAAGTCGTTCGTACTTGAGCGCTACTTGGCGGTAACTACCTGAAGCCAGGAGAATAATACATTAACTTTATTTGTATATAATGATACTAAAACGGAAAACCCTATGAGCCCTTAAAATGGGAGAAAAAACAAATATCCTAATAATACACAATTGTTTGGCTCGTTACACTCGCCTATATAGCTCCAATAAAGAAAGAAATGTGGATAATTACTCGTATATTAAATGGTTTAAGCAAATGTGGATAATTACTTGTATATTAAATGGTTTAAGCAAATGTGGATAATTACTCGTATATTAAATGGTCTAAGCAAATATGGATAATTATATTGGATAGTATAAGCAAATGTGGATAATTATATTAAATGATATAAGCAAATGTGGATAATTATATTAAACGGTATAGACAAATGTGGATCATTATATTAAATGCTAAAAGCAAATAACAATTTACAATTCTAGTAATATAGTACTCTGAAAATCTGTTTTGTTCATGAATTTGGCCATCATTCAAAATACCTCCAAAATAAGCCCACAAAATTACTCATGTAGAAGGTAAGAATAGGGTCGCGGGATAATAACCATCATTTTTTTGGTCCCCCGGTAAAAAGGCTGAAAAACGCTGCACTAGTCGACTTAAGCAGCTTGTGAATGAAAAAATCCCTTAATAAAGTAGTATAATGTTAAGAGGCGTTTATTGGGAGTGTTTCTTCTTTTTCTATGTCGACTGTTAAACTTAAATGAAGCTCAATTTACTAAAACATTGTGCTTTACTTAATATTGATCTAATATGCTTAATAATGGTTTCTGTTGCAGAAAGGGCTGTGAATGATGATAGACTGATGGAGGGATGGGTGGGGCGGACGAGAGCCCCACGATGAACTGTACGAACCTATTAGAGCAAGTTGTTTGGGGGGATCCGAAAGGCTTGGCAATTCTAGCTGTTCTAGCTGTCATGGACATTATGGTTGTCCTAGGAAATTGCCTCGTCATAACTGCAGTCTTTATTTCATCCAAGCTTCGCTCTGTTACAAACCTGTTCATCGTGTCGCTCGCCGTCGCCGATCTTTTAGTCGGTATCGCCGTCCTGCCCTTCAGCGCTACAAGAGAAGTTTTTAAGGTAAAATCATTAATTATTTTCGTCTACTGCTTTTATTCTAAACCTTAATTCTTTTAAGATGTTTTTCAGGTAAAAAGACACAATAATTACTTTTGTCAAGTAATTTTATTTAAAACAAAATTCTCGCATCAAGTTTTTACATTAATTACTTAAACACATTAATTACTTTCGTCTACAACTTTTATTGAAAAACACTTCTCTCATTAAGTTTTTAAGGTAAAAAACACAGTTTTTACTTATGTCTCATCATCAAGTTTTTAAGGTAAAAACGAATTAATTAATTTCGTCTTCAATTTTTATTAAAAAAATCTTCTCTTATCAAGTTTTTAAGGTAAAAAACACATTAATTACTTTCGTCTACTACTTTTAATTAAAAACTTCTCTTAACAACTTTTAAAGGTAAAAAAAAAACAATAATTACTTTCGTCTATTACTTTTAATTAAAAAAACTTCTCTCGGTAAAAACACATTTATTACTTTCGTCTACTACACTTTTATTGAAAAAAACTTCTTTCATTAAGTTCTTAAGGTACAAAAACACAGTAATTACTTTCGTCTATTACTTTTAATTAAAAAAACTTCTTCATCAAGTTTTTAAGGTAAAAAACACAATAATTACTTTCGTCTACTACACTTTTATTGACAAAAACTTCTTTCATTAAGTTCTTAAGGTACAAAACAACAGTAATTACTTTCGTTTAATAAATTTATTTTAAATAAAACTTCTTAAAAATTTCTTAAGGTTAACACAATAATTAACTTCGTGGACTCCTTTTTCTTCAAAATTAGATGGACATCATTTATTTTTTATACCCATAACAACCTTTTCTTTCTAATTTTATGACAATATTTTGTAGAAATATAATTGTTTTTAATTTTCTTTTTCTAATTTTTTATTATTAATTATACATATTGAAGTGTACTTATGTTTCTATGAGAAATAAATTTGTTATTTTTAGGAAAAAGACTAGGATAAAAAAAAATAGTTTTTAATTTAATTGAAAAGACAAAATTTCACATGTAGACCAAAGATGTCACTATTCTACAAATAAGCACCAGCGTTCCCACTTGAAAAAATTCTGCGCGGTGGTCCGCATGTCGGGCGAATTTCCTTGATGCGTGTTTCCGTGCTTTTATATAAGTTTACAACTACTAAATAAATAATTCCGGCGCGGTGGTCCGCTGTCGGGCGAATTTCATTTAGAATACGTGTTTCCGTGCTAAACAACCTTTTCTTGCTTATGCAAAGACCATGCCATTGCGTGGTTCCGGTTCATGCTTTAGAACCTAAGCAGTTACTCAATGTCAAGCACTGCTCGTAACTCATTTTGTCTGTATTTCCAAAGGAAATGCGCATAACTATCCAGTTGGTTGCACAAAACTATGCCTCTAAAAATAGATGTACACACTATTATTTGCACTAGTTTAAAGCTTAGTTACTTATCTTTAAGCTTAGTCAGTTATCTTTAAAGGTTTAGCGCATTTCCTTTGAAAATACAGACAAAATGAGTTACGAGCAGTGCTTGACAATTGAGTAACTGCTTAGGTTCTAAAGCATGAACCGGAACCACGCAATGGGCATGGTTCTTGCATAAGCAAGAAAATGGTTGTTTAGCACGGAAACACGTATTCTAAATGAAATTCGCCCGACAGCGGACCACCGCGCCGGAATTATTTATTTAGTAGTTGTAAACTTATATAAAAAGCAGTCAAAAGTCAAGACAAAAGTCCTGAATTTTGCCGATTTTTTGAAAATTTCGCTGAAAACTCAGCAAACCGGGTTAATGACGTCACAAAAACCTGTTTCAAATAGGGTTCGTGTCCTCCCGAAGGTGATTTTTGTACCAAGTTGGTTAAAAAATATTATCCGTCGAAAGATAGAGTGTTTACAAGAAGTGTCTAGAAAACATATATATATATATATAATATATAATATATATATATATATATATAATATATATATATAAATATATAAATATATAATAATAATATATATATATATATATATATATATAATATATATAATATTATATATTATATATAAATATATAATATAATACTATATATATATAATATATATATTATATATATATATATATATATATATATATATATATATATATATATATATAAAAGTTCAAAAAAAGTATTTTTTCGTCATAAGGGACCTCTGAAACGGATTTGTGTCGTGGTCCGAGGTTCGAATTCCGCCATGACGCCTATCCCATTAGGCGAATTTCAAAGGAAATTCGCTAAAAAGTGTTTTGCTTGCTGCGCACGTGTAAAGAATAATGCATGCTTTAATTGTAGCAATTTCTTTAAAAAGGTTTTGTTTGTATTCGTGCAAGAAAAAGTTCGATAGACAACAAATTTAGATGGGACATCAACTATTTATGAATCCGTCATTTTTTTTTATAGTATAACTAAGCACCGTCAACAAACTGGGGCTTTCATTTATTAGAATATTTAATTGTTTTTCTCGTTACCCCGAAATAAGTAACGATTCCTTAAAATAAAGATAGTGTAGAAAAGAGGAAAGCCCCCTCCCTTCCCTTAACAAGAACCAAGACCAAGAGTATTGCAACAAAAATGCAATTTAACAAAATAAAGACGGAACTTTTCGGTTATCTTCGCTCACATTTTGGGTCGTTTATTATTGCTTATTACAGGTATTTATTGGTATGTTAAATTTTTTTGGAACCGTCGTGTAAAATAATTGCTCCAAGATTGAGGAATGACAAGATTTCTATAATACTTTTTAACATCTTTATTAGATTAGACATTCAAAAATTTAGTTTTTTCCTTTTTAAAATAGTTAATTTAGGTTAGAGGCATTTATAGCAAATTTATAAAGGCAAATGAGCCTTCGTGGTTGGGGGTCATGGAAGGGGAACTCTCTGATTAAGAATATATAAATATTATTAAGGTTTATATATGTGTGTATATATATATATTATATATATATATATATATATAATATATAAATATATTATATATATATATAATATAATATATATAGATATATATATATATATCATTAATTATTTGTGTAATAAATGTTTCACAAGACTGTGTAACTTTTTGCCTTATCCTAATTTGCGTTTCGATTGAAGAAAGCATTAGAGGGTAACCATACTTTAAATAAATTATTTCGTCAACTTCGTAAAAAGACTTGTTCCTTTAAAATGATTCATGTAATACTTTTAAGTAACAAATATACATTAAATAAGAATAAAAGCTAAATGTAGGTGTAAAGAATAGCTTGTAGCTTCTATTCATTAGTTTAAGTACTTTTTATGTTGCTTTTATTCTGGTAGCTATAAAATTGTATCGTAATATATTGTCTTTCTTGGTAATATAAAATTTTGTGTTTGCTAAACCTACACCCATTGTTTGCACCTACACCTACGGTTCACCTACTGTAGCGTCGTTTAAAAAAATAATTCACAGAGTTAAAGATATGTTGTTAAATAATAATAATAATTTCTTAATGTATGGTGTGTATTAAAGAAAAGTACTTATGTACTTACAGCGCTGTAGAGTACTCTACTGTAATTAACTACATCTTACATAATTCTTCACTTAATAAGATTATTTAACAATTTGTAAAACATTTGCTTAAATAAGCTATTTTCCTTATTGTTTGAATTTCAATGATAAAACTAATCATGTCATCTCCATTTCTTTTATTTGCTCTTTCGTAAATAAGTATGAAAGGGAATCGTCGAATTATATTGGTAAGTGTATATTGTTGGCACTAAAGTGATGTAGAAATTCATACAATAGGGGGGGGCGCGGGACACAGTGGTCTAACTCCCCCGAAATAAGCTGCTTTAGATGGACCTGTCCTAAGTTCACCCTTTCTCCGCTAGTGGCAGGTCGGTTTACCTTGTACCCTATATATAAAATAATTATGTCATCAATTCCAAGATTAAAATTATTTAAAAGCGGTCTTTTAACAATGTTTAAAAATTGTATTAATTATTTTAAAGGTTATAATTTTCATAAACGCTTTATATTAAAATATAAACGCTGTGTTAAATTTTAAGTAGACCTTATATCGTGATAACCATGATTTGTAGACAAACATCAAAAATGTTAGTAAACAAACATCAAACCGGCGCGAAATAATGAATTTAATCTTACGTCTTCGTTGTCTCATTATAAAACATACCTTCTAACACACTTATCCTATTTTCTAAAAAAAAAATATCTTATAAGCTACTAAAAAAGAAAAAAAAGTTACATTGAATAAAGTTAAAAATAATGTCTTGTTTACATTTTTATAACTAAATAAATAGAAGTAATCGATTTGAAACTAGATCATAACAATTTGATGATTTAGCGCTCCCAAGGTGAAAAACTAGCGCTCGGTGCGGTAGTTGATGCACTAATCCCTGTTTTTTTTTCGGAACCACCTAAAACCAGGGAGTTAGAACACTGTGTCCCCCCGCCCCGACCCCTACTGTATGAATTTCTACATCACTTTAGTTGGCACACTCGACTCTCTTCAATTTCATTTTCTTTTAAATTTTTTGAATTAATTCTTTTAATGAATAATGTTAAAAAAATTTTGTTGAGTTTTTCAAAGGTAATAAGTTGTTATAAAAGAAAGCTAGCTTTCAATCTTTACAGTTATCATTGGTTCTGGTGATATTGTATTGATAAAATAATGAGGCCGGTTTTTAAAGCAAAGGCATAAAAAAACTGTATAGTTTTAATTAAGCTTTAATTTCAAAAATGGCTGAAACAGAATTTCAGAGTTACCTCACCAGCACTATCTAGACCTTCAGGTAGAAAGCTACCTCATAATCTAGTTGATAATCAACTACAATTTTTATACATTCCAGTATTTAACTATCTTATCCCATTTCTCGGTATTTATCTAGATTATTCTACATCTTAGTATTTATCTTAATTATTCTACCTTTCAGTATTTATCTACATCTTAGTATTTATTAATTTTTTTTCACTTTTAGGATTTATCTAGATTATTTTACTTTTAAGTAATTTATCTAGCTTACTCAGCATCTCAGTGTTTATCTAGCTTATTCTACATCTTAGTATTTATCTAGCTTACTCTCTACATCTCAGTATTCATCTAGCTTACTCTACATCAGTAATTTATCTAGCTTTACTCTACATATCAGTTTTATATCTAGCTTACTCTACATATCAGTATTTATCTAGCTTACTCCTCATCTCAGCATTCATCTAGCTTACTCTACATTTCAGTATTTATCTAGCTTACTCTACATATCAGTTTTTATCATCTAGCTACTTCACAGTCCTCAGTATTTTATCTTAAGCTTAACACCTACATTTCAGTATTTATCTAGCTTTACTCGCATCTTCAGTGTTTATCTAGCTTATTCTACATCTTAGTTATTTATTCTGCTTTATTCTATCAATCTACCAGACATTCACTTATGTCTAGCGTTACTTTCACATCTCTAGTATTTATCAGCACTCTACATTTCAGTATTTATTCTAGCTTACTTCTGCATCCCATCTCAGGTTTATCTAGACTAGATATTCTACATCTGCATTACTTATCTGGCTTTAGCTCACATTCTCAGTATTTATCTATGGCTTACTCTGCATCTCCTCAGTGTTTACTCTAGCTTATTCTACATTCTTAGATACTTATCTAGCTGTATTCTACATTCATTACTTATTCTAGCTATACTCCAACATCTCAAATTATAGTTACTCAGCTTACTCTCTACATCTTAGTTATTCACTCTAGCTTACTCGGTCATCTCAGATATTTATCTAATTACTTCACATATACAATATTAATCTTAGCACTTAACTTCCATTTCAGATATTTATGCTAGCTTTCTACTACATATCTAGTAATTTACTAGCTTTACTCTACATTTTCATTAGTATTTTCTAGCTTACTCTTTCATTTCAGTATTTGATTCTAGCGTTACTGCATCATTCTTTTCATTTTACTCTTAATCATTTTCATATCTCAAGTAGATTAATCTATCTTTTTTCACCGTTAGGTTTATTCATAAGATATTTACATGTTAGTATGTGTTTACTATAGATATATTCTATATTTCAGTATTTATCTAGGACGTTAACTTCCCATTCTACAGTATATATTTTGAGGTTATTATTCCTAGATATACTTAAAAAACTTGTGGTAAATGTGGCTTTAAATTTAGAAATATTTTCGTTTATTGAATTGTTAATATCTTTAGATCGTAAAATGTCGAGATTTAGTCGTATAGAAGGGGTTATATTCTAGCGATATTAATAGCGATATAAAGAAAGAAACCTATTTTTCTTCAGATCGCTATCGCAAATATCTGTTGGTAAAGCAATAGGCAAAAAAGTATATTTTAGTCCAAGTGATTATTTTGTATTACTGCCAGCTGTCTACGAAAATTTTATAACGCCTCAATGGATTTTTCTTCTTTTTCGCTCATTTTTTTCTAAAGGTTGAAAAATAAGAAGCATCTCTAATTTTTTCCGCTCTACCAGATAAGGTTTTATCTAAAAGTCTTATCTGTATTTGAAAACGGCCACTCTAATCGTCTTTTTATTCTTCATTGTCTTAATATTCTTTTTTTGAGGTAAATATTTTTGCTTAGGTGAAAACCAAAGAGAAAAATGGCTTACATTTTTCTTTTGAACGAAGATATTTTTCATTTTAGAGATTTTTGTGGAAGTATACTTTAAGAAACCTGAAAAGAAATCTCTGAAAAGCTACATTGCTTTCTTTTCTTTACCTTTTACCTTAGCTTTATAAGAAAGGTATGAGTTGACCAAAAATAAATCTAAGTTTGTATTGCATCATTTGCTTTAGGTATTGTGTATAAAACGTATAACACATACATGACACACACATCTAACTTAAGGTAGTCATTATTATATAATAGATATATATATATATATATATACGTATTATATACCTTATATATATATTATATATAAGATATATTATAATTATATATATATACTATAGTTTGTATTGGCATCATTTGCTTTTATGGTATTGTGTATAAACGTTGATTAAAACATAACATAACACACACACTTGATATATATATATTATACTATAGTATATATAGTGATATTGACACATAAATGGTAAAAAGTATTTATGCAGCTTGTAAAAAACAATAAACATCAAACTAACAGCGCTAAAAATAATAATAGCTCATATCAGATGTTCGGGTATCACACTAGCGCATTGATTCTTTTATTTTTCAAGTGTCAGTTTTCGAGTTTCGCAATCAAAAGCGTTCGAATGTCACTGTGCTCCCATAGAAAGTGTTCGTGTAGAACACAAGCACAATCACACACACACAACAACAACACATATATATATATATATATATATATATATATATAAATATATATATATATATATATGTATATGTATGTATATATATATTTAATAATATGTTTAGTATATATATATATATATAATAATATATATATATATATATAATATATATATATATAATATATATATTTATTAAATTTTCACCTAATTTAAGTCATACACCTTAATATATTAAAATTTTAACTTTCTAGCATAAAAAAACAGGGGCTATGCGTGATACAGACACATACACACTCACACAATTACTGACAGACAGACAGCATGATAATGTCATAAAATTGCCTGAAGCGAAAAAGTGTTACGAAACTTTGGTTTCGGGTGTTTACGTTGAACACACTAAACCTCGTATATTCTTTTTGTGAGCACCTCAGAAAAAGAAAAAAAATACAAAATAATCGATAAAAGTCGTTTTGAAATTCGGTTTAATGAAACGTGTAACAATTAGACTTAAATCGGATAAAGTGTGTCCGGATAATATCTAGCGATCTGGTAGTGGGAGTGTAAGCTTACAAGTATTCATTTTTCTTTTCTTTACTACCTAAGTTTTTAACTTTCCCCTTTTTATCATACAATTCCATGTCTCTCTCTTTCTCTTTTTGATAAAAGTCTCTGTTCTCAAGCACTTGAAGTACAGTGTTGCAAAAATAAGATGCTCTTTACTTTGTCCTTTATTTGGTCTTATTGATTTTATCACGAGATGTTGGTATTAGGTTTTTATTTTTTTTGTATCGAATTGGAACTCCCATTAGAATAGTACAATATGACGTCAGATCTCTCTAGATAAGGTTGTGTGACGTCAGATATTGATGTATATTCGTAACAAACACATTATGATTAGATTTATGCAAATCTATCTCCGCTATATATTTATTTTTATATCATTGGTTCGGGGTATATTTCAAAATTATTAGGGATATAGATCTATGCCTGCAAAATTGTGAGTTATTTCCTCTTTAATAAACCTTTAAATTAGGCTCATACTCTAATAGACCAAGAGCCGAGGGGTGTTTTTGTTTAATAAAAAGTGATTATGGCTTGGAAACCGGTTCTCAATTTTCGTAAATACCTTCTGAACAAGGATCTGCAATTCTGCCGACTCGTATCGGATGGGCGTCCCAGGCAGAACGCAGTTTACATGTCAAATTTACCACCCAAGTTAACAAACCGTGTAATGGTTGGAACCGGTCTCAATTTTTTTTCGTAAATACCTTTTCCTGAACAAGGATCTGCAATGCGACTCGTATCGGATGGGTGTCCCAGGCAGAAACCTTTGACCTCTAAAGTGCGTTCTGCCTGGGACACCCATCTGATACGAGTCGGCAGAATTGCAGATCCTTGTTCAGGAAGGTATTTACGAAAAATTGAGACCAGTTCCAGCCATTACACTTTTTATTAACAAAACACTCCTGGGCTCTTGGACTATAAACTCATGTTTTTAAAATTTACCTAAATATTATTTGTGTTATTTTTGGGTTTTATTTTAGCAATTTCCTTTTAAAATATTGTTTTCTTTTCCTTCAGAAAACAGAAAAAATAACTTTTCCCTCTTGTTTATACACAGGAAAGGGCCCTTAAACGGCCTGGAACAGAGATTGTAATTAACTTGATAACAATGTTTTTATTAAATGCCTCGGTACTTAATCTTTTAAATAAATCAGTGTTGTCTTTAACAACAACAAAAATATTAAGTTGGCAGTATTGTTTATTCATTTAACTGAATATCATAAGTAAGCCAACCGCTATATACAGTCTATCGTTAGGTGAAAAATCCCCAAGGTCATAAGTATTTTGGGGATCGACCAATCAGAGAAGCCGCTGCCAACCTCTCACTTAAAAAGAGAAAAAAAGCGAGCTTATTTTTAATTGTATTATTATAAAAATATAAGCAACCTAGCGAGCGAAGCGATCCTTTTTTACTATGTAAATGTTAAAGATACCTAAACTAGCAAGCGGTCTAAACTGACCTGTCAAGATTTTTAAACTTAACGATGGACTGTAGTTTAATTTATCTGTAAAATGATTTATTTTTTATTCATTTGTTCATGAATAAATAACAATTGTGGTTTCCATGTTACAAATAAGTTTTAATTATTTAAATTAAAACTGCATCCTGTGTTGCTTTGCACTTAAGCTATGATCCTCGCATTCTTTTTAATAAATCAGTGTTGTCTTTAACAACAACAAAAAAATATTAAGTTGGCAGTATTGTTTATTGCATTTTAACTGAATATCTTAAGTAAGCCGCTATATAGTTTAATTTATCTGTAAAATGTTTTATTTTTTATTAATTTGTTCATGAATAAATAACAATTGTAGTTTCCATGTTGCAAATTAGTTTTAATTATTTAAATTAAAACTGCATCCTGTGTTGCTTTGCACTTTAGCTATGATCCTCGCATTTAAACTATGCTTAATTATTTATGTTTGTGCATAGAGATATTATTACTAGAGGGGCCCTATAGGTTAAAATGTGAAACATCGGAAAAGTAACCTGACCACCTTCGATTATAGATACAATCAAATAATCAGTACAAAATTACTTATATAGGTCCTCTTGGAGGGTGTTTCCATGAGGTTACACAATCTCAAAAGATGTTTCAGGCAGACCTCAAGTATATCTAGATCAAGGGTTCTCAAAGTGAAATGCTGCTACCACTGGTGCGCGTTCACATAGAGATATATTACTAGAGAGGCCTGTAGGTTTAAATTTTGAAACATCGGAAACGTAACCTAACTACCTTCGCTTGTAAATATAATCAAATAATCAGTTCCAAATTACGCTATCTTATATATAAGAACGTTAAAAATGCAAATCAAAACAAACAAAATGCGAGAAGCCGAAATCAATTGATTAATTTTAACCTTAATTCACTCTTAAAAGAGGTTCCAACAAGGTTACACAGAGCCCCTGAGGGTTCCAAAAAGATGTTTTGGGACTCTCAATGTATTGAGATAGGCTATGCCCCCTCTAGTATCTCTATCTAGAGGTCTCTCTCTAGGTGGCCTTAGGCCCCCTCTAGTATCTCTATGGGAAAACCGAAATAAATTTATTAATTTGAACCTTAATTGTCTCCTAAACTCTTAGCGTACTTAAAAAAAATAGTTTTACAAGAACCGATACGGTTACAGGTATTGTATTCCTTGTACTACAAACCTTAGTACAAGGAAAGTTGTTTCCTGTGTTATAAATTTAGTTTTAGCAAATTATGACAGTCTAAAAAATCGGGTACTGGGTACCTCAGAACTTTTACCCGTCACATCGGATACGCTATGCTCATCCTCTCTACTTCGAACTAACTTCACTCGTCATCAGAATATAGAATTAATCAAATGTATACTGCAACACCTAGTAAATACATTCATTTCGTTCCCAGCGGTCATCCATCTAGACACTGACCACGCTCAATGCTGCTTAACTTTTATGATCCAACAAAAATAATAACTTGTTATATTAAAACGAAACTTGTTGTATATCAAGTTACGCCATGGTGTACATTTGCTCCAAATAGCAATTCATTTAGATTATTTTCCGATTTTTTACAATTTAAAAAAATCGTACATAAGCCACTTGATAAAATTAAACTAGTACTAATAAAAAAATGAAACTTAGCACTTATGTTAGTTTATATATGGCTGCATGCGTGCCAAATCTTAATTGGATCGCATCATTTTTCCGCGTTTATTGATTTTTAAAATTTTTGCTAAGTCATTATTGCAGGTTGATGACGTAATAAAAAATGTTTTCCGGATCGCACAACTACAGCGGTAGACTAATTTTTGTACAAAGTTTCATCTCTCCAGCATAAATAGACTGGGAGCAACTTTGATAAATCACACATACACATACAGACAGTCATTTAGGAGGCATTAAAATACTTAAAACTGAAAATTCCGGTAACATCCCGGTTTCAGAGTTTTTTGCAAACACAATACTTTTCCTATATACCTACGGTATTAATGAGGAAAAGTAAAAACGGGCATTACTGGGTAACGTGCTGTATCTCAGAATTCTTTGATATTAAATTTAATTGTTTTCTTTATTTGTATTTTTGTCTGTAAGATTTTATGTAATATTTATTTCATTATGTCTATTTTGTGTAATATTCTTTAAAAAATATAAATATAATCAAATTTAGGTGACAATTGATCATATAATTTTTTTGAATTTTTATAAATAAGAAACATTTTGTATTTAAAATTACAATTTTGGTTCAGTTTCCTTTTCATCGTCTACTGAATTACATGAAGTTGTTTAGAAGCAGTTTATGTAGTTTAAAAGCAGTATTTAATTACGTGAAATAAAAAAAATCGGGCACAGGGTACCTCGGATCTTTCTCTTATTACATCGGATTCGCAATGCTCATCCTCCCTGCTACGGACTCGCTTCGCTCGTCCTTAGGTAGTACATGCATCCGTTTTATTCTTAGCCGTCACCCATACAGCACTGACCACGCTTGATGCTGCTTAATTTTTATTATTTAACAAAGTTCATAGATTACTTGTCGTATTGAAACGAAACTTATTTATTTATTTATTAGGTAATAATATACACTTGTACTCAATTGAATCATTTTCTGATTTTTAAAAAAACCTTACACAAGTCTTTTAATACAAATTGAACTAATGCTGATAATAAGATGAAACATAGCGCAGTGAGTTTTGTTCAAAATTTCACTCTCTAGCATAAATACACTGGGCGCTACGATGATAACAGACACACTCACACACACCAACAAACACACACATACAGACAACTTTGCAAAAACCACTTAGAAGGCATTTAAACGCCAGAAACGGATAATTCCGGTTTTGAATCTTTTTGCAAATCACAATAACTTCTTCCTCACTATACCTACGGGCTCTATAAATGAGAAAAGTGTAGAAAATTTTCATTGGAAGAGTTACAATTATCAAATAGTCAAGACAGGAGAGTCCGGAGTTATGATTGATCAATTACTCGGACAGTATGATATATTAATTATTAACTCTGTACGTCCTTGATTTGCCTAACGAACTTGAAGTCATGTAGAGATGCAAATACGTTTCTTTTTGCAGTTTCATTCTTGGCTTATACTAGCATGTTATATTTTTTAAACTTTTTTTAGTCATGATTACCTATTTAGCTACTATAATGATGATAGTTAATGCATTCTTGTTAAGCTTTGGGCCTATCATTCTGTTTCTTAGTCTGAGACTCGTTTTAAATAATAGCTTTGCTTGTTAAAAACTATTATGTAGTTAGTGTAACTATAGACCGAGGACGAGTCGAATAAAGACAGCTATACCGTTCATATTGCACTATTCAACGATCCATTTTTAGACATAAACAAAAAATTGAAGCTGACCCTTTTGCCATGGACTGACAGCATCCTAACGAGCATTTCTTATTTGATCGGTGGGGTTGTTTAAATTTTGTTCTAATTTATGTGACTTGATTTTTTCATCGATAACTATTTTTATAAATTAAGACTAATAAAACATTTAACCTTGATAATTCACTTCATCAAAACAGTAAAAGTATTATAATACTTCTTACTCTGCGCTAAAATATAAATACTTTCATTCTTACTGGTTCAGCGAACACTCAAGTTTTTAAGCAGCGAGTCAGCATATCACGGATTTTGAGGGCTAGAGAGAACCAGAGATTGAGGTGATTTTCCTGAAGTTCAACATCAGGTCACTAATATCAAATCAGAAATAAATTCACATAAGAAATTATTATTTTAATTTTGTTAAAGCAACCAAATAGAATAGTAACCCAATAAGTATTAGTGTATTACATACTATACACGCGATCTAAGCTGATTATTCATATATATACTGATAATACATTAAATATATATATAGTATATATTATAACTGATTATATATATGGTATATATATATATATATATATAATACTATATATATATTATACATATATATATATATTATATATATGATATATATATATATATATATATATATATATTTATTATATCTTATATACATATATATAATAATATATATATTTTATATATATATATTATATATATATATATATATATATACATTATATATAATATTATATATATATATATTAAAATGTATGTATATCATACACTATTATATTATGCATACATATATGCAACCATAATAAATAGATAAAGACAGAGAGTCCGGCATATGATCAATACGACAGTGTGTTTATGTTATATATATACTATATAAATATATACAATATGATATGTATGTGATATATATAGTATATATAATATTTTATATATATTTCTTTTATTATATATTATAATACCTGGCTCACCTATTACCTTCTTCTTTTTCATATGCTGCACCAATGATGGCCTCTTGTTTGGATAAGAGCTCTATCCTATGAAAGATAAATAGTAGTACCAGAGATTCTTATGTTGTTGTATATAATCTTTTGAGTGGTAAAGATTATTTTTCTAGTTTGAAAGATAATCAATAGTGCTGGACATGGTTAAAAATTAGCTTTTTGAAAATCAAAAGGATACCTGTTTTTACTTTTACTTGTTTATGCCATGGTTTAGAAAAAGTATTGTGTTTGAAAAAAAAACAAGAGATGTCACCGGAATTATCTGTGATTTTAAGGCCTCCTTAGTGGTTTTTACAAAATTGTCTGTCTGTATGTGTGTGTGAGTCTGTAACATCGTAGCTCCCAGTATATGTATGCTAGAGAGTTGAAACTTTGTACAAAAATCAGTCTATAGGTGTACAGTCTATCGTTAAGTTTAAAAATCCCCAAGGTCGTAACTATTTTGGAGATTGACCAATCAGAGAAGCCGCTGCCAACAAAGAAAAAAAATCCCTACCACAATAACCGCTGTAGGGAAAAAACCTTCTTCCCGGCAATTTCCGGACCTTCTTCCGGACTTTGTTTGTCGTTTCTTCTTTTGATTACATCGTTTGAAATACATAATCAAATTAATCTTAAAATAGGATATTTTTAAAATAATACTACCACAAAAGAAAATGTTAAAAAATATCGCCAGAAAATCGGGGAAAATAACCTGATTTGTTGTACATAGTTTTTTTCCGCTCCTTCTTGCAGGAATTTTTTTCTTAAGAATCAGTGGTGTATAAACTGCCCTGTCAAGATTTTTAAACTAAACGATAGACTGTAGTTGTGATATTCGGAATATATTTTTATGATTTTATCTGCTATAATGATTCAGCAAAAATGTTTAAAAATCATAAAACGCGGTAAAATGTTGAGAACGGATTTAAATTTGGCACGCATGTAGCCATGTTTAAGGTGAACATATGTTTCAAGTTTCATATTATTATTAGCATTAATTTAATTTTTATCATATTACTTGTGTAGGGTTTGTAAACATTTGTATAATATCGGAAAATATTCAATCCAATTAAGTTGAAAGTTTGTACAACTTAATTGGAAACTAAATTAATTAAGTAAAGTTAGTTAATTAGTAAGTTAATTAGTTAGTTAACCTAATTTTTTTACAATAAGCTAGGTTTAAATTTATTAGTCAAATTACCATTTTTAACGTTAAAGACAATGCCGTATTGGACTTATGGCCATATGGCTTTGCGACTAATTAAATTTACTTAATTAAATATTTAAATTTAAGAAAAAGCTATAAATTTTGTTTTATTTTTTTTAATTTTACGGCATTATAGGAGACAAAGCTCATAAATATTCATATTAAAGAAGATTTATTTCAGTGTATAATATATAACAGATCCGATTGAAAGGGTAGCCTCCCCGGGGGATGGTAAAACTAATAAATTTACCTTACCAGATTCAAGCGTGTCTAACTTATCTATTTAAATGTATTCAAAATATC